>JAPQRN010000005.1:36403014-36424865 GCA_037367275.1 Coranthus polyacanthus | reverse complement strand
CACACACACACACACAGGGAACAAATTACATTATATATATATATATATATACATACATACATACATACATATGTATATATATACACATATGTATACATATATATACACACATATACATATATATATGTATATACGTATATAGAAAAGATGACTGATGGCTTCTAACAAACCACATGCTCATTACAAGGTGGTGTGTATTCTAAAAGTTATACTCAGTTCAAATTGAAAATGTTGGCAAAAGACTGCTGTATGTTCAGTTACTCAATTATTAGCTGTTAAATAACAGACCTGCTTCTTGTGAGATTAATTCAGAGTTTTCACTTAGTGAAGGCCATGAGGACGCACAATAAAATCATTTCATATTGAGGCTATATCTGTTTCTTTCAGTCTAAAGCTTTGGAGATTGACATTTCTAGTCTACAAATGAGTGAATCCTGAAAAACTTGACCCTTTGTAACTCTTACATAACTGACAGAAAAATACAATAAAGACTGGGGGCTCTGACCCAACTCAGAACCACCATCATCTCCAGCCACAGATACCTCACATGAAAACTAAAGCTGTGAGTGGGCATGGGCATTCACTCCAGTTTCTTTAAACCTGTACTGTGTGGATAAAAGACCTAAGGTGAAATTCTTTCACAAACAAAGCTATGTGGTTTTGTAAATCTTTTGGACAATATGCTACATGAAGAAAAATCATTCTGTGGTAGAAAATGCCCGGTTTTTACAAACGGTTTTGTATTTTACCAGGTTTCTAAAAATTAAAAATGATGGTCGAAAATCTGTATGTGCTGTATTGCACCAAAAAAAGTGACATTTTTAATAATTAATAAAGTACCTGCTGCAGAAGAGTAATAAATATCACTGAAATTTATCATAATTTAATACTCACCATTTGGAAAGTAAGCAGCAAGAGCTACCATTACTTAGAAATTAGGTCAAACCTTTAATGTTTTACAGGCTTTAGAATAGTTTTCAATGATTGATGGCATAAAACAAGTATAAGATCATTCCAGTGTTGATGGGACATCAGAAGCAAGACTTTTGTCTTTTAAACACAAAATACCTTCCTATAGTTGTCTCTCTGAGCTGTGGCTTAACATTTTAATTTCCTCAGTGTCTCAACAACACATGACAGTTTAAGGCATAACGTTTTCATCTTATGACAGGTATTATACAAATGGACAGTGTTCACATTAATATGAACATACTAAATACTAAAAGAGCCACGTGGACATGTCACAATCACACAATCAAGGAACTCAAACAAGGCTGAATAAAGTCTTAACCTTTAACAGAGGCTTGCTGGATACCTCATGTGGAAGTCATGTAAACCAATAATAAAAATGGGCAAAAGACCCTAACCCTAAAAAGTAAAAAAAAAACAACACACATTTAGTAGTAATTTTATAATTACTTGGTAATAAGTAAAGCACTTCTGTAAGAGTCACTTTCTAAAAAGTACAGTGGAAGCAGCACATGAAGATGAATCTAACCTGCCAGTGAGATTATTGCCCAAACAATTTTACTAACTGGTTTACTCAGTCATAGGGCAACCAATGTTTGCAAAACCTATGATTAATGTGTACCAACATACTTTGAAAATGCACTCTGTGACAAAACTGGCACAAAATCCACAACAACAGGGAGTCCTCCTGTACCGTGGTGTGAAAGCCACAGTATCACCCAAACAGTGATCCTCGTTTCAAAACAAATGCGTAAGGTCATCAGAAAGGCAGACAGTACATTGCCTTTATTTTTCAGTATACTACCCCATTTATATAAACAAAGATGCAACATTCACTCACGCACATTTAAAAACTAATTAATTCACATTTTTAAAGACAAACTCTATTATCAAGTGTAAATTAAGCACAGAAGAGTGTCCTAGCATGAACCTTTCTGCATAGTAGGAAGCATGTTGTTGTCTGTAATTTGTTTTCTCAGTAGGTTGACTTATTTCAACAATTATCTGTTTAAACCAGAAGTTCAAGCGCTAATAGCTTCTTTCACCCACACAATTGTGAGGATCACAAGATCAGGCCTTGAGGTAACCACAAGATGAATTTGTTGTTCTTTCTTCACAAATGTATTTATAAAATGCAATTAAAGACACAGAAGACTTGTAAAACTCACCATGAGTTCGGTGACAAGAAACCTGTAATGGGTATTTCTGACATTTTACAGACACACTGTATAATCCCTTAGTGGAGAAAATAATCATGATTGTTGGTTGTAGTTGTGGTTTGGTTCATAAAACCCTAACACAACTTCAGTGTGAGCTATTGGAAAATGACGGTTTTACATGTTACACTATAAACTTAATTAATTGTATTAACCGTGTGTTGTGTCTTCAGTAGGCAATATGCTGTTGTGGCAAGCAGATTTCAACGTGGGGTAAAAAATTTAAGTTATCTTACCCATTTGAAAGTCAAGTCGGTAGCTAGGTATGATTCGACGGATCTCGATAGGGTCCTGACAAATGTACCAGTGTTATGGATTTTTGATGCAGGGACATGAATGTCTGACATGCATGTAAAAATACAGCTAGATCGGAGAACAAACCCACCATAACTGTTTACATTACACTAGACAAGCTAGATCCTCTTTCTCATCAAGAGCTAGCCTCATATTTAAGATATATATATTCATAATTTAGCTGCATAAAGCGAAAACGAATTATGCAAGGGGTAACAGTCTTCGCATGTAAGTATCTATATAAATATAATTTCTATAAAAAAAATAAATTAGCTTTTAATAATTATCGACTCGAAGTTTAGTCTACTTTTTAAATTTGCGGCTACCAATTCGACACCAGCCCTGGTTTTTCCACACCGAGGCGGTCCAGAGAGCACCGGAGCCCCCTGGTTTATCCAAGGCCTCTCCGCCTGACCTGCCGCTTTCTGCTCGGCGTTACATCTGTAATCTCGCTCCCAGTTTCAAACCGAGGCCATGGGACTGAACTGTGTGCAAAGGAAACCAACTCAGATTTATTTACCTGTCCGTGGTGGGTCCGTTAAAGTGAGGACGAAGAGGAGAGAGAAGAGGACGAAACTGCTGCTGTCAGCCTTTGGCAACATTTATCCTCCATTCATAGTAACTCCTCTATCCAGAAATTTTAAAAGTATACCGAGGATCTGCACCACCGTCGCCCTCTTCGGAGTTATAACATTGAACGGTTAGCACTGTTTCTATCCATTTTATGCACTCAAAGAAGCAGCTGACGATGAAAAATTGTATCTGTAAAGCATAGTCGTATCGAGCAACGACGCAAGATTGTGGTTAATCTGGCCGAGCAGCTAATGTTAGCTAACTGCCTCTGACGTTACCGTCGACCGCCCGTCCTGTCCTGCTGCTCGGTGTGGAGCGCTGTTGATCCAAGATGGCTGCGGCCTCCCATCACAACAATCCCAAACATGCAACGCACAGGCAGGGTATCAGCTGGAGGAGCTGCCGGGGCGGAGCGTAGCAGATTACACCCAGTGTGACACATGATAAGCAATGTGTATATCCGTGGATATTATTATGAGATAAATCCAAGTCAAAATATTACCATTGTTTGTACTGACATATCGCTACATAAGAGTGGCGCTTATACTACTGCAGTTTATCACACTGTGATGTTTTTTTTTTAAAGAAAATAAGCATATATCACGGGACTTTGATGAAGTGTGATACTAGTAATTACATAAGGTAAAAAACGTGAACTACAACTTAACCCTAAAGCAACAAGTTTATAGAGGTTTTCTAAACAAAGCAAAAGCTTTCATTATTTTATTTTATTCATTATAGATTTCATTAAGATAAACCAAAATGTGAAAAACAAGGATATGTTGATCCTATAATTCATGTCCCAGAATTCGACACGTTATTGTGCCATTTCTTTCACTGGGAGGTTCAACCTGGGACCACCACTTCTGTTTTCCCTGAGCCTGCCCCCCCAACTGTTTATTGTACCCTATGTAGGTTTTTGGTCTGTTTTATGTCTTGTATATTTGTATTTTACTGGCTGTCTTGTAAAAAAACAGCGCAATAAAATCCCTGTAAAAAGTCTATTCCATATTAAAAAGTAAAGAAATTACTTAATATTGTACAACTCAAACATACTGAATTTACTATCATACAGAAAAGCAGCAAATGTTCACATTTGAGAAGCTTGGACTAGATATCTTGACATTTATGCATAAAAAATTACTAATGATTGTTAATTATTAACCAAAATGCTTTGACTTTACATCTCTACAGTCCAACTGATGCTACTTTTTAAGCCAATACAGACACTGTGAAGTGTCAACAGATATTTGAAAGCTTACCCAATAAAAATAGATAATTAATATTGAAGAAATATATGATGATAAATGGCATGACGGTCAACATGGACAGACGCCAAAATAATCACTTACTGTATGAAAACGAGATAGCAACTTTTCAGTCTCTGATTGTCAGTTATTTTCATATTCACTTCAAATACTCAGAAAAAACTACTAAGATATTTCTTGTGATGATATAGATCCAAAAATATGCACTGATTGAAGTCCAATAACAACAACAAAAAGCCATCCCAGCACTTAAACCTCCACAATCTGAGGGACAACACTGAGGGCTGACTTGTTTTGTGAATTTCATTAAAGACAAAATTCATGGATGAAAACAGACAAACATGTGGCATGGTCCCTCATGAAGAACATTGTGTCCAGCTCCGGACACAAAGATAGAGAGACAGAAGGATGGACAGAACACACATGGCATAGATATATGCCGTTAATTATTTACAGTGATCTGTCTTACTAAGACCTACAAGTAAAGATCAGTCATGAAAACCTGCCCCTAAGTATCAAGTAATTTTGAATCACTGTTGTGAAAACACTGAAATGGAAATGCAGGATTGGCAATACATGTGGGTTGCACTGCATGCTTGCTTTTAGGAAATACTGAAATTAAAAATACCACTTAAGTATGTAGTGGTAGGTGTGTGGCCCTATGTCTCATGCAACTTCTGCGGCTAAACTCTGAGCTTCACATCTTTATGTAAGCACAGATTACATGTAGACAAGCAATGATTACACAAGTTTGAGAAAATAGGTGTACAAATCTTAATGAATCCTTGAACATTCCAATAAAAAGTTAAAATAAACAAGACTTAAATTTGTGCAAAAATGTAACAAATACATCCTTCCACAATCTTCAATTGCTGCACATTTCTGTGTCCAGCCACAACACAAAAGATGCAATCTTTAATTTGAAAAAAGTGAAAAGTTTTAATAAGTCAAACACATTTTAAGAAGTATGTGGTGTACAATCCCAGCAGACAAAATGCTCTGTCACTTAAAAAAAGTCAGAGGCTTTCCGCCTCTTAGGAAGCTGCAGCAGATTGTCTGTGAGGGAAGTAAGGTCCTGAGAGCTTGGCGTCTTGGCTTTGTTTGGCGTTGGTGTTCCTGAAGGAGTCGATGGGCCACCGAAGGGAGACTTGCAGCCAATAACTCTGTGTGAGGGTGATGGGGTATAACTAGCTCTTAATGCTTTGTCCGTGTATTTGCTAGAAGTCCGATTTACAAGCCTCTGCAGGGCGGGGGTAAGGGCTGGGCTCATACCTTTAGGTGTAAGACTGCAACAAAAGGTTAATGGAATCAGTTACTTATTAAAGTGGAAATCTTTGCACAACTGTATGACAAATATATAAATAATTCAAAAGGTGAAGAAATGTAAGGTTAACTCGGAGTTCCCCACATTTTTAGAGACAAAATTTCCAAACTTTTCCATGATTTTTCCACAAGTGGGATTTAGTTGATTGCATTCTTTTTTCAATCTCTAATTTTTGGTTATTTTCATATTCACTTCAAATACACTGAATAACAGGCAGTTAGATCGACTTTTATTACATAAATAATTTAACAGCTTACAATATTTGATATAATTGCTCAAACATGCAATAGAGTATTTCAGTTAGACTGTAGTTTTACTGTACTAGCATGGCTTTGAAGTTACCCTGAACACAACAGAGCTGTGCACACTGCATTTACAGCTTTGTTACAATATGATGCTACATACAAACAAACCACATTCAACCATCATGGTTTGAACAGCAGGTCTACTCCAACATTTTTTAAAATATATCTTCAGTGTCCTTGTCTGAACCTGACAGACAGAATGTGAATTTCATTATAGACAAAATGAAACTGTATGACTTTTCCAGAACGTTGGACAATTTTACTTAAGGCCTGGAAAATGGAATTTTGTAGGCCAACCTGCAAGTTAGCTTCACCCCAGTTCCCTCAACAAAAAGCCAATGGGGTTTTTCCACTGGCTATTGCACTATTGTAGAAAAAAGCTACATGGCAAACAAGTTTTGTTGAGTAAGATAACCTTCACAACTGATCATAAAGGTCATAAATCATAAAGGTTGTTTACCTTTATGATTATGACTATAAATGAACTACAGTCATGACTTCAACGTAACCACCACTAAGCTTCCAACTTTTAATTTAATTACATGCATTTACCTCCTCTCTCTCCTCTCTGGGGCTGTATTCATAAACATTCTGAGAATCTTATCAGATCCTAACTTAGCCCAAAATGTACAGCAAGGAGCCCTAGCTTAGGAGTGATTTATGCAAAGTCTCAGCACAAGGAACAAAAACTTTGGGTTACTTAATGTAATCCCCAGATCTTTGATAACAGAGTGAGGTGTTTCACTATGGGAATCTCCTCAGCATGATCAACTGTGGAAGCTCCAATGACACCACATCTGTCAGTGACAGACAGGTTGAACTGTGCTAGGGGCACGCCCCCCATGTAACCACAGTCCACCAGCCCCTCCTACATCATTCTATACTGGTTTCTTTCCATGTCTGCAAGGAGGGAAGTGCTGGTGAAACACCTCACTCTGTTCTCAAAGAACCGGGGATTACATTAAGTAGACTGCTGGGCAGTGACATCACACCGACCCAGGTGCATTCACCTCCAGCACAGCTTGTAACAAGGATGGCCACGAAACATCAAGCCTGTAAAACCTCACAAAAGTGTGAGGTGTAGTCCAGCCTGCTGCGGTGCAAATGTCCTGCACTGAAACACCCATGAAGTGGCCATGCCTTTCTTGGAATAAGCCCTCAAAGCCTGAGGGGGCTGCAAGCTGCAAGCCCCTGCAATTGTAGGCCTCCACAATCCAATAGGACAGCCTCTGACAGGACAACGGCTTGCCTTTATGGGGAGTAGCCCTTCCTGAATTCTGCTCACATACACACGCAAACCCCATACTGGGCATAATGTGTTGAGCTGTTTCTCCTCCCCTGAGGAGAACAGAGGTGGATGAAAAACCAGAGGCTCCTCAGTGAGGCATCTGTAGGCTGACTCCACCACCGTAGGCACAAAGACCGGGTTGGGCCGCAGACAGGCCTTGGTGAGCCCAGGGGCAAACTGCAGGCAGGAGGGATGGATGGACAATGCCTGCAAGTCACTAACACGCTTTGCTGTGGTTAGAGCCAAAAGCACACAAACTTCATTCTCACTGCCTCTATAGGCTCGAATGGGTGATGAGAGAGAGAGCATCCAACACCACAGACAAATCCCACAGGGGAACAAGGGCTCTAGAAACTGGGAGCTTGCAATGTGCACCCTTCATGAAGCGACAAACTAAAGGGTGCTGCCCTACCGGCTTATCTTCAAAGCCCACATGACAGGCTGAGATGGCCGCTAAGTACACTTTAATCGTTGAAAAGGCCACTCTCAATAGGAAACACAGGAGGTCAACCACTGAACTCTGGAAAGGAATAAAGTGCCAGGAGTTGCACCACTCCTCACAAACCTGCCATTTACCACTGTAAAGGGTGCAAGTCGAGGAGGCCCTTACACTCTGAATGGTAGGTCTGCCGCATACCGAGTCCACCTCTCATGGACCAAGCCCAGAGCTCCATGCGGTCTGGGTTGGGGTGGTAGATCTCGCCGCACAACTGTGACAGCAGGTCCCTGCGCACAGGAAGAGGCCACGGCTCGCCTGCTAACAGCTGTATGATTTCTTCCAGCCAATGCTTGGACGGCCATTGCGGTGCTATCATGATTACTGACAGGCTCTGTTCCCTCACCCTGGCCAAGGTGGGGGAGATCAGCCCCCCTCACCCCCTAGCCCGACACGGAAGTGTCCGTTGTCATGGTTACCCTGGATGATACCGCCCCCAGGGGGATGCCTGACCCAAGAACGGCTGATTCTCTCCATGGGCAGAGAGCCGCAACACACCGCAACGTTATCTTCACCCTGCGACTGAGGTGATGCATAGACACAATGCCGCCACCCAACGCTATAAATCCCTCATTATCAAAAGCCCCAGATGCACCACAGATATCACTGAAGCCATCAGGCCAAGTAGGCATAAGCATAGGCTGAATGAAACAACTTTCCCGACCCAGAAGAGGGACAGACATTGTGCGAGAGAAATTAGCCTCCCCTCTTGACAGCGTAACACGGAAGGAGAGAGAGTTTATTTTTAGACCCAGGTATTTTATGCATTGTGTGGGTTCCACTCGGTTCTTTGCCCAGCTTATGCCGAACCCCAGATCCGTCAGATGATTTATCACCATAACGGAATCCCTGAGTACCTGCTTGCGCGAATGGGAGCATATCAGATAATCGTCTATGTAAGAGAATATTCTGATGCCTTTGTTCCTTAATGGAGCCAGCGCCACTTCTACACACTTGCTGAACACTCTTGGTGCTAATGACAGCCCAAAAGGAATAACTCGGTACTCGTAGGCTCTGCCTCGATAAGCAAACCTGAGAAATTTTCTGTGTGCAGGATGAATGGCGATGTGAAAATATGTGTCCGAGAGATCAATTGTTATGAACCAATCGCCTGTATGGATTGAATGAGTTCTTTGTGTGTCAGCATCCTGAACATGTATTTTCATAGGTGCTTGTTTAGCACACGTAGATCTAGAATAGGGCGAAGCGGCGAGTTCCCTTTCTTTGGAATGAGGAAATAGCTAGAGTAAAACCCCTGATGGGTTTCCTTGCTTGGGATGGCTCCGATCACTCGTTTAACAGGGATGTTATCTCATCCTATAGGACTCGTGCTGCATCCCCAGTTGGCCAGTGAAACTAACACACCGTTGAATTTGGGTGGTTTCACCGCAAACTGTAGTCTATACCCTTACGAAACACTGGACAAAACCCAAGGGTGAACTGCGCATGCACGCCAGTGGTCTGCCCGAGCAGTGAGTGGACTCCCCACGTCACCCTGTGGTGATGTCACTCCCACGACCTGGCAGGAGCAAACCTCCCTCGGAGGAGCATGAGCTCCCCCTGTCGGAGGTGGGGGTACATGAGGTTGATGTATTTTGTTTTGAGGAAAGCAACTCGCTCTCAGCCCTGGCTGCAAACTTTATTTTTGAACATAGTGGAAGCGCTTGGTGACACTGTGTCCCCTGGCTCTCCCCCTGGAACATGAGGGGAGAAAAACTGAGAGGAGCTTGGCTGTGGGGCTCTGTTCCACCTTCCTTTTTTTTGTGGGAGGGGAAGGTGGAGAAGCAGGGAGTGCTAGGCTGCCTGCTTCTTCTTCCCTTCCCCAGGGTGGGAGGGGTGGTTCCTTGCTGCTACAGCTGCAAAGGAGTGTTTGCCCCATGGCCTTGGGTTCTCTGACCTAGGCTGCTGGCTGGGTTGTAGACCGGCTGCCTGCCTCTGTGGCCTGGCTCCCCCTTGCTTCCCTCTCGCTGCTGCAGCTGCAAAGCCAGTCCTTGGCCCTTGAGGGGGATGAGGGATTTGGCAGGCAGAGGTCAAAAACTTCACCCTTTTGCTTTAAGGATGCAGGTCTCCCTCGTCTTTTCCAGGCTTTTTCCGACCAAAGAGACCCTTGGCTGGGTCGTATGCCACGTCAATAACCTCTGCCTTCTGTGTGTCACTCAGGCCTGAATGATTCAACCACAGAGCTCTCTCACCTGAAACTGCCAGTCCCATCACCCTGCCACAACCTTGCACTGCTCCCCATGTGGAGCACAGGACAAGATCATTCACCACACAGATTTCATCCCAGAGGGCCGTGTTAGGTACCCTGGAATCCAGCTGTTGGCCCATCTCCTCTAGGATTTCCGCCTGGTATGCCGATAGCAGAGTCATGGCGTTCAGAGAACATACGGACTGTGCTGCATACCTGTACATTCTCTGGAAAATGGATGCATTGAGGCATGAAATAGAGTTTGACACCCCTGTCTTAGAGGCTCGCGGTTGATGGGCACTATTAGCGGCTGTGGGGGTGGCTCCTGGCAGGCATGGGTCGTGACTGTTGGCCACTGCCACTCTCAGCCTCCTTTCCAGATTGTTTTCCGGCATGGACTCACAATGGGGACACGACTGGGGGTCCACCAGTGATGTCTGGCCGTGCTTAGCCCCCGTACAAGCTATGCACATTGGGTGAGGGTCCCTGCCCAAGATGGACGGGCCGCATGACGCAGGGCATGGGCGGGATGCAGCCTCTTTACCCTTCAGATCCATCCCTTTGGCGGGGGTAGCGGCCGAAGACATAGCGACTGGAAAGGAATAAATATGTGAGTAACCGACTGTACTAGGCGCGCAGTGTTGCTTTAGCCCGTTGGTCAATACTAGCTAGCTCATACTGTAAGAGTTTGCTTGCCATGACATGCTAGCGAAACTCCGGGCACTTGCTAAAAGTTAACGAATAAACGCTAACTAAGTAATGCTAATCCTGCTAGGCTCGCCATAACGCATTAGCCGGAGGGCAAAAAAGTCACACAGTAACCAGCGCGCTGGTTAACTAATACAGGCTGGCCTGAGGAACAGCTTGCCTTGATGCAGACACTGCTCCGAATATCCTGTGTAACTGCAAAGTACACTTTGGAAGTGGACTTACTCAGCAAATCCAGACTGAAGCTAGGAACTGTGTTCGGCAACAAATTCCTGTAATGGGTCTTTTGTGAACAGTTTAGCAGCTAACCAAGCTATCTTAGATAAGCTGAGGGAGCTTCGTGTAGTTTCTTCATGGGAAGAAAATGAGAATGACTTAGGTGGACTTAGGTGACCTGTATTTATTTGCATTTTTGTTGTAGAAGAAAATTAGAAAATGTCTTAAGCTTGTGTTAACCACAGACCTTATTTCAGGCACCAAACACAAACCATTCAACAAACCCAATGACTTTGAGATGAAAGAACCCCAAGTGCAAAATACGAACTCTTTTCTGGGTTTTAAAACTAATGTCTGCAGCACTGTATTATCACCAGCGGTACAGGTCAAATGTTGTTACCTTGCAAGGTTCTCTGTGACCTTTCGCAGTGCCTCCTGTTTCTTTGCACGATTTTTAGCAGCAGCTTCATTGGCCATCTTTAAACCCAATCTTTCTCTCCTTCCTGGTTCTGGGATCTTGTAGAAAACAAAGCATAACCATGAACTTTTCTACAACTTGCAAATGAACAGAACCATAAAGATTAATCATGAGTATTCAGTACCTTAAATGATGGACCATGGTTTCTCTCAACACATGGAGTGTCTGATCCATCTAGACGAAATGGGGTGCTCTCAATTTCACCCCATGTCATAAGAGGTGACTCAGATACGCCTGAGGACAAAAACAACTTTGAGAAATCTACTCCAAAATGACAGTAAGAGGTAAATTTTATTTGTTTCAGAGATGCAGCAGAATATGAATTTAGATCCCACTTACCAGGAGCAGGAGAGGGCGTTCTTTCAAAACCATATCCATTCACTGTTGGAGATTCATGTGGGATGAGCTCCTTTCCATCAGGACCCACTTTACCCTGTTTGAACTGGACACCAAACATAACAGATTTAGTTTAATCATCAATGAAGAATTTTCCGTTTATAAATGAAAAATGTTTAACACAAGTAAATCTTGTATTGTTTACGATTATTTCTTATGTTACATTCCTGTGATTTACCTGTGCATTAAGGGCAGCAGCCTGTTGAATCTGGCTTTTGTTCAAAGCTTTGCTGAATGGGTCCCCAGAAAACCGTGTATTCTTATGAACCACTTCCCTGGGCTTCTTAAAGACAGCATCATCATCTTTAACTCCTTCTCAAAAAAAAAAAAAAAAAAAAAAAAAAGGTAGCAATTTACCTTTCTCTCACAAAATTGAATCAACTGCGTGACTAGTTTTGGTAATGTGTCTTATGAGAGGATTTATGTGAGAAAAAAAAGAAATCAATCATGGTTTGATCTTTTTACCCTCTGGATAATACATCAAGGCATTCTTCGCTTTGTACTCCCAGGTCTCCAGTCCTGCTTTGACACATTCAAGTGCTGCCTTCTCCACCGATGGTAAGGCAAGGTTCTGCTCGTGGCGCTGTAAAGTATTGAAAGTGTTAAGGAAGATTTTGTAAGGTAGACTACTATGATTACACCAAAAAACATGAACTAAAATGAACTTTGCTCTAAAAAGTTACTACACTCTGTATATGGAACTGCAAGGAGGTGAATTATACTGCAAGCATGTCTATTTCTATTGCCATTATAAAGCAGTACTTTTTGTCATGTCTTTAGATCACCATTGGAATCCAAAACCGCAATGAGTTCAAGCTGACTACAATTTTCCTCAAGTAAGATGACTTACAAGCCTTAGGGCTGCTGTAGTATAAAGAACTGCTAAACTCAGAAAATAAACTGCTAACATCAGAAAAATTGTAAGCAATTATTTTATGGCCTCAATCACAATATCAAAGTTTCTTTTATTGGAACACCTGTATTTTAGGCACATTTATTTTTTGCATTAAAGTAAAAGAAAAATGCAGTCCAAACATACCTCTTTGAATTCATTCTCAGCCTCATATAACCAGGCATGCTTCAGCTTCTCCTTGTCTCTGGCCAGATCCATTATCTGTTCAAATGACGCATTATCCTCACTGGTATTTTTGGCAAGGAAACAATCTAGAGAAGGCAGCTCTTTGTCTTCCTTGACGTCATCATTGGCCTCTATCAATACATCATGATATACTGTTTGAATTGTTACCTACACTATGTTTAAACTATTACTACCAGACATGGAAATGGATAATGTCATACCCATAACAGAAGATTTTGAACTAGTAGCAGTAAATCATTATATCACAATACGAGTTGTTTGCTCTACCTTTATTTCCAGGAATATGTCTTCCATGGCTGGCGGAGGGAGACCCTGAACGACCTACTGGTGTCTCAAAACTGGCAGGGGTGACATCTAAACACAGAAAAAAAGAGGAAAAAGAGTAAATCACAACACAAAATTTTCCTTCCATCTGTGAGCGAAGTATCGAAACAAACAAAAGTACCACATTCTGTTTTAATTCATAAAACTCACAAGGTGCAGAAGACTGTGGTGTAGATTTTGCTAAAGATGATCCATATCTGATAGATATCTCTCTCATCCTCTCAAGATCCCCAGTTTCTTCTGCTTCAAGATAATCTTTCTGTGCTTGCAACTTTGTCACATCTGGAAAGAAGTCTCTTTGGATGATCTTCTCTAAATTCTGTTAAATATAGACAGACACAATACATTTAAACACATCACAAGATAGTATTAGCTTATCAGATAGATATATAGCTGGAGAAATATTTAAGGCACCAGTCTAGTCCCAATGGCCACACCGGAACCCCATTGAAAATCTCTGGAAGGTGATCAAGATGGAAAGACATATACACATATATATATATATATATTCCATGGCACAAACAGGAGGATAAATAATCATCTTGACATTGGCCAAATTGTCATTAAATACCTGTTTCAGCCCAGTGCATCCCTATTTCCTTACATTTTCATTCCAGTAATAGACAAATGTAAAAGCTGTGGTTGTAAAATGAGGTTTATGTTATCAAGTATTGATTTCTGAACTCTTTCCAAGTTAAAATGTGAGTAATATGTTGTTTAAAAATGAATATAAATTAGTTTGCTTTGCAGTACTCAGCTTCTGAACACCCAAAGTTTTATTTTGACCAGTTGTATTTTTCTGCAAATAAATGCTCTATTTAATTTGAAATTTGGGGAATATGCAGACCCTCATCCCCTTAGATCATATCCACCACGCTGAATAATTCCATATTGTTGTGAATACGCTAAAAGAAACATGCCAGGAAAGCCCATCAAAAAATAAATGAATACATTTTTAAAAAGGGCTGACTTAGAAATTAACTTGTGCTCTTAGTTCTGGATCCGCATCAGCAACTTGATAGATACTTTCATGCAGCGTGTGTGCATTTTTTCAGATCAATACTTATCTGGTGTTTAGTCACAGTGAGATAAGTATCTTCGCACTAGATAATAAGAATCTGTAATAGCCTCTAATTTGTCCAACTCGGACGGCTCGTTTCAATGAAAAGCAGTTTGTAGCTCGTTGTCTACCTTTTTACGGTCAGAAAGAGATACCGTTTGTCTTTCAGCAACGTACTGTGTATTTTACTGAAGTTCGAATCTGCGAATATCTTTCCAACTTAAGTCTAAAAGGGAAGAAGATACTACTTACCCCATAATATAAAAAATGTAAGACTCAACAACGAAAGTGACGTTTGTTTCTCATGAGATCATGTTTATCTGTTTTCAGCTAGCTAGCCATCATACTGGCTAACACAGGACTACCGATATATCGTCTCGTGTAGTCTGTTATTTACCTCAATGTACTCCTCTTCATCGAGGACATTTCTATTCAGTTTCTCCTTCTCCTTTTCTTCCGGCTGCTGTCGGAGAGCCACTGCTGTGACGGCTGAAGGGACCAGAGTCCCGGACAGCGCTTTCCGCACACTGGCACTGCCCTCCATTATGGACCCTGTGCCTCTTTAGCTTCCGAAAGATAGTCCCCCTACGACAAACACCAACTAAAAACAAACAGGAGGAGGCCTTTGAACTCGAGAAACGCCGTTTCAAGGTGACTACAGATTTAAAAAGACACGAAAGTCACCAAAATATAATTGTTGTTTAGATTTTGCTTAACCACCTTAGCATGGCGTCCAGTCAATGTAAGTACGTTACATAACGTTTCTGCTACGTCACCGGAAGTTCCTTTCCAGGAACTTGAACTTTTCAGTATAAAACACAGGTAATTTGACCTCTTACATAAACACATTATTTTCTATAGCATTATAGTATTCTAACTTACATAAGCTATTGTTGTATTATTAGGAGCATAATAATTTCTAATTATGACCATTTTCACTGGTCTATACTGATGTGGAGATATTTGAGATGAGACAAGGAAAACATGGATCATTTTCACTGTGAATTCGAATTTAATTCTAATAATAAACCCATGAAACCTCCACACAAACTAACCTTAGATGTGTCTGTGCTAAAAGGAGAGAACTAAGTGAAAGTTTTCTCTGACACATGTTTATTTAAGCCCCAATGTACATTGTTATTAACACTAACATAATTAAGTTTTTCCATCCCTCGAAAGAAATCTATGTTCTTTAGGGCACTTTTTTCCATACCATAAGGAAATTATTTACAGGTTGAAGACCAACCAGTTTCACAAATATGTTTCAGAATGGTTTAGTCACATGATTTGAATGACAGAAAAGGCTTCAAGTTTGCTTAAAAACAGACACATACATACATATTCACACATACAGTACCTTTTTACATTTTGTCCATATATACAGTGAAATAAACACATTTTAAAAAAAAAATCAGTTTTCCATGTTTCCCACACTAAATGCCAATCTTTTCTGACGCCTCCACTTTGCTCTTCTGTTTTTAAACCAAACCTGAAAGAAAAAAGATTATTTATTTGTTATTAGTTATTTGTTCATTGTTAATATTAATTGTTTTGTTTTGCTACGTATACAATTTGGATTCTTGTTTATTCATAGTCACAGTTTATAACAAGTAGAACTTCATGCACCATCATAAATCATAAATCAGAATTTAATCTATTTTTAAATTATGTACAACTGTGTTGTATTTGCACTTGAACCTGAAAAATAATGATTATGAGATCAGTTTAATAAGGAAGTGAAGGATGATGGCATGTTACCATTAATGGCTTATAAATAAATAAAAATGCCTGTCACATCTTGCTGTTATTCCCACCCAACCTTTTCATACAAGATGAAATGGGCGTAACAATATACGAGCAACTCATTTGTATTATCTTATCTTTTTGATGGCAAAGTTCACTGGGATGCTACGCACATACTCATAGAACTGGACTTACAATAATTGCTATTTTCCTCTGTGTGAACTGTGCACAGCAGTACACATAATGTAAATTTGTTCTGTACATTGTCATGACAATAGCATTTTCACCACCCCACAGCACTAGTAAGAGGTAAAAAGTCAGAAGTTGTTACTAGTCTTCCCACAGTGGAATCTTAAAAACAACTTTTAGTTTAATTTGCTCAATATTTTAAATTGCCCTTAAGATAAATTGGTCTATATTAACTAAATGTATAGGCCTATATCTTTTTCATCAGTGCATCATTTCATTACTTCATTCCACATAGGAAACTGAGAAATCAAGTAAAGATGTTGTAGGTCAGGTTGAGGTAGAAGCAGCTGGACCTATATAAATAAATAAATAAATAAATAAAGGAATAAATAGATATGTACATCAGCATGTAACTGTTCGAAATTGTGTAACATTTTATAACAAACCTTTTTGATCAGGTCATTTTAAAGGAAAAAAATTGTGTTCTCTGTCAGTGTTCTCTGGTGGAGTCACAATGTCATGCAGACAGAATGCAGTTTCTCAAACATGCTATCTTTGGGGCAGTTTTTAACTATGAACTATGTGTGTCTGGGGTAGGGGTGCACAAGGTGTGTGTTAGTTTTTTTTTTGTTTATTATGTTTATCAAGGTGCATATATCTAACCCATACCCTTGAATCAGTGGAATAACTGTAAACTGAAAAATTGTCACTGTAAAACATCAGAAAACTTTTGAAAACAGGATGTATATTTGATAAATAGTTGAGCACAGCAGTATTACCTCTACTCTTTCTTCCCTTAAGTGAGTGCGTTGTGCTAATTTTTCCCTTGTGTTCACATCTGGATACTGGTTTTGCAGGAAGAGCTCCTCCAGAGCATCCAGTTGCTCCTCAGTAAAGATAGTGCGGTGACGTCTTGTTCGCCTCTGCATCTGACTGGGCAACTGCTCCTCTCTGTGAGTGTCTCCCAGCCTGCACGGCTCTGAGAGGATCACTGCGGGCCATCCATACTGACAGGCTGAAGGGAGGGTTTAATGTTAGGGAGCAAAATACTAAAAACAAAGCAAATTTTCTTTTTTATTTAATGGCTGACAGAAAATATAGAATTCATTCATTCAATCTTTATTTAAATCTTGAGAGATCACTGAGGGCATGCTCTCATATTCAGTGATGTCAAGAGTACAACAAAACAGAATAAATACATAGAAATAATAAACAGCAAACATGTGAACATAACAGGACATAATTAAAAACAGTTACATTCAAAAAGTAGTTTGTATTCATAGTTTCAAATTGACATATAGCAACAATAGTGTTAAGTTTTAATGTATGTTGTGAAGTGTTCCACATTAATGCAGCAGAAAAAAGTAAAATCAGATTTTCCAATTTCAGAGTTTGCCAGAGGAACTTCAAGCATCAGCCAATCACTGGAAAGTGTTGAATAATGACTATGTGACCAGTTTAGTGGACAAGGCTCAGTGGCAGAGGGACTTTGTTGCAACTCCAATGCCTCACTGGGGACAACAAGACTTAATGATGATGATGATGACCAGTTTACTAAAGGGACATATAGAGGGATATTAACATTTAAGGCTTTGTAAATAAATAGAAACCAATGTCTGTCATGTCTTATTGTCAAAGGAGCCCATCCAACCTTTTCATATAAAATGCAATGATGGGTAGAATACTTGAGTAAGAGTGGAGGCAGAGGGGCTTCTATAGACAACATCACCATTATCCAGGACAGACAAAAAGACAGCTTCAATAATACACTTTCTACTGCACATAGGGAAGTTAGATCTGTTTCTCTACATGTACCCAGGTCTTTTTCTTAAGTTAGTAACAAGTGAATCAATATGACATTTAAAAAAGTTTTTGATCCAGCCAGACTACCCAGGTAGTCTTACCTTCATGAATGAAATCAGTCTGGAAAATGTCTCCACAGTGGGAACAGTGGGAGCAGTAGCAGCAGCAGAGGCAGGTGTGGTGAACAGAGTCCATCTGGCTTCCAGCAGGACTCCCTGACTTTTCTCTCAGTCCAGTAACACTAGTCCCACACGATCGACTGTCCTTGTTATTTTTAGGATATTTGCTCAGTATGTTGTCAATAGTAAAAGGCAACTTTTGTCTCTCCATCCTGATCTGTCTGTCCATTTCCAAACACATTCCAGCAAAGCAAACAGCCTCCCTTTGCCTTCTCCCCTCTCTGTGTCAGGTCCTTATAGTGAAATTTGAAGGCAAAAAAATAGTAAAACTATAATCCCCCCCAATGGGCCAGCCACATAAAACGGCTGAAACTTAATTCCTAGCTAATCTGGGCAGTTTTGTGAAGAGGTTAGGGAGGATGGCAGATTCAGTTAATCTGGCTTCATTCCTTTCTCCAAAAGAAATCAGATTTCACTGCATAAAATGAGAAGTGGAGAGCAGCTAAGATCCTTATTGTTGAGGTTTTAGAGAAAAGGGGATTGCTTGGTATTAGAAACCTGGATTTAAAGATGAACATTTGGTGTGGCCAGAGACTTGTGTATACTACACTTCGGGATTAGTGCTTACATTTATTTTATAATGTCATTTCACTCTTTATTAAACAATATCTAATGACATTTAGTAGATCTTAATAGTAAGCATTTATGTTGACAAGAACAGCTCAAACTGAGTCCACATGTCAGATGAACAAGGGAGACTACAACTAGCAGGTCACATATGAGATGACACTAATAGATTTGTATGTGTGTGTGTGTGTGTGTGTGTGTGTGTGTGAGGGGATTCAGAAGTGGGTCTGTCCATGTGGTTTGTATTCACAGTCATGCATCATGTGTCTTATCTGTGCAGCGCAGTCTTTTCAGTCTGACTTCTCTGACAATGTGCACAGCTGAGGTAAAGCTATTACAGGTTAAATTCATCCCCCAACAAATCCTGTGATTTCATACAAGGCAATATACCTTTTTTCAGAGAATTAATGGATTTCCACAATCTGTCTTAAGCTCCTCTTATAAGGGCTTTTGAAAACAGATAACAATAAACACCATCCCATCCTTTTCACTTGGGTTTAATAGCAGCCAGATTATTGATTTATAGTTTGTGGAGCATTTGAGATCACTATCACCAGTTATTATAGTTCTCAATAGAAGGGATTGTATCACATCCACATTAGTTCAAACAGTTCAAAATTCATTACTAAGGATTACAATGATAAAGGCTCATTTTGTTGTAACAGCAATATTTGGTACAAGAAGTAAAGAAAAAGAAAATCAGACCAGCCTCATGATGGAGTTTTTCTGGATGTTAAAGGAGATGCTTAGACTGTACCCTAACAATTAAATCAACATGTTTGCTGCTATTCAAATGTACCATTTGTTTTTTTTGGCTCCTGCAACTTTAGTATTACAGTAATGAATAGGTGAAATAGAAGAGAACAGAGTTTTGCAGACCTGAAGAAGAAATTCTGATTGTAGGTCACAATTTGTGACAGGGGTTGTGAATTGGCAATAGCTTGAAGAAGTGCAAAGCTTGTCTTATAACTATGTTGACTACAAATAAACAAATAAATGAGATTGAAGACAATTCCTGGAAAGTTTTGTATCAAAATACAGATAGGCCTTACAAATATCGCCTTAAATCACAATGAAAATTTTCCTATCAGTCGATATTGATAATTATCACTATAAATGTCAAGTCAGATTTCTTTTCAGTGTAAAGGCTGTTTTTTGGTCCTGAGTGAAAGTTGAAGGAACCAGATGGTTATTTGTGGTTTGTGACTATTCATTATGGTCAGAACATGGCACTTGCCAATCAGTGGAACATTTCAGAAATCTGGAGATACAACATTCAAAACAATTCTACTGATAAAATAAAGCAATATGTCCAGAGAGGCTGTGATTTACAGTGATTTTACCATGAGGAAGGTGCGTCACTAGGAATGATGCAAAGCAGTAATTTCCCTCTTATCGATGGTAAAATCACTATAAATCACAGCCTGGAGTGGCTTAGTGCTTTTATGAAATGGTTACTACATATACCTGGCAAAGTTTCATAAAACAATGTGACAGCCCCAAACACTTCCTGTTTGGCCTGTCTTGTGTGGGTGTGGCTTTAGATGACAAACAGGAAGTCATCACCTGACGGCTCGCACCTGAGCTGGCTGTTCCTCAACTATATAAGCTGTTGGAATCAGTCAGTCTCTGTCTCTCTCCCTGATCATCTGATTTGGTTTGACTTGCTTTGATATATTTTTGGTTGTTTCATATTACATCTGCCACTCCTCCATACACACACTACACCATTGATTATACTGATTCATACACGTTATATTGTTCCTTTACCTTTATTGAGTTAAAATAAATATTAAGTTAAATGTTATGTGTGGTCCTCTCAAGTTTGTCCTTCCTTTGAGCCGGGTTGTGACAACAAACACACAGCTACAAAAATGCAACAATGTATTGATAACAAATAAACTTTGTTCTGCCAAGCAATGTAGACCAAATGTGAAGCAAATTTCTCACACTGTGCAATTACATACAAAATTAACACAAAGATGCAGAAAATGTGAATTTGCTCCAGGTGACGCAAATAGACACAAACACATCTACACAAGTTAAAAATCTTTTGATTTGATTTCTCTGTCTCCTATCTTGTCTTTACAATAATGGACAGAGCATCACCCCTTGCATACACCCATCTTTGGGCAACACAAGATCATCATAAACCCAGCAACCTACTTTACACATGGTGTTACAATGTTGCTAATCTGACATAATGGCAAATAAAACAGAGAATGTGAAACTACACTGTAAACATTATGGGACAAAACACAGAATGTTCTGTGTTACTGTATGAAAGAAACCCCCACAGGACTCACCTAGAGCTCTATGATTCAACTTGTGTGATGTACAGAGACAGAATAAAAAGGAGAGGACTGGAGAAAAGTGAGTGAAATTGTAGTATGACCTAGTAAGTTCTGAAAATCTGTATGTTACTTGATTCCAGCTAATGGTTGTACTTCACTATGAACCAAGTTAGCACTAGTGTTAGCTACTGCAATGTTAGCTCCCTCTCTTTTTTAATGGTGAATATTCATATCTTACAAAATACAAAATACAATTATTTTCTCCCAAAGACAAATGACCTTCTGTGGCACTGTAGTCAGGTGCTGTTAAATTTTCCTGGTGACCACCAGAGGGAGCTTATCACATAATGGTAAGCAGGTTAACAACCTGGAGGAAGCATCACATTCTTTCTATTCAAAAGACAAATGATAGTCAGTGTTTTTTGTATTGCATGGTTAATTCATCTTATAATACAAGTGTGTATTTTGTAGTAAATTGCTGGTTGCTGCCCTTCAATGTTTCTCTGTAATTTTAGTTCTACAGTAATTAAAATCAACATCTCTTAAAAACAGCTGTATGTCTGTTGATAAACTGTAAATTGGATATAAATAAAATGTGACATTGCTTAGATGCCACACCACCCTGAGAATTCCCAAACTTGTCTGATTTCTGAAGCAAAGCAGGGTAGAGGCTGGGAATACCAGGTGTTGTAATCTTTTCATCCCCCCAGCATATAATATGTTGGGTGTCTTTTGCTATTTAGCGACCTATAAACCATAAGGGGTCGACTATTCATATAAATATTGGACAAACCCTTTGTTTTGTGGTCTGCCATTTTGAAACTTTGTGATGCTCAAAATGCCCATTGCCATGTTGATATTTTGTAAACAAGT
>JAPQRN010000005.1:36382985-36394445 GCA_037367275.1 Coranthus polyacanthus | reverse complement strand
TTGTGTCCTATTGGAACCAAATGAGAGGTTGAGGACAACATATCAACATGTTTTTATCTGGTTCAACATAACAAGAAGAGCAGCTGCTCATGGCTCAGTATCCACCTCATGATTACTGCAGATACATTTGATCAGTACTCAAAAACTGAAAAAGCATAATATAGGTTTATCTAAAATATTATCAAAGACCCTGTTAAGTTTTTATTAGATTTTAAGTGAGATTGAATATTTCTGTCTGCAGCTCTCTCCTTTTGGTCCATATCAAAAGACTAAATAAATGTAGATGACCTGTCGTCATTTCACACTGCTGTGGAAAGGTGAAGCCACTTTTCCAAGCTTCTGTGTTGAGCCACAGAATAGAGCAGAAGAATCACATCTGATGGAATCTTGTTGGAGTTTAGCAATTACAGCTGTCAATCACATACCCTTACCTGTCTGAAAACACCTATGAGCAGCCAAAACCTCCTGTCACAGGAGTCCAGAGAAGGGGATAGAATTTCTGCCTAACGATGCCAAAAAACTGTCACACACTGCAGCTTTAAGTGTGTGTAAGTGAATGTAAATCCTTTAAACTACATATTCTCACTCCCAACTGGTCACATAATGATGTTAACTAGTTAACAGTTTGGGAGCAAGGCCACTCCCAAACCACTTCTCTAATAATCAAGCCTACTTACTTGGTCAACTTGATTGTCTGTTTTCTCTCGACAACAGAACATGCTTTCCGCAATCGCTTGTTAGCATTAACTCGAAGTAGACCAACGTGTAATACATTCAGAAATGAACTCACCATGGATCTGGAGCTGCAACTCAAGCCATTTGACTTGGATGTCAATTTATTCAACAGTGATTCTTCTCCACGCACAGCATCCCCACACCAATCAGACTACAGCCAGACTTCTTGACAAAGCTGCTTGTGCTCTGAGATAAGTGTTCCTCTGAGCCTACCAATCATCTCTCCAATTCCGACTCCATCTCAGGCTTTCTCTCCTCCATCCTCGAGGCCCAGAAACCATAGTCACTGTGGTAAAACACGCAGAAGTCGGATGGACGATTCTCCTTGTCCACCAACTCCTTCACAAACGACTCCCAATGGCCCTCCATGGTGCATTCACTATACGTTCCCACCGCGGCCACCTTCTCCATATCCAAGACATGAATCCGACATCAAGGACTGGACTGTGGCTCATCTCCAACACCCACTGAAGAGGAAAGGCCTTAAAAGCCTCATCCGGCACACACTGTAAGCTCTTCCCCTCACTAGATATTATGTCAATCTGCAACTTCATCACTCATGCTCATTCCATTCTAAAAATCAGCTCCTCCACCACCTAGATTTACTTGTCAGGAATCAACTTCTTGTTCAAACTACAACAAGTACTTCAGACAAATTCTTCATGTTTCTGGCATATCCCCAGAACACTATTCGATCTATAAGAGTGGACATCTTGGATCAAACAATCCAAGTTCTTGGTCGCTGGTCTGCTCAGACATATATTTCCTACATCTGCAATTACCTCAGTAACCTCCAGCAAGTCCATGCCCCCCTCAGCTCCATCTTATTCAGACTGTTGGACTGGGTCCATAATATTCTTGGGAGAAGTTCATACCTGAGATAGAACCCCCACACTGAGTCTCCTTCTCCCCAACCACCAAGTTCCCATTAGGTCCCAGACAACTTCATCAGCCTTGCTCATCCTTGCCACCATTATTCACCCCTATCATACAATATTTCTGTCTTCATTAAAACTTGCAAACTGACAATGTTATGGCATGATCCTTGCTAGTGAACTAACACTTGGCCAGGGTGTCACATTTCAATGCATAGGGTACCCTTAAAGCATCATTTTTTGACACGTGAGTTAGTCTGACAGACATCTAGACGATGCCATGGTTATGGTTTGGTTAGATTTAGGCATAAAACAACTTGGTTATGGTTATGGAAAAAGGGTCGGGGGAAGGGCAAAAAAAGAAAAGACAAAGAGAGAAAACCCTGGTCTCCTGTGTTATAAACAAGAGGAATGATTATATCTTTTACCTTTGTCCTGCTCTGTGTGTACCTGCAGTTGGAGGAATCTACACAGTGATCCAGACCAAGGCCAAGATAACAGTGGATGAATGGGGGGAGAACTACTTCATGATGGGGCCATACTTCGAACACAACTTCAAGACTCAGGTGGAGGGCTGCGAGCCACCAAACCCAGCCATCAGGAAGGCCATGGACGCTCTCATCAACAATGGCTGCCAGGTGTGTGTGTGTTCAAAACTAAATATTTTGTGCATATATTAATGCAGATATGCTCTTTTCAGTGATATCATTGTTTTTATGGTAAACCTTGACATACATGAGCAATATACATTTGAAATTAGATTTGTTTTCATTTTTAATGCTTCATAAATCAGAAAATTGTATTTTTTTTTAGAATACACAATAGTACTACGACATGTGAAATAAATACCAAAATATGAGATATAAGATCTGATGTGCTTCAATGTGGAGATTGCTCTCAGAAATTGTTTTTTTTACAGTTTCCAGCAAACAAATATGTAACTGTGGATCATCTTTTATATAAGTTAAAGACATCTTGTAGAAAATTTCATGCATCTACCGTGAATAGTTCAAAATAATGAACTTATTGAACCTTTTTCTGAACCACTTGTTTTTACAGTTATTTTCAAAGCTCAATATCCCAAAAAATAATTAAGATATAAGGCTGAAATTTTGTATGGGGTGTACTAGGACTCATAGCATAATTTTGTATGAAGCACATCAAAGATAGTCAGTCGGGTAACATTTTCTGAAATCTGGTGATTTGAGGTGGAATTACCCACAGTTTTTTTTAGATGGACACGCATCTTTTAACAAACACATTGTTCTAAGTAGCTAAATAAACAGAGAGTTGTTGACTTTGTCTTTTCATTCAGTTTAATTTAATTTAATTTCATCTAAATGTTATATTGGAGCCCCTCGGTTCTATGTTTGGGGTGGTCAGTATGTGGATTCACTGGAATTATAAAAGTAGTTTCTTCCTGTGCCTATGTTATTCTGAGAAAGAAGACATAAGATTGTTTATGTCAGCTGTTGTTTTGTTTTATAGAGGGCTAACCTATGTTTTTCACTGTAGTACAAATAAACTTTTCAGTACAACTATAAAAAGGACATGACTGAGTGAAAGCACTTTTTTGTGCTTTCAGTCAGTTATGTCCTTTTTATAGTTTTTTTAAATAAATTTTTCTTTCCAAATCATTTTCCTAACTTCCTTCTCTAACTGTTATCGTAGTATTCCTTTATTTCAAACTATAAAAAGGAATTGTTAGTCTAATACTAAAAAAAATCCTGCGATAGTTCGAGGATAGGAGGTAATTCTTGTTTGATTTATCTCATGGAATATAAAAGGGGTACATACACCAATAAAATGAGTGACAGTGTCTGCTTATATAAAGAATAACTGTTACTTCATTCAGATGCATCCACTGTCCTTGCATCATAATCTATCCATGCAGTTCTCACAATTACTAGCAGTTGTGGCAAAAATGTGTTTTGTGACTTGGATTTTTGTTCTTTGGTCACTAAAATCTAATTAGTCCATCCATGCATGTATCCAAGCTCATGTCCATTGCTCCTCCTCTTGGATTGATTTCTTTTTCATTGATAGAGTTTTCATACCATTTATTCAGTCTGAGAAATATTTAGTTATTCTTGCATTCTCATGGTGTGCCATATGAATACAGGGTAAAAAGTTCAGGCAAAAAGTAGCATCTCCCTCTCCCCAGCCACTTCCTCCAGCTCCTCTGGGAGGACACCGCGGCATTCCCTGGCCAACCAAGAAATATAATCCCTCCAGCGTGTCCTGGGTCTCCTCCTGGTTGGACATGCCCAAAACATCTCAAAACATCTCACCCCCACCAGGTGCCAGAGCCACCTCAGCTGGCTTCTCTTGGCTCCTCTTGATGTGGAGGGGTAGCAGCTCTACTCTGAGCTCGCCCTGGATGGCCGAGCTCCTCACCCTATCTCTAAGGGAGATCCCAGCCACCTGGCGGAGGAAAGTCATTTCTGCCGCTTGTATCTGTGATCTCATTCTTTCAGTCAACACCCAAACTCATGACCATAGGTGAGGGTAGGAACGTAGATCGACCGGTAAATCTTCACCACAACAGACTGGTACAACGTCTGCATCACTGCAAATCACATCACAGTAAATGGTATACCTCTGAATTTACCTCAATTACCAGGTCAATGACAAAAATTCTAGATGGCCTAAATTTTGCTTCCCTAGAATCAAATATCATAAATTGTATGATAGACCTAGAAGAGATGCCTGCAGCAATTACATTTCTGCAGACTGGCAAGATTCTGGGGCAGGAAAAGCAACTATTACACTTTTGCATAAGGGCACTTTCACACTTACCTCATTTGGTCCAGACTTTCAGACTTTGCAGTTCAGTCAAAACAAATTTGCAGGTGTGAAACCTCTCCCAATCCACGGTGCAGACCAAACAGTCGGTCTTCTGTCCAACCAAAGAGGTGGTCTCGGTCTGGATCAACCTGAACCATGGTGTGATTCATATACAGTGTGACAACACTTTTTGGATAGTTTACACTTTCAGACAATCAAAGCAAATTATGCAAGGCTATGTGCAAGATGCAGCAACAGTGCCTTTGCAAAATAATGTCAGGACAGTTGTTTTGGTTGAACATGTGCCCAGGAGGAAGTGTCTTTGCCATTTTCTGTGTAGTTTCAGCTTGGAGGTTGTTCTTTCACATAGTGAAGGGGACTTTCAAAATAGGAACACACAGGTAGCGAAAGGAAGGAAAATGTCATTTGGGGACTGAAATAGTCACCCTTATTCTAGCAGAGTACACCCTGTGAGCCAGACTATGTATTTACTATTAAACTGTGTGGCTAGGTGGGATTGTTGGGTATGGTTTTATTTTTGTATTGTTGGTTTACATCTTTTATTTAATTTTTTTCCATCTTCTTTTTTCTTTCTCTTTTTTTCTTGATTTCTGTACTGTAATACTGGTAAATATAAAAAATGTAAATACTGTGAATTTTCTACTGTATGTTATACCATGCATCTCAACCAGTAAA
Organism: Coranthus polyacanthus; assembly: GCA_037367275.1. NCBI lineage: Eukaryota > Metazoa > Chordata > Actinopteri > Kurtiformes > Apogonidae > Coranthus > Coranthus polyacanthus. The sequence continues at coordinate 36,389,352 of JAPQRN010000005.1, read as the reverse complement.
TTGTTGAGGAAAAAAGGATTTACCACTTTTGTACTAACCACTGAAGACTTAGGTACTAAGTACTTAGGTACTAACCACTGCAGACCAGGACCACCTAACAGGACCTGAAATTCTTCTGATGCTCTGACCCAGTTGTCACCATCACAATTTGGTGTTTGTCAAAGTTGCTCAGATCCTTATGTTGCCCATTTTGCTTGCTACCAACAAATCAAATTTGATAGCTAAATGTTCACTTGCCACTTAATATATCCCACCCACTGACAGGGAACATTATTACCACTTCAGTGTATCCGACCACTTGACATTTTCTTGTTGCAACATATGCTTCTAAAAAATTATGCACTGTTGTATATGAACCTGTCCAATAGTACACAAGATGGTCAAAATGAGTCTGGTGTCCTAGACGTTAAGGCACTGACCATGAATTACTCATCACAGTACACATTTCCTGATAACATAAAAAAAATCATCCAATAATTGAACTGTATAAAAAATGGCCCATGTGCATAATGAGTAACATTTGAGAGTGTTTTTCTGTATATCTCCTTGTGATCTTCAACTGGTATAAAAAAGACAAATGGATAATACAACATGTTGTGCAGTTCTCCTTGAATTTAAGACCATGAACTGTCCAATGCAGTCTGTTCACCTGATCATTGCCACTAGATGGCAACCACGCACCAATGACCCTGTTGGAGCAGGAGAAGAGGTGTACTGTTAAGCCTAATATGGACAGGTCATATTCTGTTCACTGTTGTTATGTGCTACGAGCAGCGAATTACTGTGCAGTATTATACAATTGTTACTTCAGTACAACTTTGAGGCATACTGTTTTAATGTTTGAGTACATGAAAATGTTTTTACCTAACAATTTAATTGGCTTTTTCTGTCCATTTTGTTATAAACTCTAGTACAAACCTAATAATAGTATAATAATAATACACATACACAAAATTATCATAGCAAGGTCAAGACCTTACAATATTTGACAATATGATAGAGAGAAAAACCCAATAAATCCCCAGAGAGCAAGCACTTGGCAACAGTTGGAGGGAAAAAAAGACCTCCCAACAGAACCGGGTTCAAGGTGGGCGGCCATCTGCCTTGACCCCTGTGGTGATTGGAAAGGGGAGAGGCTAGCTAAGAGAGAGAGAGAGAGAGAGAGAGAGAGAGAGAGAGAGAGAGAGAGAGAGAGAGAGAGAGAGAGAGAGAGAGAGAGACTGCAGCAAACAGCACAGTCTAACGCTGGACAATAAAGTCAAACACTGGGCAGGCAGAAGGACAGTAACCACAAAACTGCTTGGGAGCACAAGATAAATGCAGAAAGGAACAGAGAGAGAGAGAGAGAGGACAGAGAGGAAAAAGCACAAATTAAGGAAGCGGGAACACACAAAGTACTTGACATGCAATGGTGACATATAAATATTGTACATGGAGAAAGAAAGAGAGAGGATGAGAGGTGCTCAGTGCATCACTGGTCCCCCAGCAGCAGGACTAAGGGATGGTTCAGGGTCACCAGAGTCAGTCCTAACTATAAGATTTTTTTAATAAGTAGAGAGGATGTCTACTTACACAGGAGAGGAGCTTGATAACTTTGCTCTGCCTCCCAGTCTACTTTGAGAAATCTAGGTACTACAAGTAAATGTACACACTTTTCTGTTGGGGTTATACAGTATTATGAGGTCTTTAATATATAATGGGGCTTTATCATTAAGGATATGTTGGGAGAAGGATTTTAAATTATATTCTAGATATTACAGGTAGCCAAAGAAGAGAAGTCAATATTGGAGAAATATGATCGCTCTACTCCTGTTAGTACTCACGCTGCAGAATTCTGGATTAACTGGCTTCTCGGGGAGTTTTTGAGGCATCTTGACAGTAACAAGTTGTAGTAGTCCAGCCTGGGACTAATTACAGTCTAAGCACCTCGAGATCAAGGGGCGCAACAACATGATGTCATTAAAACACTGCCAGTCAAATCTTAAATATTGGAAAATGACATGGAAATAGTGATGAAATATGACATTTATGTTATTTTCATCCAGCTTTTGCTTACACAGCTGAATGAAGACCACCATTACAATTATGCAAATAATTGCAGTTAGGTAAGTTTATTAAATATTATTAGCCCTGTCGTCTGCCTTGCCCCTGCTCCACTTCTCTGTCCATCTTCCTTTTAGTAGTTTACCACACTTCTAGCCACTACACCTACTCCCCTCTCCAGCCCCTTGCCATGCCCACACTCACCTGTCCACCATCAGCAATCAGTAGCTTATGTATGCCACTTCACGTGCCCTTTCTTCCCCATCAGTTCGTAACATCATATGACATCAACCTTCATGCTCCTGTTCTGTTTGTGCTGTCTGCATCCATTGTTGCTCCCCTGTTTCATTTGTAAGTTCCCTGTGTATGGGTAATTCCCTCTCTGCCACGCAACTTGACCAATGCCATTAAACATTTTACATTGAAACTTTAAGTAGAATGTTTAAATCCTCAGAAAAATACCATAACTTACATACAGTAAACACTTATCCCTGCCTTTAAGACTAACAGTGCTCTCAATATGTCTGCATTGAAAGCAAACTGGAGTATACTACAAAATTAATTCTAAACTGTTCTCAGTGGGTTTCCTATATATATGTTGGTGCTGTAGGTTCATTTTGGCCGCTGGCTGATCGAGGGCAGCCCCTATGTGATCCTGTTCGACATCGGCTCGGCAGCTTGGAACCTGGACAGGTGGAAGGGGGACCTGTGGCAGACCTGCCACATCGGTCTGCCCTACCATGACCGAGAAGCCAACGACTCGCTCATCCTAGGCTCCCTGATCGCCTGGTTCTTCAAAGAGGTCAGCTGGGTTCCCACTGCTCAGGAAATTTTTCACCAGTGTTTGATGCCTCTGGTTCTGTTGGAACAGGATGTGCATGGCTGCAGCAGTTTGTTCCCTTGAGAGCTTGAGGGTTAATTCACCAGATCTGCAGCCTCTTTTGTCACTTCAGTGACAAGTGATTACAGGGCAAAAAATTACTTTTACTTGCTGTGCATTTGATCTCCTCATCAACTCTCAAATGAGCAATAAGGACAAAGATTTTCTTGAAGGATAGTGCATCACTGAGAGTGAGGCCTATGAACATTACTTTTTGTGAATTACTTCTTTTGTTTTCTAGTTAACAGACGAGCTCAGAGACGAACCCAACGTGATTGCTCATTTCCATGAGTGGCAGGCAGGACCTGGGCTGATTCTCTGCCGCTCTCGCAAGATTCCCATTGCAACAGTTTTCACCACACATGCTACCCTGCTGGGACGATACCTCTGTGCTGGGAATGCTGACTTTTACAACAACCTGGACAAGGTGAGTGGTCATGCACTACAGACATGCATGTAAACTACTACAGTCAGAAATAGATTATAACATAACACCATATGGATACAAAGCACGTAACTGTATTATTAAACCCATAATAAAGCTTGAAAAATAATGATCATAATCATTATGCCAGCAGCTTCCTCCAGCCATTTTTTCTACACAGTTAGAGAATTCATAGAGGCTAATGTAACTCTTGATATATTAGTTTTTACAGAAAACACCATATGACTTACCAAGCAATTCTTGTCCAATGCCTATGTGACTGAAGACACTAACTGCAAAGTTACTGTATTAAAGCAGCAACAATCATTTACCTACTTATTTACTCACACACAGGCAAACACTTTAGCCCTCATTCATTTTCATATTTTAAAGGTTCTGGCCAAAAATTGCAGCCTTTTAAGCCACTTAGAGCATCATTAGGGATGCTGAGTTGTGTGCTGAAGGGTCAGTGTGATGTTTGTAATTGCCTCTCTTCTGCTTGTATCGTAAAGGTCAGTGTGGAACTAAAGGCCACTGACTGACTGAACGGATAATTGACAGACAGAAAAGGTGTTTGTAACCCTCAGAATGAACAAGAAGTCCAGAGGAATTTAATCTCTATCGACGGAATTATATCAATATGTATTTTCAGCTAGCTCTACCTCACTAAAGATTACCGAGCAGCTTTAAGGAACTTGTTTGTGCCTTAATATGAGTGTGGATCATAGTAATCTTAGTTTAGTAAGATTAATAAAATCTTACTGAAATGAGTATATATTAGTAATATATAATATATTTTTATTCATATTGGTATTCTAGAATATCAATCATTCTACAATGACACCATCATCATTGTAGTTAATGAGCTGTATAGGGCTGTGTAATAGAAAGAATCTGGCGATGCATAAACACAGCACAATAAAACACAAACACTTCATCACTATTTCTACATCCTATTGAGGATTGCTTTAATGTCACTGGTGATGCAGAGTTTATTATTGGGGAAAAGGCATACAGTCTTTGTAGGTATAATAGTGTCACTACAGAAATTGATGTTATCAGTAATATACTCAACCATTCTGACAATGTCCATACTGCCACTAACCGCTGGTGTCCATTTCTTGACAGTGCAGGTAGTTGCAGGCTGCTTTAGTACACAGGGTTTATAGCAGGTCTGCAGAAAAACCAGGTTGTGATCTGATCTGCCTAGTGGTGTTAAGGATGTAAACATGTCACAGCCTCAGGGCCCTTCAAAGACAACCAGAGGCTCTCCTGTTAGAATGGAGTCCTATGGAAGAATTGACTCAGTTCACCGAATAAACAACTATTTTGTGAAAACTGTTCGCTCCATAACAATCAGATGACCTCTGTGATGATCTTTAACATCTTATCCATAGACTAGCAAAATATGACGCCACCTGATAAGATCTAAAATCAACTAAATGATCATTTTGTGAGACAAGTGACAGTTTGAGGTGTTGCGACAGGTCAGGTCCATTTACGGCATCTCTACAGTCTGTCATGAAGCCAAACCATGAACCAAACACACATCCATTTTTATATCTACTTTCTTCTTTATATTATCAAAACCAAAGCTAAAAATAACCAAACTCACCAAACATTTTACTAATCTCTCCCATCAGAGCTAAGAAATCCACTTTGCTGAACCACAAGACTAACTGTCATAAACATTAGGAGATGGTTCGGTGACGTCAGGGACCTGATACCATTGGCAGTGATAGTCACAGTGATACATGTGACCAAAGCTTAAGCTAATTAACTGCAGGTTAGCTGTTACATTTTCATCAATGGTGAAATGGACGACTTTGCTTTAGTCAGAACACCTTGAAAATGATCTCTGGTTCTTCACTAGTGCCTCCAAATCCTCAATTTTGTTTCCCAGAGCATTGATGGCAAAAAGGCTTATATCGCCATCTTCTAGCCTTTAGCTTAGCACCAGCCTGTCATCAACACTGAGACTTCTTTCACTCAGTCAGAATGGGCTGATGAACTCTGGATGTGCTCCATTGCAGTGCGAGGAGATCCTCCGTTATGTAAACTCTTCCCCTCGTAGTTGTGTCCATCATTAGTTGAATCACAGAACAACGTTGAAAAATGGCTTAAGACTTGTTACTAAACACTTGATATACTATATACACAAATATGAAATTAATGTTAATGAAGAAAGACTTTGCTGACAGATGTATCATGTGACAACATGTGTTGTAGTTCAACATTGACAAGGAGGCAGGAGAGAGGCAGATCTACCATCGCTACTGCCTTGAGAGAGCAGCGGTCCACTGTTCTCATGTTTTCACCACAGTCTCTCAGATCACTGCTGTGGAAGCTAATCACATGCTGCACAGGACGCCAGGTGGGGAACATTTAATTGGTTGATCAGAGGTTTTGATGGCCTCACCTATAGCATGTCTATGAAAACAAACCTACCAGTCATCTAACTGGTACTATTGAAGCTGTCCTGTCACTATGTTGATGAAACAGATGTGGTGACCCCAAATGGACTGAATGTGAAGAAGTTCTCGGCTATGCATGAGTTTCAGAACCTGCACTCCACCAGCAAGATCCGCATCCAGGAGTTTGTCAGAGGACACTTCTATGGGTGAGTGGGGTTTAATTTTAATGTCTACATACGTTTCTGTTGTTGCCCTTTGAAACAAACATAATGAACTCTTCAAGGGAGTTCTAATCCATCCAGAAAATTAATATATGTGAAATGGAACACTGTATTTTATGCTACTTGATATATTTGATTGAATACACAAACTGTTTTTTGAAATCCGCTCTATTTGATGGCTATTCCTGACATCAGTTTTGCACTTAGTAACTTCAGATTTGGTATTTGCACTCATTGCTCATTCATTGTCCTTATAAGACCTGTCCATACTCAGTATGATAATAGAACTGACAGTATTGACACTGAAATAGCATCCCCTCCACCCCAAGTAACTTTGAAACAAGTTACTTATATAAACAAATTATATATATACGTATATATACAT
>JAPQRN010000005.1:36355385-36367253 GCA_037367275.1 Coranthus polyacanthus | reverse complement strand
CCTCCAGTCTCAGCTCTGACCCCCCTGCGACGAGTGCGCCTGTCCAGCCTGCAGCCAGCCGCATATCCAAAAGACTGAGCGCAACCTCCACTGAATATGACTCTACTCTTCACCCCATAGTGAAGTCAGTCTTTGGGCAGGTAAGGAAGCATGAAGAAAAAATAAAACTACTGAAAATTATTCTAAAATTAGATTAAAAGCTAAACCCTATTTGCATAAGAGAATATAAAATAAGTCAATACATTGTTTTATAAACCAACAATAGATTTAGTTTTTAATTTACCAAACCAAGATATACTCTCGACTTTAATGGTAATATTTGAAGTTGATTTTGTGAAATAGTCATGTAAATGTCATTAATGGATTGCAAATGTATGGGTTTTGTCATGTAATTTAATTTGTTAAACAAAGTTATCAAAGTAAATTAACCAGCATGGATTCTCAGCGTTTTGAAAATGTAACAAACTGAGCTGGATAGCAAAAATGTTAAAATAGAGCTAGTGAAAAAATTTGCCAATGTCTTTACAATAGTTTTCACTCAGTCTATGCTCTAAAAAGACAAGACAAATTTGTCAAAAACCTTTTCACATAAGCAAATTAGATACATTTTGGGAAAGTAAATTATATAAAGCTCCCAATCCATTGAGACTGGGAGCCTTGGATGAGGAAAAGGCAATTAAATGAAATTAAGTGGATATAGAAGCTCTAATGTAATCATTAAAGTAGGCTATAATTAAGAAAAAAAAGGATAATGGCCATAGTGCAGTATCAGCTTTTCATTTTAATAAAGTCACCCTTCATCACTCCCTTGGAGGGTAATAAGGTGTCAGCTGTAAAGTAGTCAACAGCAGGTGGAGGTTCGCAGGTGGAGGTTCACAGGTGATGTTCAGTGAACATACTATCCTGAATGTGACCAGATAGCCAGCAGATTAACATGGATGCAGCTTTTGAAGCCGAATCTCACTCCTGCAGACTTTATATCTGATACCCATCATTTCTAGAAGGGGGCTGCAGCCCGTCATGCATCTGCGTATGAATACAGGTGCTTTCATTGTGACTGTTACCCGAGTATCAGCAGGGGATCAACTTTCCTGCTACATGGAAAACTTTTCCATGATGAGTGCTTATCATTCACACAAACACACACACATTTGCATACACGGGTAAGTAATCATTTTAGACTGAAGTTAATCAATAAGAGAGGTTCTGATCATCTACATTTTATTGTTGCTAGGGCAAAAAGAAACCGTAAAGGACAGTGTGGTGAACAAAGGGTGCATCACCTCTTCACCTATCAACTATTTATGCACATTTTTCCTGTGCACTCACATCATGCTGCTATAGGTCTGCTCTCTTTCCTCTCTTTTCTTGTTTCATTGAAATCCGTGTCTCAGATTTGATGATAAAAAGCTCAAGAGGAGACAATTACCTCCCTGTGCACTAATGCATTCCAGAAATAACTTCTCCTCACAATTTAGGCCAGAGCTCTAATCAGACCTAGGATTTCCAGTGGGGGCAAATCCATGAAGCAGTGTGCTATGTAAAGTGTGTGGAAAAGCAAATTTCCATAAAATCTGTAAATGAAAATTTAAGGATCAAGATAGACCATTTTCCAATTAATGGCTCTGTGCACAATAGTAGGAGTTTTGGGGGGCAATAAACCAGGTGATGTGTCTGTTTGCAAATCCTGCTGCAGTTCTGAATGTTTTTTTGTTTTGTTTTTTTTGGCATAAGGACATGATCTATTTATGAATCTGATGATTAAATATATATCAGGATTACTCATCTATCAACTCACATTCAAAACATCACATCAAAAGTTCACCCAGCTTGCATTTATAAATCTAAATTTTGTAACAGCAGCAGGAAAACTGAATCATCCTCCTGGCTTCTCACAGAGAAGTTAAGTCATGTTAGATATCACTGTCAATTGGCGAAAAAGGATTTATGAGTAGATACTGGTCAATAGTGCCCCTGTGTATAGTGTTTGTGTGAAAGAAAACAAGGGGGGTTGACTTAATGATGTATGTGTAAAAATGAAAAGAAATTGTTATAAAATGAAAAGAAATGTGCCAGCTTGAGCCTGAATGTTTTTTTTTCCTGCATCAGCATCTTACCCAAGCACTGATGTGACCACACAGGCATTGTAATACTCTAATACCTCTTGAATAGATGTGGCAGGGCAAGATATTACACACTACAAACTCTTGCATTTCACATTTTCTTATGTAACATCAATATCTGCATACAATCCCAGCAGAGCTCATTCGCTGCCAGTGGAAGCTAAAAATAGCCGAACAAGACCTGATTATCAGAGACTGGAGGAGGGCAGAGTGTTTTTGTCTTGGTAAAAAAATATTATAATCCTTTAGCAAACAGGCTACCTGACAGAGCAAATTTGAAGATTGATGAATAAAAGTCTGGTTTCCAACATGTGCAGATATATTCCTGCAAGCTATTAGTCCTTAATTCAGGCTTTCATATTCATGAGATGAATCATGATAACCAAACAGGCCAGTGTGGGGGTTAGAATAAGGGCAGAATGCCACTTGAATGAGTTTTGCAACTCGATGGCTACATGGAAGATGTGATATAATGGTCCTTTATATAAAGCATTTAATGGCAATTCCATCAGTTCATTCAACTGGCCATCTACTGTAGTAATAAAACTCTTGAGATATATGTCCAATCATGCCTTCATTGGACAGAACATACTGAGCGTTTGCCCTAATAGAAATCCTATTTCTATTTAAGATATTCTGAATGATCAACAGTTTTTGTGACCTTGTTCTACAAACCTTACAGGGTATTTTTAAATATAGTACAGTCGTGCCATTATAAATGGGCTGTTATCTACTGCAAAGAAATTGTTTCTAAAGAGACAACAATTTTTTGCTTAAATCAAATTAAGATGAATGGATATCATTTTCAACCAGCAGAGGGAGCAAGTACCATTTGTAAAAATGGGTTTGATTTCACAAAGAGGGATAGGGAGAGAGAGAAAGTGTGTGTGAGAGAGAGAAATAGCCCACAGTGTGTCACATCAGTGAGCTCTGAAGGAATCGTATAAATCAAGAGGAGGACAAAGAATAAAATAGGAAGCATGTGAATTTGCCAACAGATCTCATGATTGTTAAATAAGACAAACACTCATCAACTCCAACTCTCCTGCTCCCACCTGACAGCTCTAAAGATGATGTGAGGAAAGGTCTTTAACCACATTAGCTGCTTGCTTCCTCATCTGGTTGCCAGATGGATTTTATGGATTTGATGGATCTAACAATCACAGCTCTAGCATTTCCTGTCTGCAATTCCCTTTCTCTTTTTCTTTGCTCCAACAAAATCTCTCTTCCTCTTCCCTCTCTTTGCCTCTTCCTGGGTCACGCTGACCTTGATGACGTCTGAGAGGGAATGGAAACACAAAAAGCATGTATGGACCAAAAACAGACCAAAATGTAATAACATAAAGAAAATTATCTGCCTGGAACTGAGAGTAGCATCATCACATTCACACACCATATGCCTCCAGTATGCCTAGGGTACAACAGACTATTTTTAGACACAGATGGATATATTTATAGCTGTGCTGGCAAAGACGGAGGAGGTAGAAAAAGTCAATCTTTGGTTAAAACCCTTTTTTGAGACGAGGATTAGGCAGTGGAATGTAAAAGCCTGTGTGCAGCACTGCAAATGCTCTGATGTGCAGTGTATGCATGTGCACGATGATGCTAAATATTTATAGGATCCTGAGCCTGAAAGGGAAATCAGTGAGAGACAGAGAGAGACAGGGGTTTTTTTATACAAAGGAGAGAAAGTTTAAACTGAGACAGCAAACCAAGGACTAAATGATTCAGAAGAAAAAAAAACAAGACAAAAAGGTTGATTTATTTCCCTGCTGACGTATGAGACATTCAATGATACTCATGTACATGGAGTACTATCTGAAATAATCCTGAAATACAAGAATAATATGCAGCAAAGATAACTGATTCATTACAGAAAATGGATTTGAGTGCATTAATGAACTACTGGATAAACTGTGACATCTCAGAAGATGACATATGTGTATGTGTTATGTGACTGTTTTCCTTGGTTGTATTTTTATGTCCATATGACAACAGAAGGGAATCCCTTTGTCTTCATAGAAAAAATAGAAATATTTGACCATGAAATCATTCAAATGTTGAATGATAAAATAGAGAAGGTTGATGATGAACTCACGCAAGCTTGTTATTACATCAATCCCTACTCCGCCTATTCAACATCTCTCAGCCTATTTAACACAGTTGACAGTGGCGGGATTATATTTGACCTCAAAGTCTTCATTAAATAGGAAAAGAAATTATTAATATTTTCTGCTGGAATGAGCTTTGCTTCTGTATGCATGATGATGCTTTTGCAATGTGTTTAAAATGAAAATGTAAAAACAATGTTACAAATCATAACTTGAGCTAATACCTGAGAAATTATTTGATTTCCCCTGGATTGGTGAGTGTTGTCTACATTTAGCATTAGTGTGTAAGTAATTATATAAACCTGTAAAGTGAATTGTGTGTGTTGGTGCAAGAAAGAGAGAATGAGGGAAAAAAGAGAAGAAAGAGTTGGATGCCATGCTCATACACACTCTGGTCTGACATTATTAGAGCTGACGGCTCCTGTGTCTGACGTCTGATGTGTTCTGAAGTTCACAATGAGCCTCCAGTGAGAGGCTGGATGATTCACCCGGAGAACAACACAGAGGAGCCACAGAGATATTGAATGGGAGAAAGATTGGAAACGACTTTGGTGTGAATGTGTTTATTAAAATAACAGAACAGACAAGGTCAAACAGGCGAAGGAAATAAGGGTGTTTATTATTGCAACTGCCACAACTAAATTTTACTTAGAATTAAATGTTGCAGGTTAGAATTGAAACAGAGTTTAAATTAGATATTGTTTTTGTAGTATTATACAAGGTTTAAATATCATCAATAGGAAGAAATAATCACATCGGTAAAAGTTGTAATGCTAGAAATAATCTATTACATGCATTAGTCCTGCCTCCAGAATTATATTTGTGTAAATATCAGCAGCAAAGTATGAGTGTCACACAGCTATAGTAATATAGTTATATTTTTTGCCTATTTGTATATAAAATCTTAATATGAACTAATTACTATAACTGTAAAATAATGTAGAGACGTAAAAGAACATATGATAAATGCAAGTATTGAGTGCAGAAATCTTTAATACTTAACAGGAATAGTTTTGCACTATTCAACATTGATTTTACAAAAGCTTTAAACATTTTGTTAAAGTTGCCCTCCCTTTTTCCATCATCTTATTTAACAATATGAAGAAGAATGGAGAAGCCTGGCAAAGCACTTGTATTTGCCTGTAGTATGTATGCATTTGCAAGTGTTGTAATTTCTTGCCTTTGCCTTTGATCTCAATTTTAACGTCATATGTGGTGCTTTTACATCTGTGTGTGTGTGTGTGTGTGAGAGAGAGAGAGAGACAGAGAGAGAGAGATGGGGGTGGATGCTGGGGGTAGAGTAGTTGGAGGGACGAGAGAGCATATTTTATATTTTTAGCTCCACAGCCCCATATCTGTGTGTGTTTAATCGAGTGTGTGTGTGTTTGTGTGTGCGTGTGCTTGGATTAGTGTCTTCAGCGTCTTGCTTAGGGGAAGGTAATATGCTTGTCCGAATGAGCGTCCTCTGTCACATTCACATAGATGGTTTAAAAATGTGCAAGTGAGTGAGGGAGAGTGGGGAAAGAGTGAGAGAGAGAGAGAGAGAGAGATGAGGGAGAGAGAGAGAGAAACGAGGGAGGGAGGGAGAGAAATGAGGGAGGGAGGGAGAAAAGTCACTGTAGGAGAGAGGATAGAATGAATAAGCAATCTTGCTTTTTCTACTCCTGGCGCTTGCATCTCACTCTGATCACATGCATGCTTCCTCTCCCGCGCTTATCTTTGTGTTGTTTTGATCTGTCCTTCATTCTTATTTCTATATTTCCTATTTCCTCCTTTGTCTCAGTGTCCCTCCCCTTATACCTCCCAGTGTCCTTGCCTCCAGGTCCTCCTCCCTGCACACTGCTCCATCCTCTCCCTCCTCTCCTCAACCTCCTATGGCATCGCTACTCCTCTCCCTGCCTTTTCCCAAATGTCCTCTTATATTAGTCAATGACCCACTGAACCCTCTTTCCCTTTCTAATCACTCCTATTCCTGTGGATGCCTGGAAACATATGCAAACACACATGCATACACGTGCACTTACCTCCAGGCACATTAACACAAACACAGTTAGAGAGAAAACATAAAACAAGGAGGATTTTTGACAATGGGCAACTCAGTTAAGTCGCTTAAAATTTTCACCAAGAAGGTAAGGTTTGTTCTCAGGTTTTTCACTCCTTGACTTTCCTGACTGTTGGTGCATGTTCGTGTCATGGTGTGTCCCCAACCTGACTGAAGGCTATTTGACTGGACCTGTACCGACAGAACCCCTGGGTACTGTTTGACTGGACACTCACTGTCAGGGTATTTGGATCTATTATCCTGTGTTTTGTGCTGCTGGTGTTCAAGCACACTGTTAGGTAACATAAGTATATTTAATGTTAACATTGTGTCACTCCCTGTTAAATTTGTCACTGTTCAACACAGGCTTATAGCTTTCTGACTTATGACAGATTTTATTCGTTGTTCTTGAAACTCATTGCGCATTTACAATACTTTAGGGATTGCAGAGCAGCACTAATGTGATATGTGGTGTGCATCCCTGTAGAACTATTTAGCCTCTCAGGTAGAGGTCAGAAGAGCTGGAGTTTGTGCTTGACCTGTTTGCTGAGTTGAAGTCATGAATTACAATCATGTCACTAAACTTTAGAGTCAGTCACCTTTACGGACAGCAGACAATGCTGCTCTGTTGAATAGCACCTGCAGGATATGACCAGTCAGTGGAAACATTACAAACAGGTGTGCTTTACCAGCTGTATCAGATTCTGTCAGGTCAACTGCACCACTGGAATTGGAACAAACTTGAGTCTTCTCGACAACAGCACTAAGTGCACAACTGAAGGACAACATAGGTAGAACATACAGAAGGATTTTTCTAAAAGCTCTGCACAACAATCCTCATTTATACAGCATATTTATTACATCTGTTGTACTCATTGTATCAGTGCATGCTTGAATTCTTTGTGTAGCAGGCAAACAGACCCACAAATAGGTTCCCCTTCATATCTGCAGCTGCATCCTCGAGGAGGCAGAATATGACAAGCAACTGTTGATGCCATCTGTGCAAAATGGGTGCTACTGTAGGTCTTTCTTCACTTTCTCTGACACTGTTTATTTTTTTTCTTGTGTTATATAACTGTTAGCATGCAGCTTCATAGTAGTTTTCTGGCACAAGTTTCAGTCTTGTTCCATGCATCACTTGGTCAGATTACCCACTGGGCATCCGTTCCTGTGGTGGGATCTGTAGGATCATGTCAGTTTGTGCATTCACAAACTGACATGGTGGTGTGTGAAGGTCATTTGTAGAGCATATAGTACTGTATGTATGAGCATGTAGTATATGTATACTTATTAGTTTTTCATTTTACACAAATGTACTGTAGATATCTAATCTTTCCTGTAAAAGCCTCTGAGGGATTTAAAGCTGCAGCAAAAATGGTCTTGGTAATTTGCTGTGACAGGGAGGCCAACAGCTGGATTTTCCTCTTTGGAGTGGAATTTTACATAGTTTAATATAATTGGCTGGCTAATATAATTACATCTTATAAAATGGAAGGTGTGTTACTGGTTTAAAATAAAAAAAATAAAATAAAGTGTTCATTGCTGCTTGGTTAGTAGGTTAACTTAAGTCATTTAGTCTCTGATATTGTGTGTTTTGCATTTAGCCTTACAATGGCTACTGTTCTCACCAATTTAAATTTAAGCACATCAGTCAGAAAAATGGTTGTCCTTAATTTATTTTATGTAGAGGAAGCCTTTTTTGTCAACAGCCAGTAGTGATTGTCTGCTTTAAATTAACCTGTAGCTCTTTGTAATCTGGATGACTGCTGTGAGAACAACTTGTACCCCCTGGTTAATAGGCTAATTGGTGATTATAATTAAATGGATGGCTGAATGTTAACCATGTCTTCTGGAAAACAATTATTTTGTAATGTGCTCAAGAAAACCCTCACTCTTGGAGAAATTAAAGAATTAAAAGAATCAAGATTGCAATCTGGCCAGTTTCACTGTTGATGAGAACATAATGCAGCTAATGAGCTAGCATATCAGGTCCCTGATCCTCAAACTGTCACTTGTCTCACAAAACCATCATTTAGTTAATGTTAGATCTTTTCATGCGGCATTGTAAATTGTTTGTATATGGATAAGATGTTAAAGATCACAGAGGTCGTCTGATTGTTATGGAACCAACAGTTTTCACAAAATAGTCAGTGAACTGAGCCACTTCTCCCATAGGATTCCATGCAAACAGAAGAGCCTTTGGTCTCCCTTGTAAGACCCCCAAGGCTGTGACATGTTTACACCTGAAGATTGGAATCTTTATTCTTTAGTTCTAGAATCTTTGTTGTTGTTTGGCACACCAAAAATCACATGATCACTACAACCAAGGCCTCGTTACATCAGATGTGTGTCGAGATGCTTCGTGGGAATGTTGAATTGGGGCAGGGTTTGTCACTTTAAAAGCCGTCTGAATCCCTCCCAAGATCGTCGGTTTTTTGTAACACAATCACAATTTCGGTTACACAAGTATGTCCTCCAACACATTTACTGTACAAAAAGCACTTTCTTCAGATTCACAAGCTTTGCTTTGATAAATGAAAACAAAATACTGCAATTTTATACCTATAAAAAATGAAGCATGCAGTAAAGGGCTAAGCTAGGAATCAAAGCCAAATCACTGCACTGAGATAAGAGGGTATGAGGGGCACACTCTACCAGGTGAGCTACCAGGACAACTACCAGGACAACTATTGCTTTGAATGAATGAATGAATGAATGAGTTTATTTCAAACATGTCTTAAATTAAAGAAAAACAAGTAAAAAAAATAGTAATAATAGTCTTAATAATATCAATCGTAATAAAAATATCAAAATAATATCAAAACATAATCACACAAGTTCAAAAACGAGTAGGAGGAAGTATACACTTTAAAAAAAAAAATCCTACCCCTTTTCTTCATTCATTCATTCATTTTCTGTAACCGCTTAATCCACGGGGGTCACGGGGGGGCTGGAGCCGATCCCAGCTGACATCGGGCGAAGGCGGGGTACAGCCTGACATGTCGCCAGTTCATTGCAGGACTGACATATAGGGGACGAACAACCATTCACTCTCACATTTACACCGACAGGCAATTTAGAGTGACCAATTAACCTGTTTAACCTGTTATGGTTAAGGTGCATGTTTTTGGACTGTGGGAGGAAGCCAGAGTACCCAGAGAGAACCCACGCAGACACGAGGAGAACATGCAAACTCCACACACACTCCCTTTTTAATCTTGATTTATATATTTTACAGTATTGCTAGTAATATTTCTAATTTCTATACCAATATATAACATACTATAATAACACATACTTTACATAAATAAATATATACCAAATATATATAGCCTGTATATAATATGTAACACTGTTCATATAAATATGAATATACAAACATTAACATTCATAAACATCCACATAAATATATACAGAACTATCCATTTGAATATATCCCTCATCACTTATTTACAAACAATTTTTTGTATGTCTTTTTAAACAGATTTAGGTTTGCACTTTGTTTTAGTTTTTGCTCCAGCTCGTTCCACAGAGTCACCCACAGTTTGATATGCACATCCTTTTCATTGTTGTTCTTACTTTTCGTTTTTTGAAGTTAAGCTTTCCCCTTACTTTATAACCTCCCTGTCTTTCTGTGACTATTCCCCTTATGTTTTTTGGCAGTTGATTATTTCTTGCTGTATACAATATCTGTGCTGTTTTGAGTTTGACCAGATCCATGAATTTCAGTGTGTTTGATTTTATGAACAATTTGTTTGTGTGTTCTCTGTAACCTGTGTTGTTTGTAATTCTTATTGCTCGTTTCTGGATTGTGCATATTGGCTGTAGAGTGCTCTTGTTTTCCCCAGAATTGCACTGCATTTAGCTAGTTTTGCTTGCACATAACTTGTATGAGGTTTCCAGCAGAGTTTGTGATCCAGTATGATACCCAGAAATTTTACTTTTGCTTTGTTTCTGTAGTGTACTTGACTTTACTTGAAAAAATCCAGAAGCACACTGACAGACTTTATTTTTTGTCTACTGATGCAAACTGCAGTCATTTGTATTGCTTAATTTAATATTGCTACTTTAGTGCCAGATTAAGATTTTATACTGTTTACCTTAGATTATTAGATTTACAACATAACAGCATTTACAGTCACACATTATAGTGTATAATAGTCTTCTTTTACCGTTTATATTAATTACAGAAGAACATACTGACACAGGTTGTGGAAGGTAACCTTTATTGAACACATGATCAAAGATGAGACAGAGACTCAACATTTTGTTTCACTGTCACAAAGCCTTGTCTTCAACTCTTCCACTCAAATGTAATATGCAGGCACAGCCAGCAGATGTCACTCTTGAATGTATCAAATGCATCAAAGCAGCGACACATTTTCAGTGCAATTGTCTAAAGGGACATTTTCACACTGGCACAGCTCCATGCTGGTTCTGGCTCTGGTACTGTTCCAGAGTCTCAAAGCCTTGGTTCTCAAAGGCGAACCGCCCCGCATTCACAATTAGTTTAAAAGGCCGAACCAAAGTGGGAGGATAGAAGGGAGGATGTTACTCAGGTGTTAATTTTTTTAATTTATTAATTATGTGGTCCGGCATGCAAGGGAACCTAGCCTTCACCAACTCTTCTGCCAGCTCGACATACAACTTGCTTTTTCTCGTGCTGCTTTCCAGCTTCTCTTGAAGTTTGGGCAATGCCCAGGTCACCAGCAACCATTTTGTCTCCTCAGCAGACCACTTTTCAACTTTGTTGCTAATCTTCTCCATCTTCTTCCCGTTTCCTGCGCGTCTCCACAGCAACTATCAGTTGATGATGACGTCACAGTTCGCGAGGGAGAACCACAATATTTTGGTTCTGGCTGGGAGCCAACTTTTCAGGTTCTGAACCAATTTTTTTGTGTGTGTGAACACGCCAGTCGGTTTTAGATTAGGTTCGGGAACCGGAACTGGAACCGGCACGGAGCCATACCAGTGTAAAACTGCCCAAAGTGGTGCCTCAGAAAACTTCGGTTTCACCATCACTAGTTGACCAGAAAGCAGGCAAAGCATGGTGGTCAGGGGCAGGCAGAGACAGCAACTTGTAGTATCTGGCAAGAAGTGAGAATGTGAGAGTTGGCCTAATTACCGATGCAGGACAGCTGAGCACACAGGTGAGAGGAATCTGCCTGATGAGGGAGTGTGGTGCACAGTTGTTATAGCAGAGCACAGTAGAACAGAGCAGAGTATGAGCACAGGTGAAGAGGGGAGTTGGCTGAGGAAGTGTCAGGTAGGCTGAGGCTGAAGCAGAAGCAGAGCAAATGGAAAAAAACACCATGTGTGAATTAAGGAACTGCATTAGAAGCACATCTTGTTGTGATTATTTACATTGACATAAAAATTCTTAAGAACAAAGGATGTGACGAGACAGTGTTTCTCAAAGTCAAGGAAGGATCCTTCCAAGGGTTCATTTACATAAAGCTATGTCATCAGATTTTTCTGGAGGACTCTTCCAATGTCCAGGATCCTTCCAAGGACTGACTCCTTCCTTTCAGACACATCAAGAGTGTCTCTTCCCAATTCCTTATTTTTCACCTCCTCGGGTCCTTGACTCCTT
>JAPQRN010000005.1:36309567-36322202 GCA_037367275.1 Coranthus polyacanthus | reverse complement strand
ATTGCATTTGTTTTTCATTGCATTAACAATTTCTTATAGACGCAGCCAGATTGCAGCCACTCAGCCGTGGTGGTCTAGGACGCAGCGGATCTCCACGGGTGCTCACAGCCAGGTGCCATGGAGACATTTTATGACAATGTGTCATGTACTTACCAGGAGAAACACACATTTGTGTTGCCCTCACATGCTGGCACAATGCCAGATAAGAGTTTGTCCAATGATCACAGCGACCCTCTCCTCATGAGGCGTCAGCTCCATCCACCAAGTCAGATTTTTTTTTCTCAGTGAAATTTTTTTCTTCTGTTTTTTCCAACTGGATTGGCCATTGTTATTTCTCCAACAGGTGACATGAGAGGTGTATGTATTGCCATTTGCATAATCATGGTATGTGGCTCATGTATGTGAGCAGGGTGAGTATTTATAAGTTAAACTGGGGTAGAATCAATAAGTAATGGCATTATGTTTTTCCTTCTAGAGGTATTCAAAAGATCTTGATTTGGCTGCTCCAGAGCAGAGTTTACAGGCAAAAGAAAAAGAAGAGACAGAAAAGCCTGATGTTCATTCAACATGCAGATAAAAAAACAGCTACAAACATGTTTTAAGAACATCAACATTTATTTCACATGATATAAAACAGATGGGGTATGAACTTTTTGCATATTGACCCTAATAATATTAATAATAACCTCTTATAGTTATAATATTGGCTTTTCTTCTTTTCATAGTGTACATAAATTATGCTATCTTTATGTGTGTTTTTTGTTTTTACAGTTTATACATCTCTTAAACTTCTTTTATGTCCTGGAGATCCAAAGTCCTACTTATTGCTTCGTACATGTGCTATTCTCTGATTCGTCACCACCTAGGACAGATTACGACTCAAAATATGGTGATCGAGTAGGACATTTTTTGTCCTCAGCCTCTTCACCGTCTATCTTTTCGTGAATGTAAACCAAGGGTAAATAAAGGAGACACAACTGAAAAAGCAGAGCAATCCAAAACATCCACATAGTGTGTGTGCTAATCAGAAAGACCTCAGGAGATTCAGACTGCCTGCTCAATATAAATAATCACAACCGTTGCAAAATACTTAGTTCTGTCCAAAAATGAAACAAAAAATCAAAACAGCAGCATGAAGTGGCACCTTTTTGAAGTAAAAATCTGCTTTATGTTCATATATATACTATATATAGATTTATATATCCAACAAAGGACAATCTGTTGTGTTGCAGGTGCAAAAGATGTGAAAATATAGCGAGAAGAGAGCGTCCCG
The DNA here is from genome assembly GCA_037367275.1 of Coranthus polyacanthus. Classification (NCBI taxonomy): domain Eukaryota; kingdom Metazoa; phylum Chordata; class Actinopteri; order Kurtiformes; family Apogonidae; genus Coranthus; species Coranthus polyacanthus. The sequence goes on along the minus strand of JAPQRN010000005.1, from coordinate 36,320,929 downwards.
TCTCAAACCAACACAGAACGTAAATCAAAGCAGGTCCTTCAGCGGTCACTTTGGGGTTAAAGTAAAGCACTGCATGTGTGTAGAGTTTTGTTGCTCAGCCCATCTGTGGTGACACTTCTCCAGTGCTCCTATATACAGCTGTACACTCACCTCGACAGTATCTGCAGCTCATTAACAGCCAACATCAAGTCTCCACATCAGTAGAATATTCTAATCATAACTCTTCTAAAGTTAAGATGACCTTAATACTTATAGTAAGGTACCAAAAGTTCGGTATATCCATGTGTCTATATGTATTCGGAAACACATTTCTATTGAGCCACATTACCCTCAAAATAAGTGAGACATAAGGACAAGATTGTGAAATGATTGAATTAGAGAGACGTATAGCTCTTACTTATGTAAGCCCAGAAATATTCTTGCATTTTTTGGATTAGCCTGTGTGCTAGCTGATCCAAGGATAGAAAAGACTAATAGAAAGCAATACAAATTCCAATGACTAGCAACTAGGAGAGTTACAAGTCAAATGTTTTTAGAGCTACCAGTCATCAACATGATCTTAATTTGCCAGAAGCTTGTTAGAAACTTGGCTCAAGTAGAGACAGACCAATAATGGAGTTATAAAGGTCAATATAATAACAATATTTTGGAGAAGGAAAAAGCTGATTAGCTGATTGATTAACTGATGATTAATCATGCAAACACATTATGTATGCCTGAAATGTACTATCTTTCATTAAATTCCCTAAATTAACAAATCTGAATCACTGAATCAAACTCAAAGGAATTAATAAGTAGACCCAGGACATTAAACTAACTGTAGACAATCTAGGTTGGAGTGATTTTAATCTTTTGATCTATTTTTTTCCAAAGTTACTATTCCCAGTTTAGAAGCCTGATATTAGCCATTGGTCAAATGGCTAACATCAATGTCAATGGCATTTATTAGGAAAAGCCTCACTGAGGAGTTTAGGCCTATACAATTATTTTCAGTCACAATGGTGGTACTTGGAGACACAGTTTGAAAACCAGTGGTTTAGGGCATTGATTGCTGAGCCATTGAGGGAAAAGAAAATGAAACAATACACTGATGAGTGTAAAGGTTCAAACAACTAAACTGAAGAAACAGCGAGATCAGAAAGTAGCTGATGGTCAGCTGCTTCTGGTTTAGTGGCATCTGCTGACTGTCCAGTGGTCAGCTGCTGCTCTCAGACGGTATAACACTGTGGCTGATCGTATGCCACTTCTTCCTCAGCGGTATAACCTGAGTCCTATACTCATCTCGTCCTACTGGTACACCACCTGTTTCTACCCATATTCTTTCCTAACAGCAGGTGTGGCTGTTGCGGCTCAGTGGTAACTGACACAGACTGATACTTCTTAATCTTTATTGACAACGAAATGTACAGTGTAAATCAATATAAAATACTGATTACGTAAATGTATATGTGTTTTTTTCTGTTAGCATGTAGTATTTATATTAACAACGTATAAATATTTGTCACAATTTTCAGGTATCTGTACTTCAACTTGAGTATTTAGTTTTCTGACAACTTTTTCCTTTTACTCTCTACTATTCAACACAAATATTTAAACTTTCTACTCCTTACATTTTCAAAACAGACTTATTACTTTAGTTTGAATTAATTTGAGTTGAATTACCCATAATTTTTATTTTGCATCACTGTGCACCTTCACATCAACACATCAAGACTGATTTCAACCTAAATGGATGAAACAGTAACACATAGCAAAGATGATCACTTGGTGAATCCATCAGTGAATATCACACACAAAAAATGGAACAAAATGAAAATGATGTATAAGATGCAACAGGCTAAAAAAACATAAGACGAAAACATACCTGCAGTCTCTGATTTTGTGATTTGATGCTTATTTTGTTCATTTTGTTTATTTTGATCTAATGTTAAAGCAAACTTCATTTTAATTTAATCTGAACAACAAAACAAAAATGATGTAAAAAATAGAACAGACGGTAAGGGGAAACTGGAGCACTGAGAAAAAATGTTAGACATAAAGTTAAAGACACAATACGTAACATTTCTCGCTTGCTGTTTGTAAACACTGCTCAGACTCTGCCCCTTCTCTCCACTCAGCCAATGAGGGAAAGAGCAGCGACTGTGAAGCAGTCAAATTAATAAATAAATTGTAATTTTGTTATTGTTTCACATTGGTTATGTTCTAAAGCACAAATAAACACGGCCACACGATAGCAAAACTCTATAGGAATGTTCTAGAGGGAAAACAACCGAAGCACACACTTCCCTCTGTCTGTGTCGGTGGTGAAGTCTGTTTGACAGGCAGTCTCTCAGACAGAACTGCACCACACTAAATAGTGCAGTATGTCAGAAGAGCAGAATGAACCGGAGTTTCATAGATTTTACATTGTTCTGCCTGCACACGCTGCTGTTATTAGCCAGAGGTACAAGCTCACTGACGAGAGGGTCACAAGTGATTGACAAGGATTATTATTGTATGAGTATACATATTGTTTTCTGGGAAGATATCACATTTTAATATTTACACATTGCTTTTAATGTTCATTATTTTCAGTGTATTGTTTTAATTTGATTTGAAGTTAGAATGGTTTAATAGTCTTCACATTATATTAATATGATGTGAGGTCCAGACAAACAGCCGCTAGAAACGTCCTACAAAGGCCGACTGTAGACTTTCAAACCTGTACTTCCACTTTTACCAAGGGCTGTTTGAACACAACTACCTGTACTTCTACTCGAGTACAGAAAGTGCGTACTGTCTGAGATCAGCAGCTGACCACTGTAGCAGATGCCACAAACCAGGAGTGGCTGAACCATCAACCTTTTCAATCTTGGCACTACTGTGTGTCTATGCGAATGTTTTCTATGCGAATGTTTTTTTTTTTAATCACTGTTTAGTGGCCCCCCAGGTAGAAAATGTGTGTGAGAAGGGTACTCAAGTATACCTAAAAACTATCCTAAATATTTCACCTTCTATATAAAGACGTAGATATGTTACAACTCTGAAGAACAGTTCTGGGCTTACACTGGTACATTTCACTCAACAAACATTTTCTTTGACTGAACCTTTTCACAATCTCATATTTCTGCATTATTTTTTTGAGAGGTTAGAATAAAACTCCATAGAGTGAGTGTTGTGTCTAGGGATGTAGCAGTATGGACAGATCTAACAGGTGCTAATCAAACAGTACATCTGCATCTCTTTCTGTCTGGATGTGATGGCTGCCCGTCTGCCTGTTGGTCAGTCTGTCTGCAGGGCTGCCACCCTCTCGGTCTCCTCCTCGTGGGCATGGAACAGTAGTATCAAAGTAGTTCTGTTGTAAACGCAGGAAGCCATGGAGCATGCTCAGTGCAGGCTGGCTACATTTGGGCTCTACGGGACGCCGTTTTGAATACTGAAGCCGACTCACGTGTCACTGCTCACCAAGGTGAGTGTCTGCGCTGCAGGGACAAGGAGAAGGAGACAGTGAATACATTTATATTAGTCATGACATGGTTAGTTACATTAGTGATATGGAAGTTTATTTATGACCAAACTATTAAGGATGACACAAACTAAATGATAACTTTAAATATTAACACCCACCCCTCTTTTTTAAGGTCCACCTCAATTAAAGCTATTTATGATGGTTCAATGAATGGTCAGTTACAGTTAAATGTTTTAATCCTGCTTGTAACACTCTTAAAGCTGCAGAGCTTGATAGTTTTTTAGCATCATTGGGCAAAAATTCCATAACTACCTTACCAATCACTGCTCAGATTCCATCAGACTCGACCGGAGACAATTCCACTGCTCTACTCTGTGTTTTGACACAGAAGCTTGGAAAAGTGGCTTCACTTTTCCATAACGGCATGAATGACGTCAGGTTAACTATATTTATGATTAGTCTTTTGATCTGGACCCAGAGGAGAGAGCTGCACAAGGTAGGCGTTTTCAGATTCTAGAGTTTTTTCTCCTGTAGCTTTAAGGTCGGAGTGACAGCTAAAACTTACTTTACTTCAGTTTGCTGAATTCCTGTAGAAAAAACATTTGTGTCACATCCTGAAAATAGTTTCAATGGAATTGTAGTCCATTTTAGAAGGCAAGAAAGTATATACTAACCACAGCCTATATATAAAGATTGAGTGAAAAGTTCTCCCCCTGGTGGCTGCAGTGTAGGTCAGAAATCCCACCCCCAGACCATGTTGCCATGTTGCCTGTGTGACTTCTGGTCACACAGGCAACATGGCAGCTCCAATGACCGCCACAGTTTGGCTTCATTTTTACACAGTGGGAGGAAATAGCCTCACTGCGTCCATCTTTATATCACTCCATGATACTAATAGGGAAAAAGGACACAGCAAAAGTCAATGGTACTATAGTTTCATCTGATTCAAATGTATGATTAAAAGCAGTTTAATTAATGTCATTATGCCTATATGTTTCCGTTTTCATTTTTATATATTTGGCTATTTATGTTGGAAAGCAGCCCTCGCAGCCTCAAGCCATCTATTACTTTTTACATTACTTTGATAGATGTTACCAATTTTATATTGTCCTCGCTTATCTTCAAACCCAATCTGTGACAGTCCTATACAGACGCAAAAGCTAATCATAAAAGAAGAGTCAAACTTATATTCAAAGCCATTTTTGTTTTTGTTGTCAAATTCAAATTCAAAAAAGTTGTACTTCAACAATTTGTCCACTAGAGTGCACTGCCTATTTGGCTTGTCAGCCACATGTTCCGTCAGAGACACACAGTGCTGTACTGTCACTCTTTATAGCTGTATACATTAACTCATTTACACATTCTATCTGAAATACGAACAACACACCATTCAAACTCCTCAATATGAGGTAGACTCACAAGCCAACATGTTGTTGTTGTTGTTGTGTTTCTTGTCGTCTGCTGTCAGCTGGTTGTAGGATTCCAGGCTCTTCTCCAGCTTCTCCTCTCTGGTAGGCGTCACATCAGGTTCCTCCTCCTTCGGCTCTGGACTCGGTGTCTCAGGCTCTGGAGTCTGGAAGCTACAATCAGCAGCAACACAGTGTGTCATCTTCAGACTATTAATGGGTGATAAATACAAATCCATCCTTGCCTCCCTTTGCTCGTTCCATCCCCTTACCACTTGTGATGACCACACCTGCAGCCACACACCTAAAAGGAGTCGGTCATCCAACGCGCACTAACACACTGTTTTCTTAATTCTGACATTTTGACACCTATATTGCATATACACAAAACACACAGTTTTTGTGTGTGTCATCATACATCATTTAGTTTGCTTTAGTTCTATTTTTAAGGGGGCACATTTAGTTAACTTTTGTATATTCAACATTATGTTTAAGTTAATATAATCAACATTACATTAATATAACCCCAAATAAGAAAAAGTTGAGACAGTATGGAAAAAGTACATTAAAAAAGAAAGCAGTGATATTAAAATGTGCTTTGACTTGTATTTCATTGTAGACAGTATGAACACAACATATTTCATGTTCTGTCAACTTCATTTCATTTGTAAATATGCATCCATTCATCACATTCAGGATGAAACACATTCAAGAAAAAGTTGAGACAGAAGTAATTTAGTTCAAATAATGAAATAATGTGATTTGAAACAGGTGATGTGAACAGGTGATTGTAATCAGGATTTGGTCCAAAAGCAGCATCAGGAAAGATCTAGTCCTTTAGGAGCAAAGATGGACCGAGGATCGATAGTTTGACAACAAATATGTGAGAAAATGATTGAAATGTTTCAAAACAATGTTCCTCAAAGAAAGATATGAAGGGATTTGGATATTTCAGCCTCTACGATGCAGAACAGAAGGAAAAGATTTCAAAAATCTGAATGTATTTCAGTATAAAGAACAAGGGTCTAAGATGAACGCTGTCATCTGTGATCCCTCAGACACATCAAGAGCCATCAAATAGATCAACATCTAATAGAACCACATGGATCTGGATTAAGAACCGTCATTCGTCTAGAGCTGATAGAACCACATGGATCAGGAAGACTGATCACCAAGATTACAGGACACCTGCAGTCACTAGATCTGAGAAAAGTCATTTTGTTGCGCTCCACACTGATTTTAAACTATTTGGTTTAGGTTGTGCCCAAAATGGCTTAGGTGCCTTACAACTGTAGGGAAAACCCTGAAAAGGAAGCCTTATGTTAACTATTTCTTGATGAAAGTAAGCAATTAATCAACAACATTAAGAAAAATGAACAAATAAATGAAAAAAATTAACAAAAAAATGGACAAAATGAACAAAATAATCAATAAAATTAACGAAGATGATTTCTAAACGTTGGGTTAAAATTTGCTATACTGTATATCTGGATGTAAACCGGATTCTAATCTGCTTGAACTAATGTGATCTCTTCAAAATCTAAACGTGGGACATTGTGTCAATATGTGAGAATAGAACACACACACACACACACACACCTGTTGTCAGTGGTGGTGTTGGTGGGTGAGCTGGTCAGATCTCTGCTTTCGTCATCCTCAAAGGACTGGAGGTTTACAATCTCCACATGCTGAGGCTCTGTGCCCAGGTCCAGAATCACCACCCTCTGGCTCTCACACACCTGAAACATACACACATTAGAAAATGCAATGTTTGGCATTTTGAGATATTGTGAGATATGTATCTCAGAGTGTTGTGTCTTATTGGGTTTTAGGGTAGACCTTTAACACAATGAACCAAATTCTGCAACAGTAAGCACTGACAAAAACTAACACATGTCAGTATTTCTATATTTATAGATTACTCTTTGTTCCTCGAATTACTTTCAGGTACACATTGATTTAACCTGGATTTTTTCACATTTTCAAGAAAAAAAAAGGTGTCATCAGAAGTATGCAATTTCACTGACTGGAGGAATTGTTCTTATCAAAGCCTCTCCTAATTTAAAATTCTTAACACCATGCACCCTGTTTTATTTATGTAAAATAAAATAAAAGCAAAGTTCACTTTTATTATCCCCAAAGGAAAATTCAACCTCTGCATTTAACTCATCCAAGTGTACACAGAAGGAGCAGTAGCTGCCACTGAAAGCAACCAACTCCAGATCTAAACCAGTACCTTGGTTAAGGGCACTGACAGGAGAATTAACCTAGCATACATGTTTTTGATGGTGGGGGAAACTGGAAGACCCAGAGGAAACCTGCACAACACAGGGACAACATGCCAACTCCACACAGAAAGGCCCTGGTCCAACCAGGAGTCCAACTGTGAGGTGAAAGTGTGTGTTGTGTTGTGTGTTTCCATCAAGCGTCGAACTCTGGTGCTGAAAAGTGTCAAAAACTGCAGTAACGTGAATAACCACTTGGGGCCAGCTACAAAATCAAGTCAATCCCAATAGTAGTGTATTTAGTAGTGTAATAGCATGTAGTCTGGCTCAATGGAAGTACTCTTCTGGAATAAGGGTGAATATTTCTGTCGTACGGTGGCAGGATTGTCATTCTCCTTCCTTCCCCTGTCTGTGTGTTATTGCTCTGAAAGTCCCCCTCGCTATGTGAAAGAACATTCGAGTGGAACTACACCCTGAAAATTAAAAGTTTTTTTATGTGCCGTTTTGTTTTGTAGGGATTTTGTAATTTTAATGCCTCCCTCATGCGCATATCTTCCACCAAAAGAAAATTCCCTCCCAACACTATTTTGCAAATGCACTGTCACAGCATCCTGCGCTCAGCACCACCCAAGAACTAGAACCAACAACCCAGATAACTTTTATCCCTATTCAAGAATGATAGTGGAGGGTGACAAATCTATCTACAGCACTGGAAGTGTGGAGACAGGTCTGGCTATGCAAGACAAACCCCAATGTTGGGCCAACTTAACAACAGAAATAAACATATTGACAGCGTGGTACAAAAAACTGTTTTGGTCTCTATAGATAATTTCCCTCGCTGTCACAAGTATTTGGGGGTGAATTTTTATAAAACTCACCTGTAGATTATATTAAGGCCAAACGTTATGCATAATTAAGGGAGTGGCTGCTGTGACTGACAGGTGATTATCTTTGTCTGCTGCACTGTTTAAGTTGAGCTGTTGAGTCAGACGATGGGAACGCCTGTTTATTGAATAAAACGTATTCTTCTCCCTGACAGGTACGTCTACTGTAGTTGTGTTTATACTAACAAGACAATCATAGGATTCCATAATGAAGTTTACTGGTACTTAATTACAATACCCGGCGTAACTTAGCTGCATTAGCTGATGTTAGCATTCATTCATATTGAATGATATGGTCTGTCAGCTAACCTGCTAATTATTTCAGGTATCTCAGGCCATAATTAGTGTGTTTATGCATTTCATGACTTTGATATTACTGTTATCAAATACAACTGTATGTGTTAACATTCATGAAGTAGATGAAATTACTTCACTTCATTTTCAAAAGTGCTATTTCTAAACACCACAATGATATGATCTTATTTTTGAATATTTTAAAGTATTCAATTCAAATCACTTTATTTGTCCACAAGGGCAATTTAAAAGGCATGTTAAGAAGTGTAGTAGACCATGGACACGCACAAGGATAAAACAGTAGAAATTAGAGAAAGACCAGTTAATCACTTTGGCCAATGAAGCAGTGTTGACAGGACATTTTACAAACTATCAGTATCTGCAGAACTTGTCCGATAGTGGCTGATGGATAATATTTGCCTCCTCAAGTGGAAATACTGACTTTAAGGGAAAATAATAGCTCCAAAAAAAAAAAAACTGCACCTACAATCGCCTAGGTTTTTTACAGTTTACAGTTTAAAAAATGTAAACTGATATTTATTGCTTTGGCTTAGATGTAAAGTAAGATTTAGATGTTAAGTATCAAAGATTGTTCGCTACCCACCAATGTTACATTTCTTTTGAGTGGGTGATATTAGCAGATTAATCAATTATTGGCTTTTTCCTGCTCCAAACCATCGTTACATCAGGCTATAAAAATCTGCTACTGGTTGACCTCTAGTTGAAATATTACATTTTATTACTCTTTTAAGGTTTTCATGCTTTTGTCTAAGCCTTCACTTTCTTCACTGTCTAAACAAAAAAAATGAGGTCAGTATGTATGTAAACAAATAAGAAAAGAGGAAAAACTACATCACCAAGTCATTAGAGAGAATAGAAAAAACCCATCAGAACAAGGGGCTGTGGGTTCTTGTCTTGCTGTTGAGGAATGAAGCTGCTGTGAAGTCTGGGCTCCAGGGGTGTCATCCCACTGGAGAGTAGCCCAGATCCAGCTCCCAGTCCAAGCTGAATCCAGCACATAAACCCTTCAAAGCCAACCTCCACGCTTCCACAAATCCTCTGTTATTTTCCCAGATTACACTGGGAGACGTTAAGGCTACAATGGTCCATTAGCTGCCGTGTGTCCGACAGGGCTGGGATTACAGAGGGTGAATTTAACAGAAAGAGTCTGAATGGTGTTTCCTTTTTCTCTGAGTACGTTCCACCTGCGGCCCCTGCGGCCTCCAACACACTTCACAGCTGATCACCACCAGCAGCTCCCACTCACATGGACACATACCATATACTCTACTGTACACTCAGACACAACTACATCAACATGCATCCTGTTACAAATTACAAATACCTGCTCATAAAATGCATTTAAAATACTAGATTACAAAAGGTATTTAACTAAAATACAAGTCATTTCTTTTGAAATAACAAAAGTACATTCTAAATAAACAGAAAGCGACCACTGGAGATGGAATTAGCTAGCTAGCTCTAATGGCTCTAGAGCTGCAACAATTGATCAATTAATCGATTAATTGTCAACTATTAAATAAATTATGACTACTATGTTGACAGTAGATTAAATGGTTTGAGTACATTTTTAAGAAAATTTGTTTTTTGTTTTCAGTTCAGTTCAGTTTTTTAGTAAAATTAATAAAAGCCTCAGGATTAAGCAGAAGATTCAGTCCAGCTGCTTATTTTATTTATTTGGGGTATTTTGCTTTTTCTTTCCTGCAAATTTTTGCATTTTATTAATTATTATTATTATTCTGCATTTTAGTTAATTTTGTTGATTTAGTCCTTATTTTGTCCATTTTAATGGAAAGTGAAAGCCAGTGCAGTGCCACTCCCCCATTTTGTAATGGCCATTACAATATGTAATAATTTATTATGAAATGTGTGAAAGTTTATTACATATTGCATTCAGGTTGTTTATGACTAAATTCAACAGATTATTACAAAATGCAGCTGTTATTACATAATGAAGGAGAAATGTAATACATTTAGTTTCAAGTTGTTGCTTGCGGTGTTATTACATAATGTGTTGTTACAGAGCTGTTTTTAAAGCTCAACATGTTCAGAGGGAAGTGATTGGCTGTACAGTTTTCCTCTACAGTACCTCATTGTTGATGCCGTTGTTCTCAGCCTGTGGCTCCTTCACACTCTGCAGGCTCACATCCCTGTCCTGCTGCGCTTCCTTACACTTGTCATTTTTCACCTCCTCCGCTCTCTGAGCCTCCTAGCGATTTAAAGAGAGAGTGTGGTCCGCAAAATAAAGATAAATAAAACAATTGATACATGGGTTCAATGGATTATTGCAGCATAAACTGTAAATATACAGCAGTAAACCCAGATATCAGACACTAACTCATCACAGTCATTTAGGGCCACATTTACTAACACTTTGCACCAGTGTAAAAAGCACTACTGTTGAGATTTACTAGTGGCATAGTGCAAATTTAGCACTGGAAAGGGGTGGACAGTTATTTTTGTGTCTGGCCTTATTGCATATGTATTTGTAGGAGTCTCCCTCTCAGTGTGAAACATTTGTGTGTGAGAGTATTTAAATGATGTACGGAACATTCTGAAAAAAAAGCATGTCTTAACCCATTTGCGCCTGACATGGCTGTGATAGTTACGAGGAGGAGGCGCTGATGAGAACAGACAGCAGGTGGTAGAAGAGAGAGTTTTCTCCACTTGTAGTAATTTATTTGCAATGACAGAGGAAGGTGTTGTCACAGCAGATCGGCTGCAAAACAGTTCACATTTCACCTGTGTTGTTCATGGTCTTGAGATCATTGGATTGGAAAGAGCCACTGACATAATGCTACCAAATGTCCAGGAGACTCAACAAGAATCAAACAGGTTTGACTGAGGTTTAATAAACTCTGACATGTGTCATAAGGCTTCATGTCATCCTTCACATGAAAAAAACTATGAAAAACATGAAATAGTCAGCTTAATGAAGTTTAATGAATGGTTCTGTAGCCTATATAGGCAATGTGTCCTCCGTATTACTGACATTAAAAAAACAATATCCTACTAAGCTTATAGAATAAATGTATCTACCGGACAGGTTTGATACAGGTACAGTGTTTTGGATTATGGAAGTCG
>JAPQRN010000005.1:36291145-36309467 GCA_037367275.1 Coranthus polyacanthus | reverse complement strand
AACAGTAAACAAAATGATGGCTGAAGCTTTTCACAAAGTGGCCATTATCAACATGATCACTCGCAGCCATAAGAAACAATGTACAGAGTCAAAGAAAAGAAGTGATACAAACAGAAGCACAACGAGTCAGTGTTGCCGTTGCTTTGTCAACAGGAGACAGGTCTCAGGGAGTAAAGGAATGAAATTTGACATGCAATATCTTATGAAGGTATGAAGTTACTGATAGTTTGATAATGTTTGCTGAGTTAGCCATTTGCTGATACATGGTTCAGACCAAACTCTTTAGTGCAGCTATTGACAACACAAACTGTGGGGGAAAACATTCCAAATGGAGGTGATTTATGGTTTTATTGTGGCTCTTTTCTTGCTAAAAACTGAATTGAGTAAGCTATAATGTATCGGCTGGAGATTATATGACAGCAGTGTTATTTTGACCGTCTCTCTGAGTTTTTGTTTAAAGGAGAAAACTGTTGTCATAACACAGATGTATGTAAACAATAAGTGTCACACTTTTTGAGTGAGTGAAAGGTCTAATTCTAAGAGCAGACGTGGTGAGGGGAGATGAGGAGTTAATTTTTGAATCTCAAAATTATGTGTGTATACGGGTATTTGTATGTATGAGATATGCAATTACCTGCAGGGTAATGAAGGGGTTGTCTTTGCTGAAGGACGGAGAGCGGGACGGAGTTTCTCGCCTCTTCTCTCGGAGAGACGAGGCCTGCTGGTTTCTCCTCATCCTCTCCAGCTGCTCTTCCACACTCATCCTCGTTCTTCCAACCTCTCGTTCCCCAAATCCTATCTGATCCACTGCACTCTGGGGACGGTCCTGCACAGGGAAATAGTAACAAACGTACAGGGTTTACGTTAGCCGGCATGTGCACTACTTGACGGACAACTGCACATTGTTCGGGACACAAAAATATCAACAGCCAAAATGAGTGGTGGGAAATATGCCAGATGAATGAATAAATTCATTAAAATTGTAATAAATACCCCAATATTGTGTGGTCTAAAATATGTCACCAAGACAACTTAAACCTACAGGCTTTTTATATCTTGATTTTGCCTCCACTATTACCACAATGATGGATTCACTGGTGTTTAGTCAGGTGATTAAATGTTGCAGCATGCAACCGTGGATGCTTTATTAGAACTTAATACATATGACACATAGGCTGTAATATAATCTCTTAATACATCCTAATACAATACACAAGCTTAGGCGGACTGTTTGCTGAGTGGATGTGCTGCAGAATGTGTGTTTTTACAGCTACAACTGCAGCGCACAGCGGGTATAAAGATGCATGAGCCACAGGCAAAACACAAAGGTAAACTTTAGATTTGGGATTATGTTGAGTCTTCAGTTTTTGGATACAGCACAATGCTTTGAAACTGAAAGGTTTTTTTATATATATTTTGTGTAATATGGGCAAGTCAACATCTACAGACTACAGAGAGAAAAAGTTTGCAAACACCAGCTGCACTGAAAATGTCTGTCAGAGTCACCAAGGAGTTAACTTTAGGCCGTAGGCATTACAATTAGTAATACATTACTGTACATCCTATAGTTGCATTGTGTCCATGTTTTGAAGTTGCAATGTCAAGTAGTGGCCTAGGCACTTTTTTAGTTCTGTGGCAAACATCACTGCATAAAACAGTTGTTCAGTCTTTCACTTGGACCAGGACTAAAAATAGCACTGTTTGTATTTGCTTTCTCTTTCTATCTGTTTGCCGACCATGTCAGTCTCCTTGTTTGTGATTGATTGCAACTCAGTGTGAATCTGAACTTACAAGTTGCTCTTCAAAGATTCTTTTATGCTTCATTATCATTACGAGTAGAGATGTCTTGTTCTTGGATTTTAATAAGGAAAAATTTCACTCTCTGGACCATTCTTAACAATTCTTATTCAAAGGTGTTAAAGGTCTTGTTGTAGCAGAGGTAAATAAAGGTTTGAAAATATTCACTAAATTGGTGTCCTAACTGCCACTATATTTGGTACATTTACACTTCATGCCAGAGGCAGCACAGGGACATTAACTGGAGCAGAAACCTTAACAACTGCAACTAAAAAGTGATATTAACAGAATACAACATACCAGAGTATGTTGCACTGGAAGAGTCAGAAAAAGAAGACAGTATGTGTGAACATACAGTCAACATAGAACATAAGACAGACTGCTCACAGCCTGACATTAATATGTTTTTCACAGTCCAATCACAAGAGGACAACCCTAATCCTGATTACTCAAACCAAAGACCACCTCTGCATATCTGCAGAAGCAAAAGTACATAACCTCCTCATTTGTACCCCAGCAGCATCATATGTATTAGTGCATACAAGTTCTTTAAAGATGTTAAAAAATTTCAAAACCTTACACAGATATATTACGAGAGCAACATGTCATGGTGTGGTGTGTCATGTTGCACTACTACACGATGCACTACACCGTGAAATAGTCTCAGTTCACATATTCCAATTAGAATTCAAACATGTTTTAAGTGCTTGATGTTCCAATCATCACTAAAAGTGAATGTCAGGCAAGAGAAGCAATAAAAACAGAATGAATGGAGAAAGTTGTCATTTTGACATGTAGAGGTTCGCTATCAAAGATTCCCATGTGCTTATAGGCGTGAAGTTTGTGTTGGAGTGCGTTTTGTGCTAGGAGGTGATCCTGATATCTATGTAACGGACTCAGGATCTTCTACTCCTCTACAGCTGCGACAGTGTGAAACCAGATATTGTTAGCTTAGAAATGCAAATAGCTAAAGCTAAGTCAAACATCGAACAGCTCCCAGCACAACACAGATTCCAACACAAACTTCACATAAGCACATGAGCATGTACACATCTTACATACTGAATCTTTAATGGTTCAGTGTGTGATATTTAGTGACATCCAGTGGATGCTGCAAAAGAATGCAGAAGCCCCTTGTTACAGCCACAGGTTGTTTTGTCCATTCTGGGCTTTTTGATTGAGAGAATATTAACTCTGGTACACACTCAGACAGAGTAGATGACTGTAAAGCATCTTTAGGCTGGATGCCACCTCCTACGAAACAGAAAAAAGTTCATTCTCAGCTACTGTAGAATCATGGCTTTGCATTATGGCAGACTTCATGAAAAGGTGACCTCCTTCCCTTTGTAGATATAAACGGCTCATAAGGTAACCAAAACACGATACTAATTTTTGTGTTTTTATATAACATGGAAAGCATAATGATAATTATATTCCATGTGTGTAATTAGAACCTCTCAAATCCCCCTATATCTTTACAAAGCCAATACTGACAGTGTGTTTCTGTATTTCTTTCTTGGTGGGGCAAATTTAGAATCTAAATAACTCTAATTCAAAGGAATGTGCACCCACACTAAAAGATAAACAAAACAGCTCCCATCTGGACTGTTTCTGCCACATTTGCTAAAGTGGGATCGGGTCGTTTCATCTTAACTGTGTGTTTGTCTCTATTGTTGCTAATGGCAAAACTTACTGATCTGGATTCAGGTTTCTTGGTCTTCCTCAGGGTGACGTAAGAGGCGATGGTGGAGGACTCAGGAGGGCTCATGGGGGATTTGGTCCTGGGAGGAACGATGCCCACCGGGTAGGGGGGCACTGTGGGAGAGACGGCAGGGGATGCTGTCACTTACACATTAGCAAACAAACACAACAGTCGGGCTAATTGCTCACATCGTGGCAGAACATTGCACCATGCTCCAGTTCACATAAGACACAGGAAAAGTGAATGAAGCCTGAAGGTGGTTAATGCTTCGATTAAATGGAGGTGTAGGTTATAGAGGCTGAGAACTGCTTTACTACTGCCTTATCACATGTGGCTGCACCACTGTGTAATTAGAACATAAGTAACAAAATATTATGGACCCCAACAGAAGACTGAAGTACTGATACAACTTCTTTACTGCAGTAAAAGTGAAAAAGTCCAGGCTCTGAAATGTCTAGTATAAAGTATAAAAGTCTAAAGTTGGCCTTTGAAGGACATTTCTAGAAGCAAAGTGAACCTCACAGCATATTAATATAATGTGAAGACCATTCACATTATAAAACCATTATAACTTCAAATCAAATAAAAACGATTGACTGAAAATAACCATTTACTTCACTTCAATGTGCAAATCAGTTTTCAATGTCAGCAAAAGAACTCATTTGTAGTGTGTCATGTGTACCGACTTTTTCTACATGTTAATGTCCATTTAGGTTCAAATCAATCTTGATGTTTTGAAGGTGCAAAATGAGACAAAATAGAAATTATGAAATTATTATAATTCCCACTAAAACAAGGCTGCTTTGAAAATGTGAGGAGTAAGTGTGTGTGAAAGCACCTTTTGAGGCAGCGATATCTTTGCCGTCAGCAGCTGTTTCTGACTTGTCCTTGTCCTCGCCGTTGGCTTCATCCACTTCCTCCTTCACTGTGGTCAGCTCAGGCTCACTCTTATACAGCCGGTAGTCTGGAGCTTGCTGTGAAAGGGAGGAAAGGAAGGATCAGGGTCAGAATACAGACAATACCAGTGAGGAACATGCACACATACACACACTCCAACATATTAACTGACATTTTTTGATTACTTTGCCAGACTTTTCTTAAAATAAATGATCCCTGTTGTTATTTATTTTCAGGTCAAAACCTTGTGTCTCCTGAATGTAAACTATTCAGGAACTAAGAAAAACTTTTTGTGTGCTTTCAAGACTTCCAGCCAAGGTCAGTTCTTTGTGAGAAACCAGATGGATCATTTATATGACAAATCAGACGGATTGGAGGAGCTATCTGAGAAAAATAAATGAATGGCTCTTAGAATCAAAACATTTTTGTTGACCTCTTTATAGTTTACTAAGAACTTCTTTTAAAGTCTTCTTTATAGCACCACATATACCCTTTTTCCACCAACATGAACCTGGTCCTGGTTCTGGGCTGGTGCTAGTTATGGGCCAGAGTTGGTTCAACTTGCAGACCTTTTAAGAACCAATTTACTTTTGCACCAGATGACAGCCACCATAGAGCCCTGTCATTACATCACGGCATCACGGTCTGTATGCATTTGTAGGTGAACCAATGGCAGTGTTAGAGAGAAGCAAGCTTACATTACCAAGCTGGCTAAGCTGTAAGTTATCATTTTCTAAAACATTACTGTTGTTGAATCATGAATTTTTTTTTTTCAGGAGACATTGTAGTTGATTGTGGTTGATTGATCAATACAGAAAATGTTGTTTTCGTAGATGTGTGGTTCTGCTAGCTACTCCCATTAGCGGCTAGCTAGAAGCTAGTAGGCCAGCTAATATCCCTCGCCAAAGAACTTAAACTGACAAGAATTTAAAGCTAATATATTGTTCCATTGCAACAAAACTGTGCAGCAACAGAGCTATGTTTCTGCCATTTTGAACTTACAGTGGTTCTCAAAACACAGCAGTTTCATCTTTTTCCTCTAATCTATTTGTCTTACTTTTACTCTTTTGTGTCATGGTAACATCAGTGTGTAGCAGCAGAGCTACACCACCGCCATGCTGGACTGAAACCTCTTTGCTTCTAGACACTTTGATCTCACCTAGCTGTCAACATACAAGACTCAACGGTCAGCACTCATGGTACCACACCAAGAACAGCTTTATCTTGGCAATTCCTTTTGAAATATAGTTATAAGGTAAGTCAGCCTTTATTGTCATTGTACAGTTTTATGGTTAAACATGATCAGTAATTAATTTTGGATATACTGTATCTAACAAGCAATCTTTGGTCTCAGAACCTACATCTATTATTGACTCGTGGTTGGGCTGAGGGCAAAGTTGTTAATGTCATGTTTTCGTTTAACTTAAACATTGCATACAAGTGCTGTCTCTTTGTTTGTGTACTTCTTTAGAGTTAATTTTCTGCTGCTGTAAAGAGGCCTTCTGACGGTGCGCACATAGCCAGAAACACACATCACCTGGTGACACTGACAATCTACTAGATAATCCACGTACAGATCAGAACAGTTCTGAACAAGACACTGTAGGCAAGTGACCATGACAACTGGATGGAATAGGACTGCAGATGGAAAAAACCACAATGCTAAAATTAATTGGAAAAAAAACCTGAAGGATGAGTCACTTAAGTGTAAATTAATTCAGTCTTGAAGATGGAGTTGAGATGTGAAAATGATGAAAATAAATGTCAAAATGGTTGTAAGCACATGAAATCCTTTGAAATGAAGAGGGTCAGATGCAGTTCTTGAGTGTGCTTTTTGATGGTGGGCAGAGCACACCAGAGAGGTGGATGGAGGGAGCAAACATGGAGTCCATGAAGGTTTCAGCAGTTCTTACGCTGTGCGTGCCGTTCCTGGAGCTGGATTTGCGGTCCTCGGGGCGGTGCGTGTGGGGGGGCAGGCGGCCGCTGGGGTGTGAGTGGTGGGGGGGCACGTGAGGGGGACGCTCTGATGAGTCATAGTATTGGGGCAGGGGCGGGCGAGGGGGCACGGGGTCACCCTCCTTAAGAGGACTGAGTGGCAGCAGCGTCACTGCCTGTTAACAGTTAACAGTGAACTGCAGTAAGTTCAACAACACACCCAACAAAAGAACATTTTACAAGGAGCATGATTGTAAGTCATGATTGTAATGCAGAGATGTGACTGATGTTCAGTCTGCTCCTAACTGATTTTTTGTAACCCCCCCAGAAACTTTTTGGGGGTTGTGTGAGGTACTTATCCATAGTCAAAATGGGGTCAGCATTACCCCATTTTGGAGGGACACAGGAGAACCAGTATGGAAGCAAAGTGTTGTATTGGTGAAAATGGAGCCAGGAGGAAAAACGGATTAAACGTGTGCTATATTTAGGATATTGGCACCCCTGTACCACTCAGAGTGTACTACGCTGCAGATCACATGTGTTGTGATGTCATGTGAGTGTCAAGGCTCCTACAGGCTGTGAGATTTTAGCAGTCTTATAAGTTTATTGCCAGCCACACTGTGCGACATGGATGTAATAAACGGTATTTATGTGAACTGAAATAATCTGAAGTTGAGGTGGAGGAGGAGAATGCGGACACAGTCATGACTCGGGAAGAAAGGCCAACTCGGGATGCCAATTTTGCAAGGAAAGCATGAGGTTAGTATTTGTAGATAAACATACCTGTCAAGATGATCAATGCGTCATTTCATGCTGAATTCCTATTGGTTGTTAACTAGATGTAAGTTGATAACAGCTGTCTTTTCCCTCACTGTGTGAAGCAGGCCCACCGTTTTTTAGCCAGGACCAAAGATATTGTTATGTTTTCTGATCTTTGATCTGGGACAGCCAAAAATGACTCAGGGTTTAGAAACGACTGTCTGGCAGCAAGTGGGCTTGTTTAAGTGACTGTTTTTGTGGTCAGCCCCGTCTACAAAAGTATATTGCTTTGCTTCTGTGGTGGTGGTCCTTCTGTTGTTGCTTTTGGCGTTACCCCCACCTGTTGAATTGGAATGTAGATCGAAATTCTTCTATTAAGCCTATTTTCCAAAAATATATATATCTATATCTCACATGTCCTGAGTTCAACGGTAATAATTCTCTAAATTAAACTTTTTCCAGTCTATTTGAGTTCCTGCGCTGGTTCGCCTGTGTCCCTCTCTAAAAATCATGCTGATGATGTACTGCAGGTAATACACTGACTATGGACAAGTACCACATACAACCCAACTTAAAAAAATCTGAACTACCCCTTTAACAATGGTAAGAAGTCAAAAAAGGAGATGGGACTAGAGGAAAATTCCACAAAGAACTGCTGATAAGTCAGAGAATGAGGCTCAGCTGACTTTCCACTGTGTGCACGATGCTGTCAAGCTAAAGGCTGTAACCTAATTCATTGACAGGTTGCATCTAGCTATGGAGTAAAAAAAAAGATCACATTTGTGTAATTCACCAGAGCTATCTAGCCAGTTAAAAGATTTTGTTTTGTCCCGAACACAGCAAAACAATAGGAAAATAGAAAACACAAGCAGGGAGGACAGGGAAGTACACCACCACACACTGACTAAGAGTCAGAAGTGATGTTTGAGATCTGTATAGGAAAATATTACATACTTTGCATTTAAGTTTCCTGTTGTCTAACAGGTAATGCATTTTAGACTCATTACTGAGAGTCTGCCTATCTGTCACTAGTCTCTTTTCCTCTATACAACTATTTAGATAGTTTTATTACATTGATTTATATGGTCACAATATATATGATTACAATATAAACATGCCCAAACACTGACTACATTGACAGTGTACCTCCTTAAAGTGTGTGTGTTGAGTGTCATGTGAATGTGTGGGATCAGGTGATGCGATGTGATTACCTCGTTTTTCTGGAGGCTGGAGAGCGGTTTGGAACCAGGAAAACCTGCTGCGCAGAGAAGAGAAAAGGAATCTCAGCATTATTCATAAGTGATCATCACCTCTGCAGAGGATGTTTACATCTCAGAATTAAACTGAGGACAGCCCTGTCTGGTTCACAATATAAAAACATGGAATTTCCAGAAGTGCAGTTTTTAACTCTCCTCTACTTGCAATAGAACCCATTAAAGGTTCAATGTGTGATATTTAATGATATCTAACGGTGAAGCTGCAGATTGCAACTAACTGAACACCCACTCACCCTCACCTAAAGTGGCCACAGAAAATGCAGAAGTCCCTTGTTAGACCCAGTGACCCTTTTAACTTTTAGAGATATAAACTCTGGTCCACCTGGGTGACCCTTTTATGAAACTGAAAAAAGAATAAGACTGTTCTGAGCTACTGTAGAAACATGGATTCTCAAAGTGCTCCCTCTATAGATATAAACAACTCATTCTAACGTAACGAAAACACAACATGTATTATATTATATAGTAATAGAAATAGATCCTCCTATATCCCCTTGAATCTTGCACACCTCTAAAACTGTGATGTTCTTTGTATATTATTCTGGACTCACCGCTGTCTGAGCTCCGCTGTGGTTTATTTTTGGCGAGAGCCTCCATCACATCCTGGATCCTCCACAGCTCCTTCTGGATCTGGATATGCCGTTGGCTTGGAGGTTCTGTCTGAGGACACACACACACACACACACACACTTAAAAAAATCCAATTCCAGAAAGTCAAAATGTGTGTGTGTGTGTGAGATTGCGTGTTACCTGTGGGCTGCCCAGAGCCTCCAGTTGCTCCAGAAGGTTTGACTTGGCCTGAGTGACATCTGTCTCCAACCTGTCATACTCCCTCCAGGAACGCTCCAACTCCTGAAACCATGATGCCAACTGAGAAGTCACAACACTGTGGATATGTGTGTATGTGTACAGGGTGCATCATTTCCCTACTCAAAAATATAACTTCTGAAAATCAATCTAAATTTTTTCCTGCAGTGAAATGAATGAATGAATGAATGAATGAATTGATTTCAGTGAGTATTTTATTGTGATTCGTGTGGTCCACCTGAACACTGAAACAGGTGTGAAAATACATTTTATTCCCATTTTCAGTTATCTATGCAAAAACCCCCCAAAACAACTCGCATTTACAATTGAATCATAACAAAATGACCACATCATGAAATTAAATAAAATGGACTGTTAGTGGTGAGACTGTTTGAGAGAAAATATAAGGATATTTTGTTTGTGCTGATTGAAAACCAAATGGAATATATTATAATTATAACGTCACATAGAAGTTAGGCATGGAAAAAAAATGGTTTCAACCGATCATTTTCTGCTTAAATTCATAAAACCAAATTTTAGTTGTAATGGTTTTGAAAATGGACTGCACAGCTGCTCACCCAGCTGCCCAATCATATGCCTTTTTTCCTCAGTGATGTGTGTATGAAAGTGTGTTGCTCACAGTGTTGACTCTGGACAGCTCTCTGCAGGTGCTGAGCAGGCCGTTCTGCAGTACGTCTCTCTGCTGGACCAGACTCTGCATGGCTGCAGCATTGGTGCCACTCTGCTCGCTCAGCTCCTGACTGGCAGAGAGCAGGGCCGTCTCCAGAGTGTGCTGCCACAAAACATACACACAAATGTTTAACATTTGTGCAATACCTACCATGCATGGGCATGAGCCTCCGCGCACAAAGCCCCTCAGGACATTAACATCTGTCCTGAGAGATCCAATCACGTGTTCAGCTCTAAAGCCAAGTGTGAACACACTCAGGACACATTGATGAAGCATTCAAATCCAATCTCTCAGGACACATTTGGAGGTGGTCTGGGACATGTGTCCACTTTGTCCGGCAGTCTGAATGTCCCTGTCCTGGGACAGCTTGATAGACTGACTACTCAGGTGACGTCTGTGTAAGTATTTTAAAGATGACTGAAAATTTCAAAAAGCCCACAAAAATATATTACTAGTGCTTCATATGTGCACAGCTGCCTGAGACACTGGAATAATGCTCTGACACTTTTTCTTCGAGAGGAAATAGAATACCGTATTTCCTCAAATAGAAACCGGTCCTCAAATACAGGTTGGTAAAAAGTAATGTAGATACACTTCTGGTGCCTGTCACATAATGTGCTGCCAGCAAAGCAATTTGTTCACTTCTGCAAGTTTAATTTAATACATTCTACAATATAATCCAGGTATTTTCAACACTTTGTTGTTGTAGTTCACTCACCTTAAGTATTATTGTCTGGTTTCAGTCACTGCAGGTGTGTGTCTTACTTTTTTCAGTGAAACTGTCATTTGTAGAAATTTACAAGTGTGACAGGAAGAGAACGTTTACACAATAAAAGCTCTGTTAAGCAATGAATGTTTTCTATTCACTGAAACGCTAGAGTGCTTTTATTTTGTAACAGTAGAGAAAGTGATGCATTTGTGCAAAGGGCATTGCAGTAGTTTTAACATCACAAACAGGAGCGGATCAAAACAAGGTTTTGCACAAATGACAACCATTTGTACATATTAAACAGAGGAAATTATAAATAAAGGCCTGACTCTAATACAAGCCTCCTTCACACTATTTGAGGAAATACGGTATCTACAGTTCAGTTAATCCAGTACAAATTCATAACATGTTTTATGTGCTTGAAGATTCAATCATTACTAAAGCGTATGTCATGAAGAGAACCAATAAAATGAAAGAATGGTCAAAGTTGTCCTATCGATATTTAAGATGTATTGATTCACAGCATCACCTCATGCAGTGAGTAACACGCAGAACACTTGACCTTCAAAGGCGGCATTTGAGGAGGACAGTGAGACAGTGAAGAAATATTTCAAATCCAACCTGTTTGCCTTGAAATGAAAGCTTCCACTATGTTTTAGGCTATAGATGAGCTTGTTTATTTGCATATCGAGAGGGGAAGTCAGATCCAATCGCAGGTAATCATTTGAGACACATTGGGAGACGCATTTTAACACGAGGTGTGAACAGATGAACAGAAACTTGAAGATGGATATCACGGGAGAGTCATACACACTGGCAGCTTTACCTTCTCTCTGTGGAGTTGCTGCAGCTTTTCCTCTTGCATCTTCACCGCCTTGTCCTGCTCACAAAGTCTGCTCAGCTTGGTCTAACACACAAAAGCACACACATCAACTCACTTTTCTTGGAAACATTATTTGTTTTACTACAAGTTCTGCTTGTCTTACATCTATGTCGGCCTCCTCTGTGTGCTGGATGAAGGAGCCGTCTTTATACTCGTCTGGGCTTATCTGAAACAATGAAGAACCGTTAGAGACTGTTAGAGGGCCATGGCAACAATCCTGTTAGCAGGAGCAAATAATTTTCTGTAACCACTTAATTCTTTGCAGGGTCATGGGGGAATGACATTGGGCATAGGTGGGGTACACCCTGGTCAGGTTGCCAGGGCAAGCAGGAGCCATGAAGAGTTCTTTTCCAAAAGTCTGTTTCATGTAACTGGGGAAAAGAATTACATGTCTTACAACATTAGGTTCTATGTGTAAACTTTACATGAGACAAAGTGAATGTCAAATATGATACTATATAAACTATGACTATGTGACTCTTAACTTTTTCTTACATGCTGGAGACTGAAAAAGAAACTCTTCATATGCCTCTTGCTCTTCAATCAGCCGACTTGAGGGTGATGAAGGGATGAACCCTACCTGCATATTTATTAATATTCCTTTGAAGAGATTTAAGCCTGGTGTTACCTACGATGTAGCTGAACATTATAATTCAGAGAAAGACATGGTGAGGTGTAGGTCTGAGTTGATAAATAGAATATCAAGAAGCATCAGCCTATTCCATTCATCAAATGCATTAGATCACAAAGATGCCATGGGTCAGTCATTGACAGGAAAGTGTGCCTGGGAGACTGATTTTAGGGGAGAAAAAAAAACAGTGACGTGCAGTTAAGCAATCTTATTAATACTAAATGATAGCTAGTGGTGTAGTCAAGACCAAGTCATGACTAAGACCAGAAGGTATTGAGACAAGACCAAGAACAAGACATTGAGACTGAGTAAAGACTTGATACACAGCAAGGACATTGTGGTCTGCCTGTCTTGTAATTGCTTATTATGAGCAAAAATGTAACTTAAGAGGAACAATTAGTCACCACATGCCCTGTCCCCTCAATCTCACAAAACTAACACAGCATTAGCTACATCTCTAAATATATACTAACTACATTAGTTAGCTTGTGCACTTAGCTAGGTGAAATATAGCTGGCAAACAACTTGCACTAATGCCCTGAGACAAACAGTACATACATATGTAGATAATATGTCAAGCTAATTAAATCTGTTTGGCAGATGGGTGAAGAGATTTCTGAAGAGTTTTGGAACAGATGGAAATTAACTACCTAGCTTTGTTAGCGTCAATTACTCTACTTTTGTTTAAAATGTGTTATTATGCTAATTTATACTGGGGTTCTTTTGATTTAATTTCTAACAGACATCTTCCCCAACTGTTATTTGACAGGTTCATTGTAGATTATACCCTATTTAATGAGTTAATGTAAGTCTCACATGTCCCCAGAAGTTTCAGCTTACAAAACCTCATAGATTTTTCATATCATCATGTCTGTGCACTCCTGGCTGTCAGCCCCATTCCAGACACACTGTTTCTACTTTTCCGTTAGTGCCATGGATACCATCATGTAAACATCCTGGCAAACATGTAAGGTTCATACCAGAGCCTGTCCACTGCCACTTCATTTTAAAACCACACACCAAAAAGGACTTACCAAATATATGGATTACTTAAATATCATATAAAACTACATACACTTAATTAAAGCAATAGTCCCATCTACAGCTCTAGTTCCATGCATGTACTTATTTTCTTTCTTACTGAGAGTTGGGTAATCACGCACACACACGCCTTTCAGACCCCACTACTGGGGCTCATTGATAAAGTGAATGAATGTAATTTCCAAAATGTTGAACCGAGCCCTACTCTAAAACATAATACGTTAATTCTGAGCTACAGAATATCAAAAAGTGACAAACACATCTAAACAGGGTCAGCATCGCCCACTGTATGAATGAATGTTGCTGTATGAAGACAGACAGTGAGGACAGAGGTCTGTGGTTTTGTAGGAGTAAACCATAAGCCATGCTCACTGTAGGTCACCTTGTGCAGTATCCAACAGAAAACAATGAAATGAAATGTGATGGAACCAAATCCTGCTTCACATACATAAGAAATGCAATGATGACGTCTGGTAAGGTTTGTTGAGGAAAAAATGGCTGTTGGACAGACTGACTGAACCAGACTTGTGAAACAAGGTTGGTGATGAAGGAGGAGATGTGGATAAACAACCACAGAGCTGACAGGGCAAAGGTCTGGCTTGAGTCTGCTTCATAGGTTATTCCATTTTCCTGAGCAAAAAACTTTTCCAACAGAAATTTGATGGTAATCTCAATAGATGAACTGAAAAATGAAAAATCACCACGAAGCACTTCAGCAGCGATACTGACTCAAGCCAAAGCCTGCCAAAGACCTTACTTGCTGGTAGAGTTGTGGCCTCGGTGCAGAGTTCTCAATCATAGTGTGAATCATGAAGATTAGAGGTTCATTCTCCTTCGTCTAGCAGAGTGCGAAATAGAAAGAGGACACACTGATATAATAATACAGCAGTATGTGTTGGTTGGAGGATCCTGAAATCTAGGAGTTGGAATGGGATCTGCTTCATCAGACTGAATAGGAGAAAAAAGGATAAATGCCAGTCTGAAGTTCCCACTTCAATACTTTCTGTGGTGGCTGGTTTGAATGCATCGTCTTAGGAGTGGGGGATATGGCCAAAATCTTCAATCACAGTATGTATGTGACATGTCATTTGAAGACATACCAGTAATGGTATGCATCATGATACAGTAATTGCCACAAGATGAAAGTTTTCCAGTCCAGAGTCATATAAATCATACAATCACTTTCAATTATTCCCAGTCTGGATGCAAATAACAGTTTAATATTTCCCAATGAATAGGATCACTGAATCAGTCAATCCAGTCCATTAAAATCCACGTTTACTACTAATTCTACTATGAAATGGTATAAAATAACCATACTACATCACATTTGAATATTTTCTTCTTTTATATGTTTCGAACTTAGATACAAAAGCAACTGCCTCAAATGAGACAATACTGGAGTTAAAAACTGAAGACTCAAACTCCAAAATTAAGCTTAAATTAAGCTTTATGGCTACATTCACAACTTTTTTTTTATTCTGGAAAGGCTCACGTGAAAGGAGTGCAACAAATCAGGGAAGGTACTTATCCGTCACTATGTACCTGCCAATCAGGTAATGAATGCGGATGTCTATGTCATTGTTTCTAAACCTTTACATTTTTGTCTGTCCACATTACAACACAACCCCGGAGTTTACAAACTACAACAGGATCAACTACATTTCCAAATGTCTCCATTTTCAGGAGGTCAAAGTGTGGATGCTAGGGTTAAACACACCAAAAGTAATGTGTTTTAAAACAAAAATGTATTACTGTAGACAGGGCCTATGTCTATTACTGGGCTTTATTACTTTTTCCAAGGCACATGACAGGTTGTCCGAAGGCTGGGTGATTAAGTTATCAATATGTTTAAATTCTTCATGTCATACATGATGTACTTGAGTCGTGCAGTGTGTGTGTGTGTGTGTGTGTGTGTGTGTGCGCTCTTAATGTTCTCAAGGCACACAATGATGCAAAATCAAAATATTAATAATTACCTTCAAATGCATTAAAAGAAATGTAAAAAGCCTGAAAATGTAATTAGTAGAAGATAGAAGATGTCATTAAAGATGTCATTGACTGTCACATTGTTTTTAGTTTTTGGGTAGTTTGTAAAGATGCATTTTGGTTCACACATATTCTTGTGAAAAGAGGCTGAACCAGGGGGAAAATGTTGTAATTCTACAAACTCATTGACTGGAAGTTAGGATAACATTCCTTAGATGTACTAAAACATGTACTAATAACAGCTTTATAATCATCAAAACTAACAGATGCAGTATGCAGTGCTTGATGTACCTAAGGACTAAGGTTCAAAACTCTGTATTGAATGTTCTGAAGATAAACAGCTGGGTTCTTTAGCCACTCCCTCCTACACAGCCTCTCCCTGAAGCACCATGACCTTTTCAGAGCTGAGCAGTCATATTGAATAATGCAGGAACTGTGGGAAGGCCACTTCTAAACCAGAGGCCAAAATAAACACATTTAGATGCCTGCCACGATGTAGCTATTCTTCTGTGCACTACTGCCAGGTCCTATTTTTTTCTAATTAGCCAGGCTGGCTAAGCATGCACACAGTGTGAATGACATACCAGTGGAAACATATCCATATCCTCTCTAGTATTAGAGCCAGAGTGAGTTACGGCACACAACACATCCTTTATGAAATCACTTGTTCAATCAGAGCCTCGATATAACTTGCTGAATTCCATCTCTATTCCCTCTAAAGCCTCCATGTAAACCAAACTGTGACATTTCCATTTATTTTCCAGCGCTCAGTTTGTGATTCGGTTCTACTTGTCTTCAGTGAACAACAGCCTGACATTTGCAAGCAATCAGAAAGGTTGAGTGTTGCAACAATTGGGTAAATACAAATAAGAGTGCCAGTGCTGTTTAATACAGCTCCTAGCAGGTTATATCAAGGTTGTGATGGCTTTGTAAACTACAGACTGTGTTAACATTCTGTCTATCAAGGAGCCCACCAGTATTATAGCTTATTCTGTAATTTGCCTAGCAATGTGGTACAAGAAATGTGGGCTAAATCACTAGATTCATTACAAGCTACACGTGCTGAGGCTCAATAGTAACTTACATAGTCTGAACCTGTCTCACTGGTAAACCAGAAAAAATAAGTAAGATCTGGATCTTTCTGTGATTTACAAAATTTGATCTATACACTATAGTATATTTTGGATTTAGAAGCAACAAGAAACAGAGAGGGTTCGGCTCAGATGTCCTCACCTGGCTGTCCAGGTAAATAAGGTTCCTCTGGAGGTGATGGGAAAGAACATCAGTCTGCAGAAGAGTCCGAAGAACAAGGAAGAATACAAGTAGGAAAGTGACGTGAAGATGGGCAGGAATAGAGAGAGGAGGGGAAGCAGAGGACAGAGGAAGGCAAGAAAAAAAGTCAAAGGAACACCTCAACAAGAAGGAAGTAATAATACAAAGAGGTAGCACAGAATATGACTGTCACTACATGATCTAATTAAAAAAAGTACGGTAGCTCATATTTCATACAGTAACTTCTAAAACTAAACATAACATTTTCATTCATTTTCTTTAAATCCGAGAATTACTTAGAGATATTCAAGAGTACACAGACCTTACTCCTCCTGACAGGAAGTCAGATATCTCAACAGCAGAAGTTGTTTTGAAATGTATTAAAAAAATTATTTATCATAGTTTATTGATTAGAAATATATTTTAAAAGCCAGATGGCTCTCTTTAAGGCTATATAATATTTTACATTAGTATTGTAGCTGAGGGTCCTGTACTTATGAGGGCTAGGGAAATCAAAACATGGAGGCTTCAAAGTCTGAACCAGGAGGAACCTTTAATGCTCCTTCTCACTGACCACATGTTACAAAATCACTAGTGTTTTTTTACCCTTCACGAGAAAAACTGTAGGCCCATACACTGCTTAGCTGAACCCAAATTCTCTGAGCATCTGTAACCGTTGAGATACGTGATTTCCTGGTTGAGGTACCCTCTTGTGGAGGTGTGCAGCTACCTCTTGACATACTGGTTACAGAAAGTAGCATTTTCACACATGCGTAGAACAAATTGGTTTTCCACTATTGATTGGATAGTGATAAAGACTGCAATCTGAGATGAAGAGCTGTCAATTTAGTTAAGTACATTCCATTTCAGTGAGAATTATTTAAATAATTTTACGTAATTGTATTATATACAAGTAGAAAGTTAGGTGTTGGAGGTCAGGGAGAAAATATGTTTGACTCCAGAGTTCTTACCTTGCAGTGATATAGTTTGTTTTCTAATAATACAAAATCTAAACTAAACTTATTTTCCGTAACTACAGTCCTTACTTATACCACTGTTGACATAATTCATGGAGAATATTTGTCAAATTTGACGTTACAAAAACACAATGAACATCAGTGAACGCCGTTGGCTTATGCCAATATTAAAAATAAAAAAATGCAAAAAAGTGCACTTTCAGTCCAATAAATTTCAAATGTTGAATGATATCTGAGTGAAAACAGCACTGTTGAGAAGCTGTAACTGGATATTGTATTTTCATTGAAGTATTTTCAATTGACCAGGTGCTGAGTCCTAAAAATGCCTCGTTTTTGGACCTGCCACACTGTAGCAGGCCTACTCAGCTGCCTACTGCTGCTCCTCATTCCTGTACCTAATGAAGAGCCAACGTGGGCTGAGCATGTTGTAGTACAACTATTTTAAGAGTGCTTTCTACAGTGTGACAGGTCACTTGTGAAACACACTGAAATACTTCATTCATAACCATTGGGAAGCTCTGGGAAGACTGGGCACCGGGTACTTTCAGTCTCTATCTGATATCTGTAGAACATCCCAGTAGACTTATGGATATGATTAAACTAGAACTGTAACTTAAAAAAGAAAATTTGTAACTCAACACTATGGCAGAACAGAACATAAAAGCCTGTATCCATATCCCAGATGATACAGCATCTATTCTCATATCACAATTAGATTTCATAATTATAAAACATAACTCCTCATGCAGATGAGGCTCCCCCTGCTTGGTACAATACCTGCACAAACAATCCTGTCTCATAGAAATGACCTTCATATGCAACTAAATTGTAACCGCAAATATATTTTGTTATAAAAATAATGTTACTCGCACTACCTTTTTTTTTCAACATAATAATTAAATGTTGTCAATTAACATATTTTCAAAGTGGTAAAAATGTTGCTCTTGAACGTAAA
>JAPQRN010000005.1:36255371-36279502 GCA_037367275.1 Coranthus polyacanthus | reverse complement strand
AACAAGACAAAAAGAACATAAAAGATGTAACAAGATGCAAACAACATAAAATACAAAGATAGAAACATGTAAAGATGTAAAACAACAAATACGATGAAAAACACAAGATGAAAATGACATAAAAGACCCAACAAGACAAAAACAATGTCAAAGATGCAACAAGACGTAAAAGACAAAAATGATGTACAATGGTTAATTATTAATGGCTTAATAGTCTTCAGTTCAGTTCACTTCAGACAAACAACTGATAGAAATGTCCTTCAAAGGCCAACTTTTGCCTTTTTTACTTTGAAGACATTCCAGAGCCTGCACTTACTTTTACTGCAGTAAATAAGTTACTTCTACTTCTAACACAATCTTTTTATAGACACATATCTATGGTATCTTTACTGGAGAACAGTGTGGACTTTTCCACCTCTGGCATTTCTCCAGCAGCAGAATGCTGGCCTATACATGCATGTGAACATGCCGTTCTCTGCATCCCTCTGCTGATGCTGTACACATGTCACACATGACGATGATGATGATGGTGGTGGTGGTGATGATGCAGGCTGGTACCCAATAGGAAGCTGCAGTCGTGCCTCCCTCTTTATCCAATGAGATGTGAGGATACTGATCCCTTAAAGGAGCCCACTCATCTGCATTGAGGTCCATTGTGAGTGCCTGTGAAGCCGTCGTGTGTGAACAGGGAGGATGTGTTTAGACTGGCCCATAGCAGAAGGCGGAGCTCTGTCCGTTACATAACCCACAGCCCCCCTGTTAGCTCCCTCACTCTGCTTTTTCTTTATCTCACTTTGTCTTTATCTCACCCTTACAAACATCCCAAATGGTTTCACATAGTTCTCACCATATTCTGCACATGCACTCCTGATGCTGCTGTTTTTCTCAGTGAGACACAAACAGACCATTTTACCTTGGTTAGTTGGATTTAATAAGAATCTATGCAATGACCTTGAAATAGGATACACAAGTTCAAATGGATTTATAATTCCCCCCAGTGCCCCCTTCTGTTTAAGCCATTTGTGCAGCTGCAGCTGCAAAGTACAGAGCACAGAATCCATATGTTTCCATCAGTCATTCAAAGACTGTGCATATGACTGGAGAGCAGATATAACAATCAAACAAAAAGACTCCATTCAGTATACTCTTTTATTTAGTTTTGTTTGTATATAAACAACCAAAAATAAATAAAAGAGTATGACCATGTATGACACGGGGTTAAGAGTTTTATATATTTATTTATTTATTTTTGGTTGTTTATATACAAACAAAAATACAACACATATGATGTGCAGTATGTGTGAAATCTGACTGAAACTGATTTGCAGCCAAGTTAAAACACATCAATAAAACCATGCCTAAAAAAACAGACTGTGTGCATTATTATGTGTATGTATGTGTGTTTGTGTGTATGACCATAATCTACCGTGTAGTGTACTGTCAGGCCAGTAGGGGAGAACATGGGAACATGACAACTTTTTACGTTTGATGATTTTACAGAAACAATTTTCTAATTATCCTTATGACACAACTTGCTCCAAGGCAAAAAGGGTCAAATGAGCATGAGATCGGGGTATATTGAGTCATGTAGGAATAAATAAACATGGGTTAAATGTACAAAATTAGTCTATTTCAAAACTAACCCACTCTCTTTTCTTTTTGGTCCAGGTTTTAAGAAGAGAAATGCCAGTCTTGCTCATGAACTCATATACAGGTTGTCTGGTTTCAAGCCAAGTCTTATATTTATCGTATTTATCCTTTTTTTTTTCATGCAAGCACAAGGTAATGTTAATTTTCGCAAACACACACACAACCATGACCTCCTCTGTGAACTCTGCCAGCAAGGTCACCAGCAGTGTGAAAGTGCACACAGTGAATGCTGGCTATAAAAACACAACAGACAGATTACACCAAGAGTGCAGAGCTGCTGGGACTCAGATGTTGAGAGAAACAATTGTTACTGTAAATATGGAAGTGAAATGGACTGTGTATACCAGTGTTTATGCATAACTGACATTGTGCAAAGTCAGTGGGCCTGCTGACCTCCAGAGGCAGCCTTACAGCCTCCGACCAATTAGGACGCACTCCGCTCCAAGACTGCAGGAGCAACCAATCACGAAGCCGTGCCAGAAAACAGCACCTATTGTGTTTCTGTCAGGCCGGGATAAAGTTTGGCAGGCGGAGGGGCCAGCTGGGGAGAAGAGAGAAATTCCATTGCTTGATGAAAAAAAGGGGCCTTGAACTGGAGCATAGAGCACTGCTTAAGTAAGACGATTACTTAACCAGTGAGAGAGGGAAGGTCACTTCAAGATCACAGATAAGCCAACACAGTCTGACAGTGTTCAGCTACCTGCTCAAGAACATACGCTCACTTCTTTATAAAACTTACCAAATAGCTTTAATAACAGTAATAACTATGCTCTTTGGGTCAGTTATAACAACAAGTTTTAGTTAACCCTAATCATTTCATGCTTTTTTTGTAGCTGGATATACATTGTAGCTTCTTGAAATATGAATGAGGACAGTGATAGTGAGTTAATGACTGCAGCTGCATTACTGGATTAATAGAATACAATTACTCTATTCTCAGAGCAGTTCTGTTGGTCAGAGGAGTTGGTGTGACTTCTAATAAGCAGAGAAAACATGAACTATCAAAATAGAATTTAACTGGGGTAACAGCTAATAATAACACTGTATTGTTAACTGTATTGTGGTTAACAGGTTAGCTCCATCCCATAAATACTGAGAAAAACACACACTATATAACACTATGGTTTACAATTTGATTTACTACAATTTGACAAGCTAAGTTGCTGGCAACACCATCAGCCAGTGTGAGCCAACACACTTCTGCAATCTTAATCTGTGACATTCTAAAGCAGTTTTGTCCCTTTACGAATCTTTGGTTACATATTCAGACCTATCGTCACCATTTTTAAATTCCTCTGTTTTCTGAGGATGGCTTTAATGTCACTGGTGATCCAGGGTTTGCTATTGAGGAAACAGCATACAGTCTTTGTAGGTATAATAGTGTCACTACAGAAGTTGATACATTGCACCATGTATTGTACCAGTACCCAAAATAGGGCGTCCAGCTGAGCCAAATGTCTACAGACCCTAATGGCCTTAATGTCACACATCATGAAGACTCTGGAGCAGCTGCTTCTGCACCTACTGAGACCCTATGTCAAACATGTGCTGGACCCCCTGCAGTTTGCATAAAAAGAACACACTGGAGCGGATGATGCTGTCCTCTACATGCTGCACCGAGCCTACTCTCATCTGGATGAGTCTGGTGTGAGGATTATGTTCTTTGATTTTTCAAGTGTTTTCAGCACAATCTAACCCTCCACCCTCAGAGAGAAGCTCCAAGGGAAGCCCCTCCTTTGTTTCATGGATCACAGACTACCTGACAGGAAGGCCACAATTCGTCAGGATGGGAACCTGTGTCTCTGGGACAGTAATGAGCAGCCCTGGGGCTCCACAGGGGACTGTTTCGACTCCCTTCCTGTTCATATTGTGCACAGTTGACTTTAAGTACAACTCTGAGTCCTGTCACACCCAGAAATATTCTGATGACACTGCTATTGTGGTGTGTATCAGGACTGGACAGGAAGGAGAGTACAGAGATCTGACCAAAGCCTTCTGTGACTGGAGTCACAAAAACTGTCTCTAAGACCAAAGAAATGGTGGTGGATTTTTGAAAGTCAAAGCACCCCAAAACATTCGTGGGGTGGACATTAAGGTGGTTTCAACGTACAAATATCTCATGCGCATCTAGATAACAAGATGGACTGGTCCCTGAACACAGATGCACTCTATCGAAAGGGATAGAGTTGACTATTTTTCCTAACTACTATACTACTATTACTATATATATATTACTTACAACCATGGCTGTTATAAATAAATAACTCACTTTTATTTTATTTTGAGGAAAAGAACACTTGAATTTCCCTTTGGGGATTAATACATTTCATCCATCCAATCTCATATCATCATAAATCAATCATTTGTATAGTACAGTGTAGTTCAAAGTGCTTCACATATTACTGATAAGCTGATAATACGACAGAACAAACTGTAATAGAGTGAGATAAAGATAACTTAAAGTGAAATAGACTAAAACATTAAAAAAAATGAAATGGCACAAAACAGTCAAGGGTTCAAGCCTAAGATGAACACCGTGATCTCTGATCTCTCAGATGACGACGGCTCCGGATTACTGTGTTGTCAAGCTCTACAATACAGAGTTACATCCACAAAAACCCCTTCAAACTTTATTGAGTCTAAAGGAGGCCTTATGTGAACTTTGTCCAGAAGCGTCGTGGACTTCTCTGGACTCGGAGGCACCTGGGATGGACCATCACTCAGTGGAAACGTGGATTGTGTTCAGACCAATCAGTATCCAGGTTTTTTTTTGAAAGAAAATGCCGCTGTATGCTCTGGACCAAAGACAAAAATGTCTTTGAACTGACATTTGTGGATATAAATATGTCTTTCCATGTTTGTTCCTAAAGGACTATATCTTTCCTGATGCTGCTTTTGGACCAAATCATGATTACAATCACCTGTTCACATCACCTGTTTCAAATCACATTGTTATTTCATTATTTGAACTCATTATTTGTCCTAAATTGCTCCTGTTTCAACTTTTTCTAGAATGTGTTTCATCCTGAATGTGATGAATGGATGGATATTTACAAATGAAATGAAGTCGACCAGAAAAAAAAACATCAAATATGTTGTGTTCATACTGTTTACAATGAAATACAAGTCAAAGGACATTTGAATGTCACTGCTTTCTTTTTAAATTTGCATTTTCCAAACCATTCTAACCATTTCTTATGTGGGGTTGTACTTGGAGTACTGTGACTAGATCACTAAAAGACCCCAGGTTAACAGACAGTAACATGTTTATGTCAGGTCTGAACAGGGTGTGCTAGCTTGCTTTTTTTGCTTATCAATAGAGGTGATTGCAAGTGTTAACTTCCTAGCCATAATTAACATTCAACATTCTGTCCCTGACTCGACCCTAATGTTGATTAAACAGCAAAGTGAATTCATCCCAAATTGTTTTTGAAGATGGAAGAGTCACTAAAAATGACTGGCAGTTCAAGTGGCAGTTCAGAATGTATTTTTGTACAGATTGGTCCTAGACACAGACAGTGGATTTCACTTTTAGGTCTGAAGTTGAAAAAGTTTGGGAAACACTGCTCTAATACAAATACTGATGGGGGTTTTTCGTGTTGACTGGACAAGGTGATGGTAGTTTTTTCTTAACCGAGCAAATCCCGATGTTAGCAGAGAGCTGGCAGCACATGGAGTGTGGGAACTGTGCCTGTTGCTCGTTCAGAGTCGACAGACAGAGTCAGCACTGTGTCCATAGAGAAGGGGCTGGGGCCACAGGAGGCGCAGTAGGCAGCACTGACGCATGTGCATCCATACATGCTTTCAGGCGTCCACTCATTGTCCTTCGAGCGCTGTGCTGAGGTTTGGAGGTCAGTGTGAAACAGCAGCTGGCCTTCCTGGTCACATGAGCGAAGGGGGCCTGGCCTGGCTGCCTGGAAGGAATTTGCAGTGGGAGGAATGAGTCCACATCAGGCCAGGGAAGCGTCTGAGGTGGGAGGGCCTTCCTGGAAACAGTGAGCTGGGCCTCAGTCTGGACAGGGTCACCAACAGGACAAGCTCTTACTACATGCATTACATACACATTTTAACACAAATATCTGTACTTTCTATGCCTTACATCTTCAAAAAAGGATTGTTACTTTAGTTTTAACGGATATGAATTTTCCATTTATTTTAATCATTGCATCATTGAGCTTGAACATAATCAATTTGGCTGCTGAGAACATATTTTCATTTCTAAATCTGCCATATTTGTCAATCAGTCGGTCCCTTTAACTTTTAAAATGTAATATCCCAGGAATAGTTTGACTGTAGTAGTCTCTGAATAGCTTGACAGAATATATTAAAATCTGGCAGAAACTTTCACTTGGACTCAAAGATCAACTGATTAGAATTTGGTGGCCAAAGGTCAAAGGACACATTTTTTGTCCATATTCAGAGAACTGCATGAACACATTACGATACAAGGGTAGTGGACGTGATTGAACGTATGGTTCTTGTTTAGTTGATTGATTTGATTTGTTAGTGAGGTTCAGTTCACTTTGCACACAAACAGCCAGGAGAAATATCCTTCAAAGGCCGACCTTTTACTTTCATTGTTTGTTTTCAGAGCCTGGACTTCTTCACTTTTACTGCAGTGAAGAAGTTGAATCAGTACTTCTACTTTTACCACAGTCTGTTTTTACACAAATATGTGTACTTCTACAGGAGGACTTCTGCCCCCTCTGTCCAAGAGGAGGAAACAGCGCATTTGTTGTGGACTATTTTCAGTGGTGGATTAGTCCACATTTAGTGCTGCAGTGAGTCTTAGTGTCAGCAGGACTGTGTATGTGGGACAGTGCAGATAAACTCCAGTATTCAGTGTTCCTGTGTTATGATATTTGCTGATGTAACTTTACTTTCAATGAGATA
This sequence comes from Coranthus polyacanthus, assembly GCA_037367275.1. Lineage (NCBI taxonomy): Eukaryota > Metazoa > Chordata > Actinopteri > Kurtiformes > Apogonidae > Coranthus > Coranthus polyacanthus. The sequence goes on along the minus strand of JAPQRN010000005.1, from coordinate 36,272,959 downwards.
TTCATTTTCAGGAATGTTGAAAAACCACACCTCAGCGCTCCTGTGGAAACTCTGGGCTGTCTGAGTACCAACTGTAACCACAGCAGCATATACAGTAGGTTCATCACGTGCTACATCTCGCGACTACATGACAGTATTTTTTCTGTGCCGAACGATCCGAGAAACCAAGAAGGCAGGGCACAGATGCAACATGATCCCAACAACTTTAGACTAGAGGTTTCTTTCCAAAACCTCTGAATTTCTGCCCACTTTTAAAAGTAATGAACCAAAGAACTCGTGTCTGAAGTGCATTTTACACATAAGCTGAGTTATTGAACTGATGCAGCACAGATAATATACTTCACAGACTCATCACCTTTTCATCCATCTTCAGAGAATACTGCTTTATGTTGTGATCAGTGGCGACTAGTGTAAGAGAATATGAACATAGCAGTTATGAATTTGTGTGCAAAGCCAAATTTGGATTGTATTTCTTGTTTGTTGTCATGCCATAAGTCTTAGATTTCACCATTAGAACTGCCAATGGGTAAAATTGTGCAGCAGTTTATAAAACGAACCCAGTAATGTAAATGACATGGTTTTCAGTTTTGCAAATTCATTTTTGTCAATGAATTTTACATTTTAAAATGAATGTTATGCTGGCTCAGATCAGTCTACATTTATGTTCTGTCAAAACTGTTATATGCAGTAGGTCTCAGTATTTGTCACTTAAATTTAAGTGGGAGGCCCCAGCGCCCCCTATGGACCGGCCCACACTGGACGTGATGCCTATTTTCTCAGATGTTTCTTGATTACTGGTACATTTGTATAGAAAAAAAAGAAAATCTAAAAAAAAGACCTAAACCCTATGAATTTTTTTCAAAATGGTTTCACCGTGGTCTGCTCCTGTGCATCTACGATACAATTTCTGACATGTTGATATTCTATGCTTTTTTCGAATCTTAAATTTTAACTGAATGTCTTCAAATTTCACATATGTCACATCTCTAATAGGGTAAACTACGTCATGAATACCAGAGAGTAAAATATCTACTACACCACAAAGGAAGAAAAAGCAGGACAGATGTGGATTATTGTACATTTGAACTAAACCTCTGCTGTATTTTTGACAAACAGGTGGTTCATAGTTCAAAGAAAAATGAACCTCACATCATATGAATATAATGTGAAGACTATTAAACCATTCTAACTTCGAGTCAAATTTAAAAAACAATAGACTGACAATAATGAACATTACATATGTTTTTATGTCATTTTTGTCTTGTTACATCTTTTGCGTTGTTTTTGTCTTGTTATGTCCGTTGTGCGTGATATGCACTGATGGATACACAAAGGCATTGTTTGTTCCGAATAAAAGCAGAAGTACAGATACTCAATTCATTTCAGTTCAATTTTATTTAGATCGTGCCAATCACAATACATGATTATCTCAAGGCACTTCACAAATTCAGATTGAGACTATACAGAGAAAAAAAAAGGCAAATCCTCCAAGAGCAAGCCCAGGGCGGCAGGGGGGAGGAAAAACTGGGGTTAGATAAATGAAAACTTTACCCAAGTACCGTAACAAAGTATAAGTACTTTGTATATTGTCTGAAAATCAAAACAAGTCTCTAAATGCTTAAATAGAACATGCATAGTGTGTATCTGAAAATGGTATAAATGTTTATAATGTGTAGAATTATGGTGTCACAGTTGTCAAAACTGACTATAATCATTACAAATACAGTCACACAGTTTTATAGCAATAAGTGAGTAACAACAGCAAACTACTGTTAAAAGCATCGACGCTGAGGTTCACCCAGGTCTCTGTGGGTAACATGACCCTCTTTGTGGACTTGGCACAGTCTGGTGGAAACTCACAGTTTGTATTGGACCTGATGATACAGTTGAAAGCCTAACTGTCTCTGATGGAGCCCACAGCTGTTTCCATCAGCCGTCAGATGTGCCGCTGGAGATGGAGCCCGAAAATAGAGCCCAGGTACTGTTCAGCTGTGTGGAAAGTCAGCAGTAAGAACAATGTGACAGGTCGAGGTCAGAGGTCAGAGGCAGCGTGCAGTAATCATATTCACATCAGCACCGAATGTGGAAATGACTGCAGGGACCAAACCCCAACAGAAACCTTTATTTTAATCTCCCTAGCACCCATGTTTTATTCAGGGGCATTACATCTCTCACAAACACAGAACACATAAATGGACTCCATTTCCCATGACCCCTTTCAACCTTTCCCCACTGTCAGCGCATGTAGCGAGGTGCATCCTTTTTCCAGCAGAAGGCTGAGTACAAACTAAGAGCAAACAAATGGGTTCTAATAGGACAGCTGTGTTCTGTGTGTGTGTGTGTGTGCGATCAGTGACCCAGGCCGGGCTCGGCTCCATTAGATGATGCAGATCACAGAGTCCGCTTCCTGTCCCTACATGTCATGCATTACTTGTCTCACACATTAGCTGCTTCTCTAACCCTGTGTGTTTGGTTTGGTGACAAACAAGGGTTGGCAAGATGAGCATTCAAAAATATTTTAAGAACTTGTTTTAAAAGCACATATTAGGTTTGTTGTATTGTACATTTTGTATTTATGTCGTTTCGTTTTAAGATTGGGAAAAAAAGATTTTTTTCACAATTTGAAACTGCATCCATCAGAAAATGTCAAATGGTGTAACCACCCAGAGTGTATGTAATTGTACTCATATAAATAATGACTTTGTTTTAAAGGTACAAGGTGTCTCCTAAGTGCTCAGAAGGGTTGAGAACATCGTGTGGATGAATGAAAGGAGATTAATGCTGCTTGAAGACAAATATGCATTTAAGCTAAACGTAACAAAAAACACCAAGGCTGTGCAACATAATTATTTCATGATAATGTCGTGGTGAAATAACCACAAAAAACATAACACTGAACACTTGAAAATAGATCCACACAGTAAGGTAGTTTATATTAACTCTTTAATCATCATTACTATTTATATTTGACAGAACTGGCCTCTAATAGAATGGTTTTAACTGGAGTCACAGGTGTAACTGGTGACACCATTTGACATTTCAAATTTGAATTTGACAGGCATTATCATGGACACCTATGTAAGCACATGGCCTTGGGGTGAATATTTCAAACATATTCTAATGTAAATTTAATTCCAATTTTTATGATAATTCATTTTAATTGTGTTCCTCGGGTCATAACATTTGACGTGTAAACCTAAACATACCTGTCTGGACCTAAAAATGTCAGATTGTCTCAGATACTGACTAACCTTGGTTTCTTTCTTTGGTTTTCTTGCTCAGTTTTAACAAGTGACTTCTTGAGTGGTGCTTATACGCCACCTTGGCATGTCACATACATTACTCCCCATAATATTCAGAACATTGCAGTTCCATGTTTATCTACTAAATATTTCATATGCAAGGTCATGTCAAACTAGTTGATAGGCTGTTTTACAGTTATGCTATGTTGACATGTCTGCCATTGTTTCCCAAACAGCCTCTCAAAATGTATTAAAACCATACAAATGTTTTGTATGTACGTGAGTAATTCGTATATTTATAAACTGTGAACTTTTTATTTTATTTTTATCATTAACTGACGATATCATGTGGTTTTTACAGTTTCCCCTCTTCTGCTTTTGTTTTCATCATTATAGACCAGTAGCATCATGAGGAGGTGCTGCTTTATCACAACACAGACAGGTACAGTAGATGCATTCAAATTCAAAACAGTGACTGGAAGTGAGCCAAAGCCACTCAAAGCCTGTTCAGGTTGTGTTTTTAAAGTCATTAGTTACATAATGGTGGAGTAGAGTGTGAGCTTTACTCCTAACGTACACTAGAGGACTTTGAAAAGAGTAAAGTGTGACCTCTCTCACTCAAGACTCACTGAAGATGCACTCAAATCTGATCTGTGAGGATGCATTCGGAGGTAGTTTTACACTATACTGTGAATACAATAAAAGAACATACGTTCTGTATATGTACAGTATATGTTAGGAATCAGTACCTTGACCTTTAAAACATCCGCCCAGAATTTATATTCAGAATTACTTGTGGTGGACTGGATGTGATTTCAGTGTCAATGCCATCCATTCTATTATCAGACTGCGTATGAACAAGTCTCATATTATGAAAAAAGAATGAACAATGAGTGTAAAACCCAAATCTGAACTTCTTCAGGTCAGAATGCCATCAAATATGATGGATGTAGAAATGAAAATATATTCTCAGATCTTCAAGATCAGCAAGATGTGTGATTTAGTTCAGAACAATAACTGCCTTCATTTCTGAGAAAATGACAAAAATGTCAAAAAGTGAAGAATCCTTCCAGATCCAGATCCCATGCTCCAGGAGGACCAAGATATGGGACAGACCTAGTTTGTGTAAAATAGCAAAATGTGCTGTAGATGTTGGGAAACATGTCTGTCTGGAAGACTCACTTTGTCACCCAACAGCAAATAATGGAGTAAGTGCTACCTCTAGTGGTGGAAAACAACTCAAGACACTGACATACAACTTCATATTATGCAGAAAGAGCCTAAGGTATGTAAAAGTAATGAATGCAACTAATGTTTGTAATGCATTCATTACATGCAATTGCATCGTTCTGTATTAGTTTTAGCGATGTGGTCTGCAGAAATTCATACTGTTATGCAGCATGTGATTTTTTTTGTCTAGGTCATCCATATACAGCGTCTTGCTTAAGAAGGCTGCACGTCAAATCTATAATTATCAAGGTTTTGCAAACATAACTGGCCCAAGTTGTAGAATACCAATATGCTCCATCACATACCCACAGAAACAATGAGCCAAGCTGCACATTTGAAATAAAGAGATTCAAATCTTCAAATCTTAAAAAAACAAACAGCCTGTTTCTCAGATGTTGTTTCCACCAGTAGCATTTCTAGTAAAATTAAATCTTAATTACTTCCCAGCTCTGTTTATATATGAATGTATGCGTCTACATGTAAATACGTGCATCTACAGTCTCATGTGATTCACAAGCTTCGATTTTGTGCATTTCTCCATGATGGTAACAATGCTCTGAGTCCTGGGATACACACTGCTGACATGCCTTAAGGCTAGTGATCTACTGAGCATATTAAATATTTCTAATGTGTTGGAAATGAAAACAAGTACCAGCACGTTTTCCAGGGAACTCTTTATTAGAATTTCCACACATTCTAATGAGAGGAATCATAAAACCAGACAGGTGTTTCTACAGAGGAATATTTTGCCTTACTCTCGGTAAGCCCAGAGGCAACTCCATCATCTCCTTGCTTGTTTTTTTTAAATATACATGACTCGTAGCAGCCCATACCCGGTCCAGAGCAGCAGGAGCCGAGGACATAAATACAGAAAACTGCTGTGCGCTGTGGAAGTTGGGGGAGGGCTCAGATGTGAACGAAGAAATGAAGATGGGGTTTACTCTGTGAGGCCCAGCTTCTTCTTGAGGGACTCGGGCATCTCGGGGGGAGGGGGGCGGGGCAGGCGGAAGTACACCTTCACTGAGTCATAGATGAACCACTGCAGGGCGGTCAGAGTACCGATCATGATGATACGGGCGACCAGACCCTTCCACACACCTGAGCAGAGACGCACACATTAAACACTTGACAGAAGAGGAACAACACGACCAGTCCATTCAACAGTCATCTTAACCTTTTAACATCCTCACTAACAAAAACTCAAGTGAAAAATATTCCCTCAGCTTTTTTTATGTCCTTGGGGAAATAATGACAATGTTTAAATGTACTGTCTTGGTTTAGTGTCATTCGTTTTATTTGGACCCTCAAATAAGTGTTCTGTTCCATCTGTACATTTTTTACTCCTTTAAGATCTCCAGGCGACTAGAAGGTGTTTCAGTGCTTTAAAAATGGCAGTTCAGAATCCAATGGGTACTGTCACAGTAGCAGTCTATGAGATCAAGACATTTTTCAGTAAGATATGTAGCTCTTTTCCACCAACAGGAACCTGGTTCTAGCTCAGGTCCAGTGCTAGTGCCTAGCTGGTTCTTGTTGCAGGCCTTTTAAGAACTGGTTTGCTTTTCCATTGGCTCAGAGGCACATAGCATCACTGTATATGTTCAGTGATGCAAGTGTAGGCTGGATACCTGTAAGTTATAATCTTCTAAATACTGTTGTTGGGTCACTAAATGTAGTCTTAAGCTTTTTCCAGGTTACAATGTAGGTGTCTAAATTTCAAATTTATGGTCGATTTAACAAGATAGAGCCTACTTGATAATTTGCGCAGGTGTGTTTTCCCTTTAGCTGCTCCCATTAGTGGCTAGCTAGAGGCTAGCGGGGCAGCCAACATACCTCGCCAGCTATCAACACACAAGACCAGGGCGGTCAGAGCTTGTTTTACTGCAGAAACAGCCTTATGTTTACATGTATTTTTGAAATATGCTGATGTACCTGTGGTGGCTAAACATGAGATCTGGTTTTTGTATTTCATACTGGCTTTCATACTCAAACTATAACTTACAGTTGTACATTTTTTGGATGATAGACTAAATGTTAAAAACACCCCAGTTATGAAAATAAATCACCTCTAAAATGCTTTATAAAAACATAACTGCATTAGTTTTATCTAGTCAAACTAAGAGGACTGTCTAGGTAAACTGTCAAGTCTACATATAAAAGCAGTATTACAGTGAAAGCATTAAAATCCAAAACTAGAGAGACATTATAATAAAAAGGTACATAATTATATCTCGTGTTTAACCACTAAAGACACATCTGAGCCAGTGGCATATTTCAAATGGATTTTCCGAGATGATGCTGTTACCGACCGAGGCTCATGTATCAACAGCCAGCGAGGCAAGTTCTTTAGGAGGTCGAAACCGAAAGAACAGGTTCCATATTAGGCACTGGCAACGAACTAGCCCTGGAACTGCCTTGGTAGAAAGGTGACTCAACATGTGCTCTGCCAGATAGCTGTGAGGATGTTAAAGGGCTAAATCACCACGACTCATCTTCAACTTCCATCTGTTAGTGTCAGTAATGAATAAACTTGGAGGTCAAGTGTGTGTCCGTCCCCCAGGCTTGCAGCAGTGGGAGGACCCTGCCTGTGAGGACAGAGCTGCCAGTAGTGCAGGTGGGCTGGGGGACAGGTAGACTACTTTCACACGCCAATGACTCAAGCACCTCCAACTGTACAGCCAGCAAGCTGCTGAGGAGCTCTGAGCACAGAGCCCTCCAGAGGTGGATCTAAGGAGCGTGTTTTGACTAAAGCAGCAGTGCACTGACTGAGGACGGCTACTGACCTTTGGGTCCCAGCTTCTTGAGGACCTGGACGGCGGTGCTGCCCTTCTCCTTGTTCAGCACAGACACCACGGAGTCAGCAGGGTGGGATACGATGGCACAGAACACACCAGCTGTAAACAGGAAACAAACAGCTCGTCAGACCACTGAGACCTGCAGCTCACATCTTACTCATCCAAAACCTGATCACAGTCAGCTTGGCTTTAATACCGGTTCCCAACACTTGTCAATACCAATTTTGCATTTTAACTTAAAGGAAACTTTACATATAGGGTGACCAGGTGTCCCACTTTGAGGGACTGCACAGCATTTTTATCCCACAACCCACACAGAGACAATATACCATATTTGGATTTTGAAGGGAATACATGATTTCAAGCAGATTAAAGTTTGGTTTAAATCCAAATGTGTTGCAAATTTTAATGAACATTTTCAGAAAATAGTCAAAAGAAAAATGTGAATTTCTGTGCATTTCCATCCACTGCTATTGTGTGAATATTAGGAGTTGGTTCATAAGATTAGCAGTAGGTGCATATTAGTGTAATGAGTGAAAAGGCAAAGACTTTTTTTTTTTTTTGTTTCCACTCTGGCCTCTTTATGCACAAATTGAAAATGTGAATGTAAACAGCTGGATGGAACCATGTATTGTGCTCAGTGGGTGCTTAGTGCTTAGTTTGTCTATTTCTTTAACTTTGATTTAATGTAGCGATTAAATCAAAGCTAATTTCAGTGCAATTTGAGTTTGTATGAAAATTATGAGTTGGTCCATGTTGATCAGCAGTAGGTGCATATTAGTAGTAGTTGTGTCATTTTAACTGTTCATTCAAGTGAAAAGGCATCGGCCAAGACTTATGGTTTTACACAAAAATACTTACTTTAAATAAAAACACCATATCACATAAGACTGTAAGAAATAGAAGTGGTGTGGGGTTGGAAAAGTTGCATCTAAATTAATTGTATTTGTTAAGTCGTTCACATGCTGAAGGTCTAACCTGTATAGTCTATTTTCTAAGCTGGAAATGTAATAGCTAAAGATACAAGAAATGTTTCTTTGTAAGAAAACTTACAAAGAAACGTTTCCTCCAGTATCTCAATACAAGCAATTCAAGCAGTTAAATCTGAGGTTCCACTTGAGGAACCTCAAGGAAGGGTAAGTTTGAAAATGAATTAACACTAGCTGGGCTGAGGTTTCTCAGCACGATGAACTGTATGTATGTATGTATGTATGTATATGTTGACATTGTTAGTTGCATTAGTTGTGTTGTTGACAAGTTCAAACACAAAAAGCCACAGAAGAAAATGCAGCTCCCATTGCTAAATGATAGTGTACATCTGTTAATGAAACAAAGGGACTTTGCCCTGAGGACCTTCCTCAAAACTAGAAATGACACAGACCTGTTATTATTTAAAGGACTAAGGAATCATGTAGTTCAATAGTTGCACATCTCAAATGCTAATTATTACATTCAAGTTCTATCTGAGGCCAAAGGAAATGGTCATGTTATCTGGAAAGAACTACCTTGTTGCTGCCTTGAGAATTTTGGACAAAAAGCAAATAAGATACCACATTTTGAGTAAATACAAGATTGTAAGTTTTGCAGATTTCATTGATTTTAAATTACATAAAGCCAATACTTAAATATTTAAATGGACTTGCTCCTCAGCTTCTAACATACTTAAAGCAGATGCAGCAGATTCACCAGAGCAGCTTCATGTGGCAATTGCAAATTCATTTTTTTAATCTTTTGCTCAGACATCTCTTTGAAAGAAGCAACACTCTGGAACTCAAGGTGTTATCTGAGATCTGCTATAAACTTCACCACTTTCAAGACGGCCACGAAATCCTGGTTTATTCAGTAAAAAACCTGTACTCATGTCTTACTTCTAAGGCCATGTCCACACGGAGACAGAACCGATTCATTTCATTTGGGTTTTAAAAATGTTTTCCGTAAACATGGAATCTTCAAGAAATGCATATCTGCACAAAACGACTGAAAACGCTGCAGTATATATGCCAGGCCTGTAAGTGGCTAAATACACCAAAAACAGAGAAGACATGGACATGGAGCATGCAAAAAATGCTGGTTTTGTAAAAAACTATTGCAGATACACCTAAACTTTTCTCCGTGTGGACATGGCCTAAATGTAATGTGTTATAAACATGCCTTCCTGGTATCCTGCTCAAATCCCTTTTAATGAGCATTTTGCTGTATTCATTTCAAACTGTTTTCAGTTCATACTTCATGTGTTACTTCTTTAGTTCTGTAAAAGCCATTCTAGGGACAAATTCTGCAAATCAGAATTCACTACCAACACTACGGTATATGGAATTGCTGTTCTCAGTTTATGTACATTGTTATCTGTCCCTATGAAATTAACCATAAATAAATACAATTTATTTATGGTTAATAAACCATAAATATTAACCATAATAAATGGTTAATATTTACAACATATTACAGCTACAAATAAAAATGTAGCTGCTCAGATGTTATAAGACTTGCACCTATGCAGAGCACATTTATGTTTTAGGCTACAGATGTCATGTTACTCACCAATGTAACCGGCCACAAAGGTGACCACCAGCTGCTCAGATTTGCTGCACTCGCTGCGGGGCTTGGGAACCACGTACTTGTAGAGCAGCTCCACAGTCCGCTCAAAACAGGCGAACTTCATCATGGTGTAAGGGATCTGCCTCATCCACAGGGGCACCACACCTTTATAGAAACTGACAGGAGGATGGCACAAGAGCTGAGGGCAGTGTGTGGATTTTCAACTGTCCTCTTAAGGACATATATAAAACCAAGAACAAGCAAGCCATGATTGCTCACATTATCTAGCTAGCAGTGATTGAAGACAGCCCTATGACTTCAACATGACCACACAAGTCCCACCATGTGCCGTGAAGCTGTGAGACCTGTGTGGTGTGTCCGTCCCCCAGGCTTGCAGCAGTGGGAGGACCCTGCCTGTGAGGACAGGGCTGCCAGTAGTGCAGATGGGCTGGGGGACAGGTAGACTGCTCTCACACGCCAATGACTCAAGCACCTCCAACTGTACAGCCACAGTAAGCTGCTGAGGAGCTCTGAGCACAGCACAGAGCCCTCCAGAGGTGGATCTAAGGAGCGTGTTGACTAACTCATTACTTTGATAAACCAACTGATCTTTGCTGTAACCCCTTATATTTAAGGACAGTAGTGGATTTACAACCTAACAGCAGCATATAATGGACTGAAAGAAGTGACACTTACGCCCAGAGCCCCTCCTCAGCAAACATCTTGGGGACACACTCTCGGAGAGTGTTGGCGTAGCCTGGCTGGGTCTGGATACGAACTTTGACAGCCTCCATGGGAGCCAGAGCTATGTCTGCAAAGAACTCTGCGCTGGCTGAGGCAGCCAGGTACAATGATGTCCTCCACAGATAAGTATTCTCCTGTTGGTGAACCAAACAAACCAAGATAAGGAGCAGAGCAACACAGCAGTGAGTTTCACATGCACAGAAGCCAACGTTATCTAGATTACCACCACAAATATACTGGAATAGGGCTGCTGAGCAGCACTTACTAGAAGCACACAGGGCTCATGTGAGATTGAGCGTGCACTGATCTGTACTGTAGCAGCAGACATCCTGTGCCAGATTCAAACCACCTCAGTGGCAAAACCTCATACTTATTTAACTATCTGCTAATCGACAGACCAACTTAATTTTGTCATTTATGCTCTGGCCAGAAGCTCTGGAGGATGGAAGTCCGACCCCTTCAACTGCGGACCTTATTTCAGGAAGAAAACGTACAGCAGACAATGGCGAGAGGTGATAGAATGATTTGTCTTGCAATTGACTATGAGGTCCTATGGCCGACCAAAGGGGGCAGAACTTTGGTTCTCTATGGCTTCCAAATGCTCAGGACCGCCATGTTGGTAAGGACAACCCTGACTCTGACAGCTAGAGCTGAGACAGCAGTGTGTGAACTCACCTCCCCCAACAGGTCACTGTAGAAGATCTTAAACACTTCGTAGAAGCCAAACTTGCACAGACCCTGCATGGAGTAGCCGATGAAGGTGGGAGCCCAGCCCTTTGCCAGACCTCTGACCCCATCTTCTCTCACTGTGACAGAGAAGCCATTGCCGATGCTCTTGTATTTATCTGGGTTCACCTGAGGAGAATTTAAAGTGTGAACAAGCATATCATCATATTTCATCACTTAATGAGCCTACAAAATAACTAGTCAGTATGTTTCAAAGGCTAAGTTCAACTATTCTGTGGTTTTCTATAAATCATTACCTTACATAAGTGAAGCGTAAAACCTACTTTACACTGCAATCTTTTATTATTTATAGATTTTAAACTATGCCAGGTAAAGAGACCTGAAAATGTGTTTCAAAAAATGCACATAAATTATGTCACAATTACACGTTTTCATATTGCTTTTTAGTCATTTATATTACATTTAGAGCTTTCCTTTAAACACAAGTTTAGAAATTTATGAAATACTGTTTCTTGATGTTGCATTGCATGACCCTGCAGAGGTCTCAATTTGGAGTGCAAATGTGGAAAGAGGGGAAGAGGTATGGTTGTAAACATACAATCATTCTAAATAGATTTTTTCCAAATCAAAGGCAAAAAAAAATTAAATACAGAATACATTTTTAATGACATTTCTATATTTTAAAAACAAAAGCAAGTCATTCAATCATTAATGAATGATTTTTAACACTGAAATATATTGTCAGGCAAATGCTTGACACTATTGCCAAGCTTTGCAAGTTATGCCTTTTAATTAAGGAAATTCTTTCCTTGGTTATTTTTAAAGTCAAATTTATATTAAGCCAACACAACCATAACCTATAGTGAGCTTCTAGAAACATCTACAATTTAGTATTCAAATATACATAGGTTTTTTTTTGTTTTTTGTTTTTAAATAATACCCACTGCAGAGTCATAAACAAAATGCTGCTGAAGTTTAAGGACCCTGACGTGAACCTGGGACTGAAGGCTCGAAGAGCTGCTGCCCCCTGGGTAAGATCCATACAAACCTGCAGACGGCACTTGACAAGGTCGAGGGGTACCACTGCTGTGTGTGTGAGGCCGCAGCTCAGGATACCCCCAAAACCGCACAGAGCATAGTACTTTGAGGAGCCAAACTCGCAGCTGACATCCTCTGTGGTGGCAGAAGGGAGGGGGGACACACATACATGCAACATGCAAGGTCACATGCAACACAGAAAAAAAAAAAAAAAATCAACACTGAACCAGAGCCATATAATGGAGGAGCCATCACTGCTGGAGGAAAACCATCCAACTCTTTTCCTGAGGACTGGCAATTGGTGTTTCTCAAAGTCAAGGATGCTTCCTTGATAGTCCAGCTAAAAGTCTGTCGTACCAATCAATACAGCCATGAATGGTACACTTTAGTGAGAGTGCAGGTGGCATCATTGTAAAGATCCCTACCAACAAGCAGCTACACCTATTTAGCTTACCTTGCTAACTGAAGCTGGTATGTAGCTAATTATTACAATGTCCAGCTGGATTAAAAATGGGTTAAGATTCTGAAAATGGGATCCTGGAAATCAAACTTTTAAAAGATCCTTGACTTTGAGAAACACCTAGTATCTCAAGTGTGGGCAATTTGGATTCAGTGCCAAGACTCTTCCATTATAGATGCCTCTAACATTCCATCATTTATTAGAAACAATCACCAAACACTGATAAATCATTGAACACATGATTTTCTTTTAGGACCATAACAGCGTTTTGCACATTTTTACATTACTACTGAAAAGTTGTAGGACACAACAGTTAAATTCTACTTCCTGACACTTCCATATTTTTTTATATTGCAGTCAAACACCCGTGGCTGCAAGAAAGACAGAAATCACTGACCTAAAATATTTGAGTGAACTGGCAAAGAAAAAAAAATGCAGAACAGCAGTATGATCCTTTAAATTTGCAGTATAAATCATTAATATAGAAACTTTAGGATAACATGATTTCTGAAAAGAGCATATTAAATTCAATTTCCTAATTACACCATACTACTGTTTTATGAGCACAGGCACAGAGCCAGTGTCTTATCACACTCAAGTGACACACTCGGTGGTGTCGTATAGCATGGTTGACATTCAGGACATATTCTGTCTTAGGCCTGGCTCTCCTGACCTTCACCCACTGTGGACTGAGTCGGGCAGAAATTAACACACGAACGAACACTGGTACAGAATCATGCTATGTTATGATCACTCCAACACGTTAAAAATCAAGGCAATCAAAACACAATGAGGAAACTTCACCACGACGGGGCTGTCACTAATTGTCCCATGCAAATTGGTGCAAAAGACAAATAAAAACACGGTTATGGGTGGATGAGGCGTGACGTTAAGAGAAAATGGCATCGAGCCACAGAGACAGACCTGCATTCTGCATTTGACCAGATCGAGAGGGACAACAGCTGTGTGTGTGGTGCCACAGCTCAGAATTCCACCAAAGCCACACAGGACGAAATACTTCTGAGAGCCGAACTCACAACTGTCTGCCTCTGAAGAAACATAGGTGAGACTTTAAGAGGCCATGTCTGAGCTTAAAAAGGATACTATCTTTTGAGTTTATGGATGTCTAACTGGCTGAGAATTAAGTAACGCAACTTCTTAAATTCATGTTGTGGGTCGTCCCAGTTATCAGTAATTTTCTGGCCTCAAAATTGTTGAGAAAAAAAACGTTCTTAGCATTCAATTAGAACATTGACATGTTTAACTTTTTAGGAATAGGTACTGGCCAAGCTCAGGGACTGGGACCTGGAATTGTAGTTTATTTTGGTAGGAAGAGTACATGCTAACCCAGGGGAAAACAATGAAAACGGTAACAAAAATAACCATAGCTTTACCCGATTTAAATGTGTGATTAGAGGCAGTTCAGTCTTCTCTATAACAATAAGATTTTAAGGTTTTATCATTTGATGGTTTACAGGTCTTGGAGGACATGATAAAATTACCTGCATATATCGATAAAAAGGCGCATAAAACATAAAATAGTATATTTAGTGTCCATTATCTCTGTTTAAGTGATAAAGACCTAAATATATAATTTACGCCATACCTTATGAATATGTCTCTCATTTCAGAGAAAATATGGGCAAATACATCACAGGGACAGAAAGGTCACTATAACAGGAACAACCCATATACATGTTTTAATTCAAGTTCTCTGATTGCAACTACTTAAGTCTATTTCACCCTTGCAGAACAGACAGTGGTTAAACGTATCTATCAGCAACTGTTTGGTCTGAAAACAAAGCCATATTAGCTCTGATATCCTGTAATGAATTGGATCCACTCCCAATTCACCAACATGTTCAAATGTATTACTACTACAACATTATTGGGCTGTAGACATACTTATTAGAAAAGGCTCACTGAAAAGTAAGTCAGGCACATGTGGACATTAGTCCTCAAAAACGTTTTACTATCTAACAAGTGTTTGTCTTTCACCAGGAGAGATGAAGGAGTTCAAGACCTTGGGACCAAAACCTGTTGGACAGTGAAAACATCAACACAAACCTAAAGGGCACAACTGACATTTTTGTGAAATAAAACCTAAGCACTGCATTAGTGTCAGTTGTGATTTTGGATATGGTTTACCACCAGTCATAAATACTCTAATACGGGACATTTTGTTCCCCAAGCAGCTCATAGTCAGGGGTCACACGTATTTGTAATCCAGCCTGCTATTACGTAACATTATTGCTACTTCTCCAATTAAATTTTTTCATTCATCACATATTGACTATTTGATGATAAAATGCGACATGCAAAATGCAGTTTCCTACAGTCCAAAGGCGAGATAGCAATTTGTCCTTCCTTGCCCTCCACAGGCAGCTTGTCGCATCTAAGGCCTAACAGCTAAATGCTATGACAATAAGCACCCCAATTACTCAAAACGCCCAAACACGTTTCAGAAGATGATTCAGTTCGCACGAAACCAACCATTCTTTCACAATATGCCGTTAAATACATTGAATTACAAGGCGAATTTAGCCACAACCGGTATCCTGGAGGCTAAGCTAAAGCTGCTAACGCTAGCCCTGTAGTCTGCTTGGCTTCGTACTCCTCTCCTGGGTTACCTTCTGCGGTGGCGGCTGCTGCCAGCCTGCGGGTCCTCTGTCCATGAAGACTCTGTTGGGGTTCTTCCACTTTCTGGAGAGAGAACAGGGGAGCGCTGAACGGGTTACCCCGGGCCAGCTGCGTCAGAGAGGTCGGATACATGGTGGTGGTCTGCCTGCTGGCGGAGCTGCGGGGCACAGAGCAACAAGTTTACTGCGTTAGCTCTAGTTATCTAGAGACGGCCAGTAAAACAGTCTACTCCCATATCCTGACACCTGAACCAAGGGGTGCCATGTCACGTGCTAGCTAGCTTAGTTGATGCCTGAATGGCCGTGATGAGGAAATGATTATCTGAATGGATGAACGTAAGTTACACAAATAATGATGGTCACACTAGGAAAACAAAACGGCTATCTGACTGTCAGGCATTTTTAAAACCCACAAATTACCAGAATGGCAGAACTAGCCGAAAACGTTAAGCAATGCTTTCACTTGTTCTTTAAAAGCTGATGCTACACTGCTATGCTAACATTAGCGTTGTATTAGCACTAACCTACTTGCTAAGCTAACTTGACCGCTCCAAGGTGGAAGGTCTCCATTTAATCATACAGCAAGCTACCGCGAATGCAAAACACTTAAGCAAAATCCTAGTGCTGCTGAAATGCGTCCTTCACAGAGGAGAATCGATGCAATATTTCATATTTTCTATTTTAGCTGAATAAATCCACTCACTCTCTCAGTGTCTTAAGATGGCGCCTCCGCTGTAGTTGCTACCGGCGGCTCGGAGAGGCCGAATGACCTCGCGGTAAATCAATTTGTCCTTTCGTGACGTCACTGAGAATATTGGGCGGATCCATCCGGTTTTCTGTCCCGTAAGAACACGTCGCGGAGCTGGCAATCACCACCACTAGTCCAATCATAAAATTTCATTTGAATAAATTGAGGCGGTGCTTCATACTGATAATAACCTCAGAGGGAATTCTTCAATTCTGTGTGTTTTAACTCACATTTACATTACATTATTTAATTTCTGCGGATATGACAGGAAATGATAGATCTCTGTGTGACTGAGAGGTGATTCCTACTGACAAAACGTGAGAGGGACACTAAGTGGATTAGTTGCCAACGACTCCTTCTATTTTTGTCTTGTAATGCGGCTGTAAACGAAGCCCCTCATTTAGTTAGGCCACTGCACACCTGGCTTCACCTGATGTGAGATCATCTAGAGCACATTGCTTTACTTTGATGTTGACACATTCTAAAACTTCAAAACCAGACCTTTGGCTCTTCAAATAATTCTGATGACATTAAGTGAACTGCAACTAAAGTTATCAGTTAGCTATTGGCCATATTAACTAAAGGTTAGCAGCAGTCTTTTAGCTCTTTAGTTCATGAGATAAGACTGCTGAGTGCTCATATGGACCATCAGACCTTTAGGAAAGGGAACCAACTGTAGAATATATGAATTATTTCAACTTGCAGCTACTTATGTGAATTGACAATAACAATCTGAAATTAGCAGTTCAGTCAGCATTCAAAGTAACTTTTATAACATGGTCAAATGAATAAAAGTGGAATGTATCATACTCTATGTAGGTACAGTATGTGTTTAGGACTTGAAAATATAGGCATAACAAATATTGATATGGCCCTTAGTTTGAGACATTGCTCTTCCACTGAAGAGCTTTTAACTAAAGGCTGTTAAGGTAACATACATATGTGTGTATATATACATATGTGTGTATATATACACACACGTATATATATATATATATATATACATATGTATATATCTATACGTATATATATATATATATGTATATATACACACACACGTATAGATATATACGTATGTATATATCTATACATATATATATATATATACATCTCCACATTGATTTTACATGAGTGCTGTGCTTAAGCTTTATTAACTAATTGTAGGGAAAACCCTGAATTGTCTTAATACCCACGTCTTCAATGAGTCACCCCACTTAAAATTCTCCTCACATTGTGAACCCCTATTTTCAGTGACAGCAATCCTGGGCTAAACAGAGCTGCTACCATACAGCTAAAGCTGTAACATTTATTTAGACCCCTTATAGACCCTAAAACAGGTTTGGACCTGAGCACAGACCTAAGGACTTGAAGCATTTTTTCATCCTCTCACAGGCCTTTATGTCAGAAACATTTAGGGAAGACTTTTTCTTTTTAAATTGCTTAGTCCATGAGTCAGTCCTTTAAAACATT
>JAPQRN010000005.1:36227709-36238898 GCA_037367275.1 Coranthus polyacanthus | reverse complement strand
GAAATGGCTCAATCCGGTTTGAAGTGAGTAACTACATGCATCATATTTATTCTCTTTTTGTTGTAATTGTCCCATGTGTTCTCTGACGTGGTGTTGTACCAGATGTGTGAGGCATTTGTTTCAGTTTTGAAGCATAAGATACTTGTTTAAATGAAGCTAATAACTGATGTTTTCATTTCCATTACAGGACTTTGTGTTAGGTCTGTCAGTGCTGCTTAGAGGCTCTGTTACAGAGAAACTGCGATGGGCGTTCAACCTTTACGACATCAACAAAGACGGCTACATTACTAAAGAGGTGCAGTCAATAAGCAATTATAGTGTAACGTGTGATATTATATATTATGCATTTGTCTCATCATGGGACGTACTGCAGTAGCATTATATTCATAAGAAAGGCTTGCATAACTTGAGTGAACACGGTCATATGAGGACAGAGTTGTTTGTATCAAAAACATATGTGTGTAATATGAGTCAGCGTTTTATCATGGAAAGTAATGTTAGCCAGACAAGAAGGAATATGTCCAAGAAAAGGACACCAAGAAGTGGCTACACTATGCAACATGTGTTCATTTGAAGGAAAAAAAAAAATCAACAAAACTTTGAAACAGACTTAAGTTGTTATCTTGAACTTAAATTATGTTGAATTCTACAATGCATTCAACATAATTTAACATAATTCACCTCTAAACGTGAAAAAGTAAAATTAGCAAATTAACACCTTAAAGGTCCCATATCTTAACACTTAAAGTTCTGTCTATACCACGTATATGTGTATATTAAAGACTTCTGTAATGGTGTTATAAAAAAAGAGTATAGATTTAATTTTTCCTCACTTTTATGATGCTTCTCTGCCACAAACGGCTCATATTACACTGAGAGGATACTGTCACCTCCCACTTTTCATCAACAAACGTTCTGATTGGCTAACCACAGATCCCTTAGCAACCGCTAGCGACAGCAGAATTCTCAACAGGTGTCAACAGTTATCAGTTACTAATGTGCTGAACATCATCCAAAAAGTCTGAAGATAAAGTCAAAATAAGTCTCCAGAAGTAAAATCCATCCACTGGTCTGTAACATGTGTCTCCTTTGGAGGCTGTGCAGTAGTTTTGATTCACTGAAGCAGGAATAATACACTTTTCATATATAGTTTTACCAGCATGGTCACTTTTCTGTTGCTAGTAATTGATGGGTGATTTAGCAAAACTTGTCACGTTCTTTCTTTCATATTTTGAATTTTCTTTCAGGTGTGAGGCCTGATCTCTTTTAGGAGTCATGTCTAATTAATTTGCTATAATTCTAACATGAGTTTTTTGCTAAATTATTGTATATTTTCTTACTTTGAAGCAATTTTGAAATTGTAAAATCTTATATGTACATTTCATAATTTGTTGACATTGTGTTTGATTCTCCACCTCCATATTATAATATACTTGTAAATGTAGGCATTCATAATCCTTAACGATATCGCAATTAATTAAAATTGGTTATTAGTGGTATTCTATTAATATACAATATCAATATGAATATTTCAAACTCACTGACATAAATTACGGATTAATTTAAAGTTATTTTGTCTCTGTACGTACAACCATAACATTCTGATCAGTGACAGGTGAAGTGGTCATAATGTTGATTATCTGGTTCCACTGTCACCTGTCATGTGGATGTATTAGGCAGCAAATGAACATTTCATCCTCAAAGTTGATGTGTTGCAAGCAGCAAAATGGGCAGCGTAAGGATCTGAGAGACTTTGACAAAGGACAAATTGTGATGGTGACGACTGGTTCAGACCATCTCCAAGAATGCAGTTCTTGTTGGGTGTTCCCGGTCTGCAGTGGTTGGAAACTAAAGCCAAAGGAGGTCTAAGGAAGGGCAAGCAGATTTCAATCCAGCCGAGCGTCTGTGGATTGGGCTAGACAAACAAATCCGATCCATGGAGACTGCACGTCGCAACTTACAGGACTTAAAGGATCTGCTGTTAATGTCTTGGAACCAGATACCACAGCACACCTTCAGAGGCAAAAGGGGGACCTACCGATAACACAATATTAGGCAGGTGGTCATAATGCTATGTTCGACAGGTGTCATTGTAATGAGATAATCAACATTATTACCACTTCACCTGTCAGTGGTCACAGTGTTATGGCTGATCAGTGTAATGAGCTCAGTGTGGGGTGTAACTACGTTTGTCACGGCCAACTTGTTTCTTGTGGATGTCTTAGGCCCTTGGAGGAGAACGTGTCTTTAGACATCACGCGGAATCTGACGTGGCAACTCACACGAACCCATCGTTCTGAAAATAAAATAGGAGAATGCTCAAATATGAATGCCAAAATGTTCTTGCATGAGGCCTGCTGTTTTCAGGACATCCACTGCGTATTCTTCAGCTGCTGAGCAGATCAACTCTGCTTTTGTTGCTGATTCGTAATAAAGCCCTTTAGATGGACCATTCAAGCCCCTGAAAATCAACCACCACACGATTTTCATTTATGATGAAATATGAGAATCATTTGCCACAGTGTCACGTGTATCCATTTTCTTACAGGAAATGTTGGCAATAATGACGTCCATTTACGACATGATGGGCAGGTATACTTTGCCGAGTGTCCGAGATGATTCCCCCTTTGAACATGTGGAGAAATTCTTCCAGGTATGTTATGTCTGCATGGAGTAAACAATGTCAAAACGAACTCAATATATCTGATGTTTTTGTTACACATAATAACATTCAAATAGTAACCTTGTTTCAAGAGAATGTGAAACAACCTTTTGAAAATTCAAATCTGTTTCCATAAACTGGTTTGGAGTGAAGGTGGCGCTGCAGTCTAATATGACTCCAGCATTCTGTTGTTATTTCCCATCTGAAATGGCTGTGTTTTTCATCAGTTTTCACACTTTATATATATCCGGCAAGACGCCGCAAACAGCTGATTGATTAAGTTAAATATTTGATAAGTCAGAATTTATTCATCTTTTTTTTGTGAAATTCTGCAATTCTTTTCAAATTTCCTTTTCCATAAACATGTTCAAATGCAAAACTTCACAATTCACATGAAATACGTTTATGGGAAATGCACCTATTTCTTCTCCGCATTCTCAATGTGATTTGTTCACTAAAACTTGCACCACCATTCTATTTTAAAACATATAATGGTGCACGTACCACCAGGCTCAGGCCTCATCACAGCAGCTCTTGGTTTAATTCCAGCCTGAGGCCATTTGCTGCATGTGATTCCCCTACTCTCTCCCTCTCTCCCTCTGTGAATTTCCTGTCTCTCTCAACTTAATCTGTCCAGTACAGGCACAAAATTTTCAACTGGCCTTCAGTACATTTCACAGAAAGATGTAGTCACTTAATATTTTCTATACTAACTATGAAGTAAAAATGATTTATAATTTCAGAAAATGGATCGGAACAGAGATGGAGTGGTGACTATTGATGAATTCATAGAAACCTGCCAAAAGGTAATCCATACATAAAACACTGTTTTATGATCAGCTCAAATCAGCTTTGTGCATACCTTTTCTGGATTAACTGTAGATGTTTTTATTTTGAACAGGATGAAAATATAATGGCATCCATGCAGCTTTTTGAGAACGTCATCTAGGTCTGTGCAGTGACACACAACAGTCCACAGGCTGCGTAGTGCTTCCAGCTGGGCTTAAAATAATTTTATTGTGAAAATGAAAGACTAGGACATATAACATGTTTTAATACCAACTGGAAAACACTGTTATTTTCCCAGTAAAACTGTTCTATGCAGAGAAATGAGTTCACCACATCACTTGAAGAAGAAATGCTTCTTTGCATGACTGTCTGATTTTTTTGTTTTTGCACATGAAGGGAATCTAAATAAATGTCTGTCATCTTTGTCAGATGAGCATGGATGGATGTTTGCCCAGACCTTAAAAGCATGTCATGAAAACAACACTGAATGCAAACAGGGAGTTTCATTGTCGACCACTTTAAAACCTGGGCATTCGTGAGATCATACTTGGTTGCTGTATTATATTGTAAAGAAATCCACCATGTTTGTAAGTTCCTAAGATTTTTTTGTGGAAATGTGATTTCCATTCATTGTTATGTTGATTCCAAATCTGCTGAAATAAACATCTAGATTCACCTCCTTGCAACTTGACTACATCTCCATTTTCTACTTCACCTCAAGTAGGTTAAATATTTAACATATACAACTAGCAAATCTTTACACATGCATGGACGTCAGTGGAAAAGCTGTCATCTTGAAGACAGCATGTGTTGCTGCATCACAGAAGTGACAATGACCTTTGACCCCAGACCATGACAGAATCTGGCTTCTGGACTCGTTGCTGGTAACGGTCTGGATGGTCCTTTTCGTCTTTGGTCCGGAGTACACTGCATCCATTTCTTCATAAGACCTGGATACTGATTGGTCTGAACGCAATCCACGTTTCCACTGAGTGATGGTTCATCCCGGATGCCTTCTGAGTCCAGAGTAGTCCAGGACACTTGTAGACACAGTTCACATAAGATTTCCTTTTGACTCAGTAAAGTTTGAACTGGTATTTGTGGATGTAACTCTGTATTGTAGAGCTTGGCAAAGGTTTGTCACAGTAATCCTGATCCATGTGATTCTATCAGGTCAGAATGAATGATGGTTCTTAATCCTGATCCATTCTGTTCTACATCATAGAGGCTGAAATATCCAAAGCCCTTCTGTAGAAGAAAATTAATCATTCAGGTCCAAAATTGTGGCTGGTTCAGTAGAGTTTTATTCACTGCAGAGACAGGGTACAGCACAGCAGTATTCTGTCTGCCTGAGTGTTTCTGCAATTATGCAAATTACAGTGGTATAACAAAAGGTGTTAAATCTCTAAACAGGGCTCAACACATGTAAATCGCAAATGGCAGGGATCTTGAGGTGAGATGAGTTCTTATGTTAATCAAGGTGTTGGTGTTCACCATTGTTGGTAATCAGCCAAATGGTCTCACCTTATACAGTCTTGTTGATTAAAGTAAAACAAGTATCCTACAGTGATGCAAATATTCGGATACAAAATGCCTACAATGTAAAGTATCCTACAATGATAATTCACAAAAGGTCATATAAATATCAAAAGAACAGGAAACAATTTACTTCCCCATTTCCTATCTTTCTTTGAGGAACATTTTGAAACATTTCAATCATTTTCTCACACATCTGTTGTCAAACTGTCGATCCTCGGTCCATTTCGCTCCTAAAGGACTAGATCTTTCCTGTTGTTGCTTTTGGACCAAATCCTGATTTCAATCAACTGTTCACATGACCTGTTTCAATCACATTGTTATTTCATTATTTGAACTCATTATTTGTCCTAAATTGCTCGAGTTTCAACTTTTTTTTTAATGTGTTTCGTCCTGAATGTGATGAATGGATGGATATTTACAAATGAAATGAAGTCGACCAGACAAAACATGAAATATGCTGTGTTCATACTGTCTACAATGAAATACAAGTCAAAGGACATTTGAATATCACTGCTTTCTTTTTAATTTGCATTTTCCATACTGTGCCAACTTTTTTGGGGTTGTATAATATATCACATGTGAGTACTGTATTTGAAGTTGTGTAACTAAATCTTTTAAAAAAGCAACAGAAATGTTCCATATGTTCCATATGTAAAGCCACTGTATGAGTCACACTGAACAAGTGGACTATTGTCCAAGGCATGACCCACATGATGTGGTTTCCCTTGCAGGCTTTTATCCCTGAATTCTCAGATTTTGAACATTCTCTAATTTTCCGAACAATCTTCTCACTTGTGTCACATCGTCTGGAGTCTGCTCTGGTTTCAAAGCATCTCAGTCTACAAACAAACCACTGGATGAAGTCACATCCTGGGAATGGACCGACTGCAGCCTGAGACTGTTGACTTACAGTAAACAAGATACGCTGCGTTGTTGTGGATGATAACTCCTTCTATTTAGTAGCAAAAGCATAGTCTTTATGATATTTATAAATATACATTTGCTCCTCTGAACCAAATACTACGGCAGAAAATTACACAACTACAAAACCCAATAAAATGTCTCCCACAAATGTGCTTTATCTGTAAAGGTTTTTGTTCATTTTAACCATAGTATTTTTGTTTGGACTTCAGAGACACTGTTAAAAGCACAGGAATATACTTAATAGATACTTAAAATTGTTTGAACATTTAAACAACTTTTAGTCATGTTATTACTAATGCTACAAAAGATACTTTGCTATTATTAAGATATTTGCAACAGTTTGCTCAAATATACATCGAACAGGGAGTTACAACACACTGTATATTACGTTTCTTTGTTTCTTTGTGATTTAATGTTGAACAAGACACATCTATGTATTGTTGATCCATAGGTCAACATACAAGCGTCAAACAGTGGTATGCTTTTGTGTGATCGACAAATGTTTGTGGTCATTTGCATATGTGTCAACCCCAGGATGATGTGTTCAAGACTTTTCTACATATTGGTTTTTAATAAGAACAAAAAGGGAAAGAGGAGAAAAGGTCGATTTCAAAACACTCCACATGAAGTTTGCTCTGTGGGACCCAAACCATAAGGAAGTAAAGCCAAGCTCAGGGTCTGGATTTCATAAACTGTTCCTAGAACAATAAGATGCGTGGGCAGTAGTTTTATTTAAACAGAGATTAGACTTAGTGCTTGACTAAAATGGACTTTTAAAACACATTAAAAGAAGTCTGTTTTCTCAGGCAGGGTTTGAAATGATACTAGACTAAGGCCCTGTCCACACATTTTAGTATTAAGACATATAACTCTTGTAATCCTGTTTTAGTTTTTAAACTGTGTCATAGTGTGAACAAAAACACAGGTGACCTGAAGGACAATGGAAGAGGAAGAGCTACTCCAGGACTAAACTGAAGCTTACGTTAAACGTCCCAGGAGGCAGGTTTAAACTTCAGCTTTAATGTCATTTGTCAGAGAAGACACATGTATTACTTGGACAGATGTTCAACAGACCACAGAGAGAGAGAGGACACTCAGAGATGTATCTGAATTGACATTATTTACCCTTTCATCCCTCTGCTCTGCTCAGATCAGATTTTCATATTGTTATATCGAACAGAATCTCTCGACAGTATGTCTCCTTCACTTCCAGTATCTTCATCTTTATGTCATCCCCCTGTTTAGGATACGTTAACGTATGTTTGTTACATTCAGCCGTCAGACTTTCGTGGATAGTGAGTCTTTTGTTTTGGTACCGCCAGGCACTGCTTCTGAGGACGTGGAGACTAAACTGTCTCGCAACTCTTCAGTTCTGTCCATGAGACATTCTGCATGAAACAAGAACAGGTCGCATATGTGGTCAAATAAATTAAAGGAGGCATCAGGTGGCACAGAAACAAATGAAAGTTTGAAATGACAGAGAAAAGGCAAAGAGAAATGTCTGTGTGTGATCTGTCGCCTGCACCTCCTTGGATTTACTTCTGTACAACTTTAGTTTAATAGGCAACCTCAGTCCAGCTAATTCAGACTAGCATAGTTGAGGACACTATAGTCCAGTTGTTAGTAACTGGTACTTACTGTGTGTTTCAGAAAATAAAGTTTTTAACCACAATTAACTATTTTAGATTAAGGCCTACTCCTGACTTAATGTAACCCTGTGTGGGAAACCGCACCCTAAACTTTTTCTTTTGCTAAACTTGCAGTAATTACAATATTCACTCTTAAAGTTTTTTTTTTTTCCAAAAGCATTACTGGGTTTTTCTTTCTACTGCAGGTGTTTGTTTTTATACTAGCCATTGCATTTGCTGAGTAATGGGAGAAAACAAGGCGTCACAACAACTGTATGTGACATGCTGCAATCAGCAAAAATCATTCAAACTGTACTGTATTATTGATCCAGAACCAATAGCAAAGCAGGGTTAGTGTTGGGGAGGAGCAATGCTGGCTCAGTTGTGTGGATGCTCGTATGGAAGTGATACTAAAAAGCATCTTTGACGTGGTGTGGTTTGAAAAAGGACTGCAGCTCCAGCATCACCACTTCACTGTGAGAAAGGTAACAAAACATAATGTTCTTTACACTGGATGTATATGCCTTGGATATTTCAAATATCATATATCAAAATATATCACAACACTTACTAGTGTGCATTCAACTTTAAATTAAATTGCAATTGCGGTAATGTACTGTGCGTAAAGTAGCAAAAATGTACTTTATTTACAATGTTTTGGGAAATTATCAAGTTTAAATGTATTTTATATTTAAATGCCATGGAAAACAAATGCATTATCAAAGTGAGGATGATGCATCACACACATAATGTACTACTAATCCTACTATTGACATGCAGATGGTTCTAGACATCTATTGTGTTAGTGCTGGTGCTCATGTGACTTTGTTGACTGAGTTGAGTGGATTCAAAGCTTTTGATTTGGCTCACTGCACATCCAGAGTTTACCGACTCTGTCTCTCAGATGAAAACACTCACCCACCCACAACGCTAACTGCCTTATTAACTCAGGTATAAACCCCCTCAGCTCTGACATGCCTTTCTTGCATCAATACACTTTGCAGGCTCAGATCTCCAATAATGAGTGGCCAACAGAGGGTTTTCTCACTGTGTGCTTGCCTGTTACTTATGGCAGCTCTGTTTCCTGGAGCACAGTATGCATATAGTAAGCGCGGAGGTAGTTCCCGGGGTCGAGGAAAAGGCGACAGCAACAAAGAGTCTCAATCCCAGAGCCGTGGCCTCTCCAAGCACGGCCTGAAATGGGCAGGAGCAGCAGCAGCTGGCATGCTGGGAGGCACGGGCACCGGGTACGGCCTGGGGTTCCTCGGTAAGACAAAGCATCGATCTGGGAGTCACGGACACAAAACTTCCTCTTCTGATCAACAGACGTACCACAATGAAGGCCAAGGATTTCGTAACCAGTCCAGGTGGAGAGCCTTTGTTAAAGCAGCTGCACCTGCTCCCATGAGTAACATCCGTATCACATTTGGATATGTGGTGCCAATCCTCGTAGCAGCCTGGATAAGGGATATTTAATAAAAAACCTTCAGCTACACACAAAAAAATAAATAAAACCTCCTTTGAGAACAAAAAGTATCTTTGCTCTGCTTCATTATTTGGTTGTTTGCACTTAAACCTGTTGTCCTCAATGGTTGACACTCTCCTGTGCCTTATTGGATTCATTGATCATAAAACATTCCTTTTGCCTTTGGAATAATGGTATCATGTTTAGTTTAATAGTTATTAAAAAACACCCTATGTTCCGTAATGGCGGTTTTCTTCTGGATGTAGCTCCATAACTATTGAAGATACAACAAATCCGTTCACACTCTACTGATTTATCAGACTCTCAGCCACACTGTGGTGCTAGTTGCACGTCTTTATCTTCATTCGTTGCCTGAAAATCCGCAAGCGTCATAATTTTATCTGTTCTGGATCATAGCATCCAGAATTCTGCCAGGATCCGGATCAAACTTTGATATATTAGAGAACCTGTAGGGAATGTATCCTGTATTTTTTTGTTTTGTTTTGCCAAGCAGTCTGACCATTTATTGAGTTATAGACACATATGCTGAAAATGGCCCTATCTTGCAATGATAAATAATGCTTCAAAAAATTCCTGGATGCAGATGGTGATCCACCGAAATGTAATCATCTCTCCTTTGTCCCATTATCAACATTTCCTGAAAATTTCATTAAAATCCGCCGCTCATAACCTTTCGAGTTATCTTGCTAACAAACAAACAAACGCTGGCAAAAACATAACCTCCTTGGTGCAGGTAATTAGTGTAAAAACAAGATGGGAGTCAGAATCAGTTAAACCACTTTAAAACTTTAATCTGAGAAAAGATGGACAAGGTACAAAACCTTTTCAATTTCAAAGTTTGCAACTCATAACCTCTTAACATCCACCAGGCCAACAGTGACCCATGTTAGGGTTAGGGTTACATTTGAGCCATGTTTAAGCGAACATAGTTGTGTTTCATCTACATTAAACACTCAAACTAGCAGCATGTATTAGACTTCCATTCAAAACAAGTCTAATAAATGCATTTTGGCCATACACTAGTGTTGTAAACCTAACCCTAACCCACTCTTTTCAGGGTTATCGTTACATGGAAAAAAGGTTATTCATGCTTAATATTTGTACTTTGATATGGCACTAATTTGACAACTTGCAGGAGCAGTTACGAGCTCAGATGTTGCTAATTAAGAAGTACTTATTGAAGGACATTGGGACTTAAGTCATCGTGGAGGTGTAGAA
Organism: Coranthus polyacanthus; assembly: GCA_037367275.1. Classification (NCBI taxonomy): domain Eukaryota; kingdom Metazoa; phylum Chordata; class Actinopteri; order Kurtiformes; family Apogonidae; genus Coranthus; species Coranthus polyacanthus. The sequence goes on along the minus strand of JAPQRN010000005.1, from coordinate 36,228,652 downwards.
ATCATAATGATAACTCTAATGTGTTGCAGAGAACAAGGCTGTTCTGGTAGATCTTGTGTGCAGTGGGATACATGTCATGTGTCCCCTGCTGCAAACCGAACACAGCTGTTTGTGCATCATTTCACACAGAACAATTAGTGTGACAGACTGCTCCTGCAGACACAAAGGACGGTCCTAGTGCGGAGTTTGGAGCAAAAAAGATGTAGTGAGTTACAAAATGTTGAATAAATCAAGGCTTTAAGCTTTGTTGCCTTGTTTGCAATTTAGAAAACCATGTGTTTCCAACTTTTGCGCTTTCTGGGCTTATCTCCATTCTTAACACCTCTCAACATGCAATGCAAACAGCACCTCAGTTAAGACAGTTTATTAATCAATTAGACAGAACATTGTTGTTGTTTTTTTTTTTACTTATTTTATTGACGAACTGAACATCAATGGCAATATTAAAGCATGTTAGTCATACTATCTGAGTGTTTACAATAGCAGGTCCAGAGCAGTATGAGTAAAGTAATGCAGTAACAGAATATCCAATCTTAAAGTAGTAGTAAGTGCACTTTACAGATATTCTACACCAGAAAGTATCAAAACGCCAAACTGGATCCAAAACACGTGCCACAATTAACAAAATTAAATTAAAAAAAACAAAGTAGTGGTAATCAGATCTTAAAAAGAGGGCGATTTAAAACTTAACTGTTCAGCAGGCAATAAGATATTTGGACATTTCCATTTTGACCTTTTATTTTGAATTTCTACATGTTTCTGCTCACCACACATTAAATGTGTAAACGTACAGCTTGAACAAATTCAGTCTTTATTGAATACAGCAGTACTCTGTCCAAAAAACTAAAAGAAGACTGAAATTAACAAATAGAACAGGTGCCTCTGCATGGGCTTAAACCTGGCCAGATCTTTGACCTTTGCATGGCCTTTCTTATGCTCCGTC
>JAPQRN010000005.1:36211886-36224547 GCA_037367275.1 Coranthus polyacanthus | reverse complement strand
CTAATGTACTTTGATATCCACACTACTTACTAATGTACTTTGATAGTAGTACTTTAAAAACACAAAACTGTTACAAAGTGCTTTACAAAAACCCAGGAGGAAAAGAAAGTATTCAAAGTCTGGTAAGAGAAACAAAGCTGGAAAAGTGACAGAATCACAAACAGGCAGGAGGACACACACCATATCAGCCACGAGGAGATGATTCAAAAGTCAATTTACAGCCCAACAACACCTTACATGAATGTCAGTGTGTAATGAGGCAGTGCACAAGAGGAAGAGGAGGAAAAACAGCCGGCTTAAGACTGAACATTCTGGAAAACTGTGAAGTTGTAGAGTATCCCAGTTACACAAGAGATGGAAGCAAATTCTCTGTGACAGCAGTTTTAATGTGCAATGTGACAGTGAAGCTGATTCTAAAGCATCTATTGTCGGTTTGCTTTATGGTAGGGCTGGACCATGAATGATAATTATCTTTATCGTCACATATTTTTATATCGCAATAAATATCATTATTGTGACACACATTTTTCACTTGTCTTTTGGGTTTATTTTGTTTACATTGTGAGCTAAAACACTGTTGTTCTATTTGATTTTACTCTTGTATTTTGATGTTGAACAAACATTTTGTCATTTTAACAGTTTTAAAAGTTCTACCTCTAAATTTCTGCAGTGTTTCCTCTTGTTCAATAAGAACTTAGATTGTACTTTATTTGGATTTAATGTTGCGAAAATATGCTTTCACAACATTAAATCAAATGCAAATGAAAAAAGAGGAAAACTACTAAAATATGCGCTAAAATCGTGAAATTACGGAAGTGTCTTGATAAGTCTTTCACATGGTTTTCATCTTATTTTGTCATTTTCACCTTGTTGCGTCTTTTACATTGTTTTCATCTCATTATGTCTTTTACGTCATTTTCGTCTCATTGCGTCTTTCACGCTTTCATCTTGTTGCGTCTTTTACCTAATTTTTGCCTTGTTACGTCTTTTACGAATAATTTAAAACCAAATCTTGCGCCCATTAAAATGCCACATCTTGTCCATTACACAGCATAACAGGAAAACCTAAAAACCTGTTAAGCCTGATCAATCCCAGTGGATGCTTCCCCACATGACCACAGATCCACATCCACACTGAGCAAACCACTGTGAACTGAAAGAATTTAAGAGTGAAAAAGCATAAATGTTCTGTTAATTTGGAAAAAAAAAAAACAAGTTGTGATTTGAAAAATGTTTTCAATTGCAAATTTTATTTCCTCAGTTTCCAATCTTTTATTTCAGTTTCAAATCCAATTTTTATTTGTGTCTGACCTTAAATCCCAAAATTATATTTAAACTATAAAAACACTTCCTACACTTATTTTCATGTTGAACACATTGTAGTACTTTTCGAGTTCAAGATCACAACTTGAAATGTCAGTTTCAAATTTTAGTTTTTCTTCCAGATTAACAAAACCTTTGGCCTGGATTTGACTCCATACTTTTCCAAATTCAATTATTTGAAAGGCATCTCTAAACACACAATCTGAAGATTTGCTCTAAAAGCTGATTTTTAAAATGTTAAATGTTTGTTTTTTTTTTTAAATCCTAATGTCTGATCTTCAGCCTCATATTCTGTAGCTCTACTCTGTATCCTTATGTTTATCTCAATTAATCATTGGAAATAAGATTCCCTTTTGATAAATCATACCAAGCCAACTGGACGACCAGCCTTTAGAACTGCCCACAACATAAGAGAACATGAATAAAAAATGGAATCGTGTTAGATTAACATTTCTATATGTATGCTTCTGTACATACTGTATATATAAAACACGTGTAACATTCAGATATATTGTCATTGTATATTGTTAAAGAGAAATTAAGTTCAATACCTGAATCTGCTTGCATGGCATTCAGTCCTGAATAAGGTGGAGTTAATTGTGTAAAATAATAAAAGTGCAAAATAACATGACATAAAATGCCTACAGTGCAAACTGGCTGATCGAACTGTAAAACTGATAGCTGTCTTTTAAAACTGACTCAATTAGTTGTTCATACATTTATATTTAGTTTGTTAGCTTTCCTACAGTACAAAAACAGTCACTAAAAATGATCATTTTTAGTGAATGTTTTTTTAAGCATATAGCAATGGTTTACTTTATACTATGAGCATCATGTTGACGTGCAGACATGATGGATTTGGGGTAGAGTTGTTCTTACTGGAGAAGGAGCATGCTGGACAGTAGCATGAAGACTGAAGTGAAAAGCTGAACCATGCCATAGCTCAGAGGACTGCTACGGCTTTGCTGGGTCAGTTGCTCAGATTCTCGTTTCTGCAGGAATTGCTTAGAGTACTCCATGTACAGCTCAACACAACGCCGGGACTTCATTTGCTCAACAAGAGCTGGGTATCCAATCTCCTCGATGCTGACGGTGTCGTCATCTTCGCCCTGACTCTGGCTGCCCCGATCTTTAAGAAGGTCAGTCCTATTCATACATTTGTCCATGAAGCTTTCGTAAGTCTCTGCTCGTGGCGGAGGTCTGTAGACGTAATCCCGGCCGTAATCTTTTTCATCTGTGGAATGGGAGCCATATTGACGGTACATGTAGTTGTTGTAGTAGTATTCCTCTTGTGGGCTGCGGAAATTGAAATGTGGCCGTGGGAAGCGCCCTATTCCGTATCCAACAGCCATACCAGCTAAGGCACCAACACCTGCTGCCACCATGGCTTTTTTGGCAAAGCCTTTAGACTCTAGTTTTGGTGTATATCCGTGACTAAATGCCGACCGAGCGAAAGGAGATCCGCCTGCTCCATAACCATAGCCACCATAGCTTCCCCCACCATAGCGAGGACTGAGAATCTTGTTATTTGGGTTCCAGTTTGGGTAACCACCCATTCCTCCGCTGGGGTAAGCCCCTGGATTTGAACCCCAGCCTGGCCCAGTATTCCCTCCCCTGACTGGGTAACCACCTGGACTGCCACCTCCCCAGCCCGGGTAGCCTCCTGCTGCTGGGTAACCACCTGCAGCCGGATACTGGTTTGGATACCCTCCTGCAGCTGGATACTGGTTTGGATAATTCCCTCTCCCTGGTTGGTTAGGATACCCTCCAGCAGCTGGGTAACCTCCTGCACCTGGATACTGGTTTGGATAATTCCCTCTCCCTGGTTGGTTAGGATACCCTCCAGCAGCTGGGTAACCACCTGCGGCTGGATTCTGGTTTGGATACCCTCCTGCAGCTGGATACTGGTTTGGATAATTCCCTCTTCCTGGTTGGTTAGGATACCCTCCAGCAGCTGGGTAACCACCTGCGGCTGGATTCTGGTTTGGATAACCTCCCGGGTTTTGTCTGGGATATCCTCCTGGATTTGTGTTGCCTGTACCTGGATGAGGGTAACTTCCACCAGCGGGATATGGATTGGGGTTTCGATTAGGAGTCTGCGGCTGCCGTGGGTAGTTTCCAGGCTGAGAACTGGATGGTTTTGATTGTGTCCCGCTCCTACTGCTAGTGGATGAGGTTTTCCTGCCGCCGCTGCTACCACCCCTTTTAGCCAATGTTGAGTCAGTGTTCAGGAGACACATAATGAGAAGGGACATGAGAGCAACTTCACACAGCCTCCCCATCGTGGCCCTAAAAAGAAAATATTATCAAGTCATTTGGTTAAAATGTAATGATTATTTGATCAATTAAATATTTTTTATAAGAAAACTATTCTACTATTCTATTCAATCATATTTTTTCTGAGCTTAAGGGACATACTTTAATTGTCCTTTGATCAGTAATCTACAAAAAGATAATTTATGAAAAAAAAAAATGCAGGTTGGATATGGGCATTGTGTGGCAATTTTCCTTGAAAAATGGCCACAATGATTAATAGATTATCAAGTCAATTTGTTTTCAGTTGACTATTTGGATATGCTCTCAGGGCCAGATTTACCAGGGAGCACAAATTAGAGTTAGGCCACAATCCAGAAAAATCACCAGTGGGAGTGTCCATTTCTGCAGGTCATCTACTAACAATACACAAATTTATGAACGCAGACATAAGCAGTTCATTTCAATAATGACCAACGTAATCGACCAAGAGCAGCACAGGGTTTTTTTCGTCGCTCAACATGGGGCTGGGGTCGTACTATCCTCGTCATGTTTACCAGGCCTTTGACTGGCTCAAGCGTTTTAATAACTACAGACTTGAAGAAAATTACACGTATTGTGTTAAAACTGTTACTGTTACTTTATCAAACAAACACTTCAAGTATACAAAATCAGGGAATATATGTCAAACTTAAAGGTTACTGTGATCGCAGATTTACTGATGATCTTATCTCCACCCTACAGTTTCAACACACAAAAAAAATTGTTTTTCTTGAAGAAAACCAACAAAGTTTAAAAGCCTGCTTTTTATAGCAGTATAGCAATATTTCTATTTAGTTTAAAAAACATTCCAGCGCAACTACATCATGAGACTCAAAAAAACTATAATTTCATCTACATGTGTGATCTGGACATGAAATGATGACTGTCATGAAGCCATGATCATACAGTGTTGTTCATTATTATTTAACAGCACTAATAAGGAAGGGTTCATAAAACAAGTTTTAGAATTAGGTTCCATGATTATCTTGCTTGTAAATTGGAGTCAACATGTGAACACATCTTTCCACACTTTTGGATAGTCCGGATCCAGATCAGGACCTGCCACACCCATCTGTCAGAATCTTTGAGCCATGAACTCAGATCTTCATTTCATCATTTTTGTTTCCAGTATGTCATGTGTACAAACTAGAGACTTACTAGCACCAGAAATCTTTATGGAACCTTATTGCAGATTCGCATTTGAAGTCCATATGTTTTGGTTGAAATGGCTGCAAATCTAGACGCTGCTACAGCATAGCTGCATCAAGGCTCCACAAAAATATGTTGTAGAGCAAAAAATATGCTCTATCACATGATCCCAACAGATACATGCAGATGAGCTGCACATGTAAAATAACATATAAAGGACTGTCCATCATGAGAAGTTTGTGGAAAACTTAGGTTCATGGTTGTTGATTCTGGAGGTCGTTACCACAAGAAAGGTTTATGCCTCAATTAAAAAATATATAATTTAACTGAATTTTGGACCATTTTTATGATCATATATGTGTACAAAAATCACAAAAAGCATCCAAAATATCAAAAAGGTTCAAAACTTGCAGAAGTGAAGAGTCATTTTAGCTGGTTTTGATGCCGTCCACACTGATTTTACATGGACCTGTCTTCAGAATGGCTTGGGTAGTGCACCTAAGCCTTATAATGGAAGGAAACCCCTGTTTAATAACATACCTATAATCCTTCCAATACTTTTTTATTCAATATTAACACAAAATGTATAAAGTAGTGACACATAAACCTAATAATCGGTGTACATCTTCAACACATATCAACTCACTACCAGTGCTTCACTTTGACCTATTTCTATTATTCTCTATGAGCCATAGACTGCATAGAATATTACATCAGTCTGTTTAAATGAAGTGCGGCTATGCTAACCTTCAGGGCTCAATAAGGTAGGTCTATCCTTTGTTGTTTTCTCATCCGTCGGTCGATTCGGGATGTAAAGACGAAACACAAAACTAAACGTGTTCTTTTATCTTTCAGTACGACCTATAAGAGCATAACACTGTGTTGTTATCATCCTGCTCCGTCGCTTAGATGCTCACAGCCACGAAATAATGGTGTTCCAACAAACAAGTGTGTGAGGCTTTCAGTCACGTCTATAGCCATCTGTACTTATATAACGTAAGTACTGAGTAGAGGACAGCTCTGTCTTACCGTGAAGCGACGTCTTTATCAGTATGCTTCGATGTTAATTCGGTAACGGTTGGCCCTGTGTTGTCTTCTGTTAGCGGTGTTCTAGGCTCCGCAGATCGGGGTGGTTTCGTCTAAGTGGGGTGTGCTCGTTTTGATGCACAGCAAGTGCCCGACGAGAGGAGGCGGGCAGGCCTGGCGCTGACGTCATTCCGCCAGCATCATCTGGTCCATGAGTCCATGTTGGCCCGTTTTATAACTGCACATCATCAATTACATTTTACATTAGAAACCAAACATGCGGTTGCCACTAAAGGGGAAGCTATTATTAGCCCAGTCGTTTTTTTTATTATTAGGGAAATGATATGTATTATATTCACAACGCTTCCCTATCTTTTCCACGCCATGTGTCTGTCAAGCGTCCAGATAAAAAAAAAAGAAAAAAATGTATTGAATGAACGTACTGTTGTGATGATTTTACCACGCCTCGTATTTTGTAACTGTAACTAGCCCCATTTGACCTCATCATGTGAAATATTACAACATTACGTTTCACCTGCTATACAGCAACATGTTATATTTTGTTTAACCCAATTTTTAACAGCAGTAAAAACAATCTAAATTACTTTTTTTGTGTGTTTGTTGAAATCTAAAGACTTTTTCTTAAGTGTCCCAAAAGGTGCTTAAAGGAAAATATTTTTCAAAAAATGTACACTTTTTTCCAGGTTCTATACGTTTTGGTACAATTTTTGGAAGCTGTGGAAGCTGTGGAAGCGAATCTGAAACGGACTTCAGGTTTCGGTTTCAATAAAATATATTTAAATCGTCATAGCTGTTTTGTTTTTATGTCTTAGGTAAAATAGGACATGATATTGTGTGATAGTAGATGCATTTTTTCCCCCATAAAAGAGTCGTGTAAAACACACCATGGTATCTGAAATACTAATTAAGGATTAATCACACGTGTATTATTAATGTCAGGCTGTTTATACGTTTTAAATAGTTATGTGGTTCCAAATGTTGTGCAGATACTTGTTTTTAGGGGATTCTTGGGCTGGGTACATTTGAAGTGGACTATAAATGACGGTAGGGACAGTATTTGGGGGTGAAGTGTAATATTTTTACAGACCATAGTTTCCTGGCATCCCGCTGGCGCAAGGCGTTCCGTTCCGTTCCGTTCCGTTCCGTCTCGTCTTTTAGAACAACTGCACCCCCAGAGCTTGCGCAGTTCTACGGAGCTCGGCCTGTGTGGATCACGCATACCGTCGGTCTGCAGGTCCGTTATTTTCCGTAGGGCTGCGGGCCGCTCTCTCATTGGATGAGTCGGTCAGCTCGTGACGTCGAGATTGTAAACTTGAACACCCGTATGTACTCGCACCTTTCTCCGGGACACAGTGGCAACATGTCGGGAAGCAGAGAACCCAGCGGAGGAACTGCATGCACGGAAGGCACACCTGAGACATAAAATACCCTTTTAACGGTCAGGACGGACGGTGGCGTTTTTGACCTAGTTTCGAGCACTGTCGGGGCTGCGGTACCATTTCACGGAAGCGGACCAGTGCAATTCGAATGGGCGGATAAAGACACACAGCCGGCGGTTGATCCGAAGAAGTAGCCTAGCAAGCAGGCAGCCGGTGCGGGTAGAGAGAAGAGGGGGCAGCTTGTGTGGGCTAATAACAAGTTGGGGTTGCTTCTTGCTAGGGGATGTTATCCGTACTGTCTTATGGCAGACTGGTAGCGAGGGCTGTGCTGGGTGGACTCTCCCAGACTGACGGTCGTGACTACAGTCTAATCAGCGCCAGTTATGGCTTCGGCAAAGACTTTCGGAAGGGGATCCTGAAGAAAGGCATGTGCTACGGAGATGATGCGTGCTTTATAGCGCGACACAGGACCGCCGATGTTTTAGGTAAGGTGTCTGAGTTTGTAAAACACTAACTGTCTTCCAGATGCATTGAAGTCACCCTGTGTGTTTGGGTGACCTTCACTGGGCTAGCCTGCACGTGTACGGACCCTCGGATGAAAACACAACACCCCCACCCCCTTCCATAAACGGAACCATAACTTTTTTCTTCAGTCATAATATTAGTCACGTTTGGTTGACATTACGTTATCAGGACAGACGTCTGTAAACCACCACTGCTTACAATGCAGCTAGAACCCTGCATTTGAATCATGTCCACATAAATCTCGATTATGTGGACAGGTTTTCACGTGAATCGTTAAATGACCTTTCACCTAGATGAGGTTCAGATGAAGAATACACCGCGGTAATGCATGGTAAATGCCACCCCAAATGAGTAGTTACAAGCGACCTCGATTGTAGAAGACTCCTGTGGAAAAAAAGTGACACTCACAAAGTCTCAGAATAAACAGTACAATGTCTTGCAAAGGTCAGAATGGTTGAGCATGGAGGCGGCCATATTGCTAACAGCAGCCTGCTAGCTTTAGCTGAGCGTATTGTCCTCGCCGCTCAGCTGACTGTGGGCAAACACAAAAAACACGGCAAACCACGTGGCTCTGTTGTTCCCCACTCTGTGCGTTTTATAAGTTAAATGTTTAGGTTAATGATATACAATAAAAGTAGTCGCGTCGTAGAGAATAAAGCCTCCTTCACACGTTACACGTCTCCACCAGAAATGGTGTGGCGTTTGAATGTGTAACAGTTAAACTCTTTCAGTGGAGTGGTTTCATGAACTGCTCTTTTATATTATAATAACATGGATTGGTGAAGGTCTGTCCTAGTGCAGTGTGGATGGGGATTTTTTGGAAAAAGTCAACATGCCTTAAATGTTGTATGGTGCAGCATTTGACCACTGTTGCTCTTGAGCTCTGCTACTAGCTTAAAGGGATATTTTTGCAGTGAGATAGTGATGTGTAATGGCTGTTTTATTACACTTAAGAATATTATCCATCAATGGAGCACAATAATGATGTGGCTGAAGTGAAACCCCATGCATTGTCCTGAATGAGATGGTTTAAACTACCAACCAGTAAAGGTCTTTTCAACTTCCTTTGTATTGATGCAGTCACCAGTACATTTCAAGCATATATCACAAAAACTATGGTTACATTTGACTCATATTGTCTCATTTTGATGATGAAGATATTCTAAGATGCTTTGCATCAAAGTCTGTGTTTGTCTTTGTCATATGTTTATGCAATAAATCACCTATTATTTTTGTTTCTGACTCTCAGGCGTAGCAGATGGAGTAGGTGGCTGGCGTGACTATGGCGTTGACCCGTCTCAGTTCTCTGCCACCCTCATGAGAACCTGTGAGCGTCTGGTGAAGGAGGGACGCTTCACTCCCAGTAATCCAGTGGGTATCCTGACCTCTGGCTACTATGAGCTCTTACAGAACAAAGTGCCCCTGCTAGGTGAGTCCACATACTGTATGCACTAAAACACAGTCGATATAGTATAGTGCACACACAGCCATTAGTAGAGTGAGTCATGCTTCCCATGCGAAAAACTCTGCTCTGAGAAATAAATAACATAGCTGCAGGATGAGTCAGAGACTGTGAGCAATGCATCTGTAGAGGTAGAATTTATTGTATATTATTACAAACCCATGACCGATGTTCTCTCTATTTAAAAGATACTAGAAAAGTGTGTGAAAGTAATACCACATTGGTAACATTTTTGGTTGTGTCTTGCAGTGTACCATATTCCATAGTTTTGTACTTATTAAAGTGGAAACAAAGCTGACTGTTGAGTGGTGTAATACTCATGAGATAACTGCCTAACTTGATCAGGCAGTTTTTTTTTTGTAGCACTCAAACATGAAAGTTGAAACTCAAGTGACCTCACAACAATGATGATGAACATTTTTCTTTTTGCACATGATGAATATTTTACGGTATACCGGAGCTGTAAAAGGTCAGGCATCCGTCTGTAAGTAGCACGGCAGGGACCATGGAAAGATTTAAAAAGCACAGCTCAGCATGTCAAACATGTGCCTAAGGTCACATTTCTTCAGATACTTGGCACCCTAACCCACAGCCCCAGTGTAGACACTAAATGTTTTCCTGCTCCCCCTTGTCGTAATGTTTGTCAAATGATCTGTTTTTATTTTGGGAAGCCGTGACAAGGTTGACCTGTCCTGTTGAAGGTTACTCAGACTTCTGGTTACCAAAGCTGCAGTCACTGGGTAACTGGAACAAGCAAGGCCTTTGTGTTTGGTTTTTCTTGTACAATCATCTGAGACAGCCTTGGTATAGAAGCATCAAATTCACTAGCCATGTGTACACAAACTACTGTGTACTGATGTGTACTGGTTGTGTAGCATTCTGTCCTCTGTTGTGACTGGATGTGTGTTTGCTTTTTCACTTTGGGAGTATCTAGTTTCTTTCCTAATATTGATAAAAATGTTACCTTTTGTATATCTCAAAAAAAATGTTTTTCCTCCCCCGTCTGTAGGGAGTAGTACAGCCTGTATTGTGGTTCTGGATCGGCGGAGTCACCGGTTACATACATGCAACCTTGGTGACTCGGGCTTCCTGGTAGTACGAGGAGGAGAGGTGGTGCATCGCTCAGACGAGCAACAACACTACTTTAACACGCCCTTCCAGCTGTCCATCGCTCCTCCAGGAGCTGAAGGGGTGGTGCTCAGTGACAGGTCAGTACTTCCTCTTGTTGAATACAATGAAAATAATGAAGCCAGTAACAGAGATGCCCAGACCTCCGTCTCCCCTGCCACCTCCTGAGACCCTCCCAAGACCGTTCATTCGGTTACTACTGTAGAAGAAATTAATCTCGAGGTTCAGGAGAGCTTTATTCAATGCAGTGGAGACAGCGTGTAACACAACAAGGCAGCAGTACTCTGTTTGCCTGAGTGTTTCTGTGATGAGGTATTGTACAAGTTACTCTGGAAGAAAAAGGTGAACAAAAATCAAATCAAAGGTTTGGACTAGTTAGTCTTTTGAAGTAAAAGAAAGAGCAACTAAGGAAACTGCATTTTACTCCAAGAACTCTGCAAGATCCAGTTCACATATTTACTTATCTAAACAAGGCTCGACAAATGTAATTAAACGAGGTGGTTGGAACTCTGCAGTGAGTTGAGTTCCCGTGCTAACCAAGGTGTGACCATTTGTTGGTGATTCCAACAAATGGTCCTTCTATAAAGTAATTTGTTGATCAAAGCAAAACGAGTTTCCCACAGAGATGCAAATATCTAACAGACAGGCATAGGATGAGAGGAAACAAAGCTACAAATCTTCGATTCACAAATGGTCATGTAAAGATGAAAGAAAAATAAAAGGGAAAACGATTATCTTCTACACTACCCACAGCTCATGACCATAGCTGAGGGCAGAAACGTATATCGATCGGTAAATTGAAAGCGGCGCCTTTTGGCTCAGCTCCCTCCTGGCCACAATAGTCCGGTACAGCATTCGCACAACTGCAGATGCTGCACTGATCCACTTGTTGATCTCCTCCTCCTCCATCCTTCCCCCACTCATGAACAAGACTCTCAGATGCTTAAACTTCTCCCCTTGGGGCAGCACCATGGCCTCAGATTGGAGATGTGAATTCTCATCCGAGGACCACATCATCTGCAAAAAGCAAAGAGGCACTACTAGTGCTAATAAAGCAATTATAAATAATTAACAAATACCTAAATAAATTAAGTATCATAAATTCAGTATGTATCAAACACTTTACTGTAGTGAATACAAGTGGATTAGAAAAGGGAAAAAAGTTAAGTTGCCAAATGTCAGCTTTCACTGTATTACTGAGCTTGTTGCTGTTTAGACTTTTAAATGCAAAGGATGATCAAATGAAAAGGTTGTGGCATGTTCACCTTCACTTTCACTTCACAGACAACATTGTGTGAGTGCATGTCCTTGGGCTTCAACCAGCCATGTGCTTCTGTACACACACGCACGCACACACACATACAAGTGAAGGACAAATGCAGAAAGGGTATAAAAGCGTGCATTCTCAGTGCTTGTTTTTCTGAAATATATTCTGTCTCGTCAAATCTCTCAAAGTAATATTTCAAACACAGTCAGCCAAAAAGATGGTACAGTTGTATTTTGACAGTTGCAGCCTGATTTAGAAGGGATGAACCTCCTCTGCTGCTAATCTGTTTTATTCTGACAGTTCTCAGTGATTAAGGGTTTGTCTTTTACTTAGATTTTTCTATTGCTTTAATCATATAAAACTGGTAAATGATACATTTTTCATTTAAGTGAGAAGAATGGCTGTTACTTTCAGGTACATTTTCAGATCTGTGGTGTGTCCCCTTTAAATGAAATCCTCAAGATGAATCAAGGAGCATAAGGATAAAGGGTTACAAGGAAATTAATTTGAGTCTGTGGTTCGGTGCCAATAAGCAACAGCGTCTGGTAGGGACTGGCAGGACAAGCTGCTTCCAAGTCAGTTGTCAGATTAAGTGCTCACGCTCTGTTGACTGTCAACTGACTTCTGGTCTGTTTTTTACATATGTCCATGGTGGATCTTTACAAGGTGTGTCTGTCAGTTCCCATTATGTTTAAAACATGATATCTCACATGATATCTCACAGTTTGACAGAATGTTCCAAAATTTGGCACACATTTTCTCTTGGGCGCAAGAATGAACTTAAGTGATATTGCTGAACAAAGGTCAAGGTCACTGGGACCTTACTCCTGTCCATTCTTATGAACACCATATCTCAGAAATACCTTGAGGGAATTTCTCCAAATTTGGTTCAAACATTCACTTGGACTCAAGGATGAACTGATAAGATTTTTTTGGTAGCCAAAGGTCAAGATCATTGTAACTTCACAGAACATATTTTGGTCATAACTGCATAACTACTTGAGAGAACTTATGATGCAAGGATAGTGGACGTATCTGATTGTACTTATGGTTCTTGTTTTTTCATGATGGTGACAGCAGTTCAGG
>JAPQRN010000005.1:36199491-36211786 GCA_037367275.1 Coranthus polyacanthus | reverse complement strand
TTATGATGCAAGGATAGTGGACGTATCTGATTGTACTTATGGTTCTTGTTTTTTCATGATGGTGACAGCAGTTCAGGTGTTGCATGGCCCTCCACTGCTCCTCTTTCACTTGTGACTTATCTTGCTGCACCCCCTTTTTTCCTGTAGTCCTGAAGAAGCTGACAGCTCCTCCTTCGACGTGCAGCTGGGGGACATCATCTTGACTGCAACCGATGGCCTCTTCGACAACATGCCAGACTACATGATCCTTCAGGAGCTCAAGAAACTCAAGGTATCACTTCTTGATTCATTTTGCACCATCCAGACATTCACACATGTCCTACCTTTTTCAGATTAAAATGTTTTTTGTTCTTTTTGCTCATTTCAGACTACCAACTATGACAGCATCTTGCAGACTGCACAGAGTATTGCAAAGCAAGCTCATGACCTTGCCTACGACCCCAATTATATGTCTCCTTTTGCACAGTTTGCCTGTGACAATGGTCTGAATGTCAGAGGTGTGTATACTGTGTTTCAGTTGTCTGTTTTGTCCTTTTTGACACATTTTATTTGTGTAAGAACAGGTGAAACAGACATTATGTAAAAGTATACTTAAAAAAAGCCCCTCTCCTCCATAACATCGTTATTGCTTTTCAATTGTTACCACATTCCCCCGAGTTTTGATTTGATTGTATAGATACTGTATTTCCTCAAATAGTGTCTGGGGCCTTTATTTCTCTCTTCTGCAGAAGGTACCAGGCCTTTATTTGAAGGAGGCGTGCATTAAAGTCAGGCTTTTATTTCCAATTTCCTCTGTTTAATGAGTAGAATTGGTCATATTTAATACAAAGCCTCATTTTGATCCATTCCTATTTGTGCTGTTAAAGTTACTGCTTTGTGCTTTTAATACAAACTCAACACTTCCTTAACTGTTTAAAATTAAAAGCCCTTTAGCATTTAAGTGGATGGAAACCATTTAGGAGCACAGTACTCTTATTGTGTAAACGTTGCCTACAGCTCGGCTGAGATATTGAGATATGAGATAAAACCCACACATCAGATAATAAAAGGCTTCTTCAGATGAGTGATCTAGAACATCAAAGTGTTGAAAATAGCTGGATTATATTGTTGAATTTATTAAATTAAAGCAGAAGTGTACATGCATGTTTAACTGACAGCGCATTATATGACACACACCAGAAGTTTATCCACATGAATTTTTTCCCGGCCTTTATTTTGAGTCCCGGCTTGTAACTGACCGTTTTTATTTAAGGAAATATGTTTTGTCAGTTCTGTACTGACAGAATGGCTTTAAATTGTTGTCTGAATGCAAACTGTTATATGAGCAAGAAGATGCATGTTACTTTGTCTTTTTGTCTTGTCCTCAGGAGGGAAGCCAGATGATATCACGGTGCTGCTGTCCATTGTGGCTGAATATACAGACTAAAAGTGTGTGTGTGTGTGTGTGTGCGCTTCTCTGAGGCTGACCCTTCCTTCCCATCTGCCATCTGAGTCTTCCAGCCCTCCCAAAATGCACTGCGTCCTGTGGGCTGACAGGGGAGGCCCACCAACACGACACACACTCCTCACTGTGGGGGCCCACATCCACACATAAATGTCTCGTTTTCTTCCTCTGTTTTGTTTCGGTGCTCGAATGGTTGAGGGGAAGCAGGCAGCTAGGAAATTTTCATGTTGATCATGATGCAGAGGGATAGATGGTGAGCTGAGGTATGCCTTTTCGGTCTCTTATGTCTCCTTTCTTTGCATCAACACTTCCTTGGTATTGATTGAGACTGGGGCCTTTAAAATCTTGACCTTCTTGCACATAGAAAGGAGATGGTGAAAGAGGAGTAAGCCATGGGTTTGGGTTCCTGGACAGTAGAATAGAGCTGACCGTTGGACCTGGCTGTCTGTCTCTGTTGCTACAGTTATTCTGTGTTATGTTATAAATGTGTTGGGATAGAAGTTGAGGGACTTGGATGGGCTGAGGGAGCTGATGTTAAGAATGGAGAATGAAATATGGGAGTTGTTCAGTGTCAGGGAATGTGTAGGAAGGAAGAGCTAACTAGCTTAGCTCAAGAGAAATCTGTGAGATAAGTTGGAGCCATAGACTGTACATAAAGGTGGACACCGTGGCACCGTTTCCTCCCACTGTGTAAAAATGAAGCCAAAATCCTGAGGACACAGGAACTGCCATGTTGATTGTGTGACACAATTCGGTGGCGTAGTCTGTACAGTACAGACGCTGGGACATCGCATCTGCTGCCCGGACGCCTGATTGGGTCCTAGCCATGCATCTGATGGATTCAGGACCACCATTGGTCATTACAGCTGTCAGACACCCATTTTAACATCAAATAACTTGATCAAACTGATCGGAAATGATGAATGATAACGATTTTAACACACCTGAAGAAATCTACCCAAAAATCACCTTCAGGAAAAACGCATGTATGTTCATTTGAAAATTGTTATGTTGACTCAGATGTTTGTATTGGTACAAGAAGATCCATTGTCCCCACTGCCATAAGACTGAACACCTTAGTCAATGGAAGATAGACTGACTATTCTGTAAATAATGCATGGCTACTTGTTTTGATTTTACGTTTTATTTATTTCTTTTCTTGAGCTCAAGGACAATTTCCCCTAGGACATAATTAAGGTCCTCTGGATCTGAGTCAGTCTTCATCTAAGTTCTTCAGTTGATAGTGTCATACTCATCCTATTAATGCAGATTCTGACAGCTGTGAAGCTTGTTTATACAGGTGTGTAGTTCCCCCCTCCTGCGGCGGCAACTTTCGTAACAACTCACGCTATACTGCAGCCAGCCACCAGGGGGAGATCGAGCTGTTTTGGCTTCACTTTTGCAATGCTGTCAGATGTCCATCTTTCTATACAGTCTGTGGTTGGAGCCCACATGTGAAGGGTAATCAGGCTTTGTCACTTGGCTGAGGGATCTGTCAGTGCGCACATCCTGAGTTGTAAATATTTTTGTGTGTTTGTGTCTTTTTGCTTTGTAGCAAAGAGATATTATGTTACTATTGTGGAAGATGTACACATGCGTTCACACATATATTTTCCTGTATAGAATTAAATCTTGAAGTGAGCTTTATCAATTCCACACTTCCACGTGCTGAAATGAACAAAATCTTTGGTGAGATTGATTGCAGCAGTTGTGTGGCAAGAAAGTAGAAATGTGTGTCTGGGGGGGGGGGGTATGTGTAAGAAGTTATTTGAATGTGTGTGGTATTTAATGTTAATGTTTGTTATCTCACAAAGCTAAAGCTAGCATCTGGGAATGCTTACAATTGCAATGATAGGTCAGGCATGAATTTAAAGGAAAAGATGTATTTTTTTAACATTATTTTAGTTTTAAGAGAGTTTGATGTGTTTCCTGGCATTATGGATGATAAAGTGATTCAACTATCTTAATCAGATGTGCGTTGCGTGTATGTGTCCTTTTTTATTTTCCAGTTCCTCATTTCCCTTTACATTGTTTGCTGCTTCTTATTTTTGTACTTCAGATGTCTGTAAATCACTTGACATGATTTATATGAACATTGTCACCATGATTGTAACGAGTGCATGTAAATGTGTGTGCTGGATTTTCATCGTTAGTCAGAGATAACATTGTTCTGCTCATCATAGTCCCTTTGACTAACTCCTCACCCACATGGTTTGGACAACGTCTTTACAGTTTAACAGGTTTGCACCAAAGACACATTTTCTTTGTGTATATGTCTCCATGCGTCGTCGTTACAAACGGCAATACTGTAATCTTCTTGTGCTCAGAATCTTCTATGATGGACAGACATATACGTGGAACTGGACATTAAAACATATTTCTATGCCTCAAATTGTTTGAGAACAAAGTTTGCATCATATTTTTGTTTTGAAGTTACAGTATGTGATTGGTTGTCTGTAATCGATAAGAGGTTTCTAAAACCAAAGAAGGAAAGCCATATATATAGACATATACATAATATACAGTACATGAGTAGGGCAGTGCTTGATATGCCCTGCTGTAAAGAAAACATTGTGTTAGTCGAGACCACTATTGGCACTGTGTTTATCATCTATAAATCACATTAATACTGTCCATCCTGTTAAAGGTACTATTGCTGCCTTTGTTGAATCCAGAGTTCTGCTTGTCTTGTTTTAGAAAGCAGGATTTTACAGACAATTCATATGTGTGATGGAGCAAAAGTACAACAGGAAAAAAAAAGGTTGTCCTGCAATGAACACATTTTGCTTTCATTCAAACGAGTCTGGTGTTTCTTTATCCCGGGTAAAGCCTCCATCACGGAGTCAGTTATTTGCATATTTTCTGCCGTTTGCATGTAGGTCTGTCTTAGCTATCGGCACCTTTTTAATTTCACAATCTGTAGTCTGTTCTTTGGTATGTTTGTGTTTTAAAGTTGTGAATTTCAAAGATATATTTGACAGAGAGATGTAACCCACATGCAGAAGAGCGTATAGTATGAGGGTGAGCACAGTTTCAGCCTTAACAAATAGCTAGACCTGTAATTAAGAGGCCTTTCCTGTCATTGCAAGCTTGTCTCGTCTCGGTCATGTCGCCCGGTGTTTGATGTAAATGAAGCCTGTCCCTGTCTGATATCTATGATATAAAAGCAGTTTTTCAAAGGTGCTTCTGCAGTCTGTATGGTATGATTGTCCTCTTTCCAGCAAGCGATGTTTGTGTGTGTGAAAGATCCACCTATGTCAACAGTGTAACAATGCAGGTCTAATTGATGTAAATATGTTTTAAAATATGTACAATATTTAAATAAAGAGTCTAGTATTTATACTAAATCTGTTTTCATGTTATTACATGTTAATGGGATTTTTTTTATATTCACATGTGATGATGAGCAGAGAGACGTCCACTTAACACAGACTAGACAACTCAAGGCACAGTGGAAAAAAGGAATATTTCATGATAAACATGACAAAATGCTTTGTAGAAGTGTTATATCAATTTATATATCTTAGACTTCAGGGCAATGCAAGCCTTGAGGCCAACAAAATGTTAATGACCATTTAAATAGCTTTTTAACCATTTTCTTTTATTTTGCTCCATACAAAACAGAACATCCTACTTCTAATAAACTTACTTTTTCAATGCGTAAGGAGGCTAAAACACAGTAAGTTCTGAAATGTTTTTACACCTATAAAAAAAAAAGTAAGACCAAATTCTTTTGGGGATTTACTGCTAGGATTCAGTGCCTGAAGGGTAGACTATATGACATGAGGCTTAGATAGTATTTTAAATACAGTGGTAACTAAATACTTTTGCTCAAGTGCTGTACTTAAACCAAATTTGATGTACCTTACCTACTTCAAACTTCTGCTCCATTGTCTATTTCCCATCGCCACGCCCTCTGTCATTGTTATGGAGGCTGCTTACAATAAAAGCTGAGGTTCATCTGGTTTTGGGAGGTAAGGCACGTCAGAGGCAGAGTACACAGGTTTGTCTTTATAGAGAAGTGCTTCATTCTCATTCCTCCATCCCATTTAATATCCTCCTTAAATGTGTTGCTGTATTTCATAATGCATTCATTTTGTTTACTCTGTTCATCCTCGGGGAGTAAAGGATTCAACTCATCATTTTGACAAAGATGAATTCAATTCTCTAGAAGGGGTTCATGAAGTAGTTCAAATGAGCCCCACTCTAAACATCTACAGTAGTAAAATGTAACATACACATGTATGCAGCAATAAAATGAATCAAAAACATTAGATATCATAGTAAAACACTGACGGGGACCATTTTACTGCACAATGACTTCTTTATAGTAGCTACTTGAAGTACATAATAATAATATTGTTATTTGGATAAGGTTTTGAATGCAGATATTTACTTCACAGTGTGGTAATAGCACTTGTATTTAATTAAAGTATCTGAATACTTCTTCTGCCACTGAACTGTATGGGGGGAAACCCGACTGCAGGGGTACATATCGTAACTGTGAGCTTTTTATCAGTAGGTGGCGGTAGAGAGTTACAGGATGCCATGGATGTTTTGTTTACTAATCTACTCCTGCTTCTCTTCCTTGTAGCCACCGGCTAACCTACATTCTTGCTGACAGCAGAAATTCAGGCTGAAATAAGGTGTGTGTCAGCTGACAACCGTGTGAAACTAGCATGTTAGCTTCGGAGCTAGCGAGGAGATACTTCGCAGATTAACTGAAGCACTCTTTTTGCTTCATTTAATAGGCTGAGTGTTAATTGATTGAGTCACCATTGAGTTAATTATGTGACCAGTGTGAGGAGGTCTAGCATGAAACGGACTAGCGAGCTAAACTAACTGGACTTGGTTGTAGCACTACCGAGCTAGCAGCTAGGAAGCAAATCCTCCTAACAACCGTAGCTAGCTGTGACAGTCGGTTGGCTAAACCCGCCGCGTCTTTATGGCGAGCTTCAAAGTCTTATACGGGCTTTCAGGGTTGAACGCGGGGCTAGGTTATGTGAAGAGACACTAGACCGGCGGCTTCTGTTAAGGTAAATGTTGTTTAAATGGCAAAAACTGAGCAGGGCAATGGGCATGATTTGCGGGGCAGCACAGAGAAGCTGACAGATAATGGGAAAGGCAGCTCGTACGGATTCGACCCAGAGGTGAACGGCAATGCCATCTCCGGGGAGAAACAGGTGGACAAGTACGGGTTCACAGGGGGAGCCCAACAGTACTCCGCAGACTTGTAAGTGTTCAGTCACAACTTTCAAAATGTTTTTGAAACAGCTGTTTGCATTCGTGTTCACTGCTGCTTTTGAAGCCAAGTCTGTGGCTGTGACTATTCTAACGTCAGACAGAACATAGTTTTTGTCTGTAACACACACCGTCAGGAATAGGCTACATCCTGTAAATACGTCCGTGCAGCTCTCTGATGATTCCACCAGGTCGGCCTCTCATTTCCTTCTTCTGGGCAGACTGTGATATCAGACTGTGATAGAGATTTGACGGTTTTAC
Source organism: Coranthus polyacanthus (assembly GCA_037367275.1). Taxonomy (NCBI): domain Eukaryota; kingdom Metazoa; phylum Chordata; class Actinopteri; order Kurtiformes; family Apogonidae; genus Coranthus; species Coranthus polyacanthus. The sequence continues at coordinate 36,204,840 of JAPQRN010000005.1, read as the reverse complement.
TCACTTTGTTATTGTCATTGGAATGGACTTTGAAAGTAGGCCAAGCAGGATAGGATAGGCTTGAAATGCTAACGAGCAAGTTTTTATTCTAACATCAGCAATATTACAGCAGCTATCTTATAACTATACATAAGCATATTAAATGAAAGCCATTTAATATATTCCACACATACTTGAACAGCTTGTTTGGTACAGAACTCAACAAAATCACCATGGTGAACACTGAGTCATGTGTTGGCATTGTTCTTTGCCACTGTTTAGTTTTTGTTGTTCAGTTGTTCTCTGTATTTGTTGTTTATTGCTCCTCTCTTAACCTGCAGTTTGTTTGTTTTTGTCCCGATCTGTGTCAGAGTGTTTGTTCGTTGTCGGTTTGTATTGCTGTTTGACATACTTTTAATGTTAGTGTATAAGTACTGTTTCTAAAAGCCTAAACAGTAAATTAGCTTCAGGCAAAACTCCTTTATATGTTGCATCGGTTACATTCTTTGTTAAATGTAACTATGCCCGTATGTATTGTCCCTGTCAATTCATGTCGTATTTTTTTTTACTTAAAATGAAATGCAAATACTCCCATCCCCACTAAAATGATGACTCATAACACAATTGCAATACCTGTTAAAATAATTGACTTTTTTTTGCCCTTCAGCCCTACTACAGTGTGTTGCGGCTGTGGCCCGTTTGTTGATGAGGTGTCACTGAACCCCAAGTTACTCCCAGAGGCTGTGCCACTGGTGTGTGAATGTGTGTGTTTATGTGTGAGTGTGACACATTGTAAAGCACCGAGTACCAATATGGTATTAATGCACTATATACATGCAAGTCCGTTAAAACGTGAGGTTTGCTTTTTTACAGTCCACAAAAATCAGATTGTTAGACATGCCTGAAGCCCTCAAGGTGTCATATTGAATACAATACGCATCGTACCAGCCTTCTCAAAAGATAAGAATTGCCTGATGTACTCTGAAGACACCGTCTTGTTCATTCTGTCCTCTGACATGCTGATGTTTCCACAGTCCAATCCTTTCACATTTTCCTTGTTCTGAGCCTTGTAGCCATAATATCAAGTAGGGCTCGGTGATAAAACCATTATGATAATTATCGTGATATAATTTATATCATATCGCAATATGATTTTTATCTTATATTGTGATCATTTTCGACAATTCAGGACACATAACTGTGTTGACACATAACTGTGTTGTTGGCTTTTTAAAATAATTTCATTGACACTGGTAGAAGAGAGAAGCCACGCTTGTGCCACAAGTGGTTGGCACAGTATATGTGCTCTGTTTCGAAGTTTTATCACCCACAATGTCTTTAGTGTGTCAATCAGCTTAGCTATCTCCGTGAGACCAGGTTTGTATTTAGTAGCACAGCAGAGGAAATATGTGAGTGTCAAAATGACAGTCTGTGTAATACAGTGAGATACCAGCCGTGTTTTGTGCAGAAGGTTGTAGGAAACTAAAATAGGGGAAAGTTCTCCCTCAGCTTCCTAGTTTCCTTGTAGTTTGCTGCCAATTGCAAGTATTCCACTGTTTTGTCTGAGCATAGGTTTCCTGTGCTTTTCCTGGACAAAGAAGACATGAGCGAGTGTACCACCTCCTCTGTTTAACTGTCATGTTGACACAATATGTCATTTTGTATGAACAAATCTTAAGAAAATCATGAGAATAATAGAATCATGTTAGCAGCTCAGAAAGACATCTTAGAGCAGTAATCATCAATTTAAAGTGACCCATTTTTTCTGACTTTGCCATCTCACTGAAATGATAAAACCGTTATTTATTGTATCTTGCATATTTGTATGTTTTTAGTAAATACAGTGTTATCTCCACAGCGTTGAAGAAATCCCTCCTGAGGTGCTGAGGCATCGGGAAGTGAAATGGCTGGAAATGCTCAACAGCTGGGACAAGTGGATGGCCAAGAAACACAAGAAGGTCTGTTTTATAAGCTGCAAATTAGATCTGGCATCATCACTTAACTGTGACAACATTTTTGTAATAGTAAAATGTGCACTTTAGCTGTTGACTGAATGCCCTGTTTGGGAACACAAGCGTGATTGTTGTTACAGCAGAGTGAACTATATGGTATAAAGTCATTTCAAAAGCTAAGCTCTCCTTTTTTCCTTGATGCTCGGTCAGACGTTAGGGTAAAGTTATACATGGTGATATTTACATTGTCCTATAAGGCCTCTGTTTTTTTCTCCGTTCCTTCTTTTTCTCTATATTTTTTGGTTAAAAGGTGAAGGATCGCTGTCAGAAGGGAATTCCTCCATCTCTGCGTGGCCGGGCCTGGCTCTACCTCACTGGAGCCAAAGTCAAAAAGGAGCAAAACAAGGACAAATTCCAGGTATTTTTAAATTTTTTTTGGTGGTGGGGGATTCCTGCTGTTTTCCAAAACATGTCATAAACACACTCATAATACATCCCATACTGTAAAAGCATGGTACGTACATAGATGCTTTACAGGCTGTTTACATCTTTAGATTTCAAATATTTTCTTGGCAGACATTCACGTCTCATGCAAAAACTAAAAAAAGTGTACTGTGTGTGTTACAGGAACTGGACGACCAGCCAGGAGATCCCAAATGGGTCGACATTATTGAAAGGGACCTTCATCGACAGTTTCCCTTCCATGAGATGTTTGCAGCAAGAGGAGGTCATGGGTAAGTGAGCTCTGCCTCTGATCTACAAATGCCATTTCCAGAAGAGGTGGCACGTTTTCTAAAAATTAAAATCTGTGATTTGTTAATTCCCTTGAACCTTTATTTAACTGACAAAAGCACTAAGAAAAGATTTTCAATGTTTTCACTGATCAACTTAATTGTATTTTGTAAAGACAAATCATTTTAGATCTTGATGCTGCATCTGTCACCTACTGTGTCTGAGTGTGGACCAGTGTTCTTATCCCCTTAACAAAAAATACCAGAAGAGACAAAACAAACCATGGCTGCAGTTTCATGGACAATGTTTCTTCAGTCTGATTGAAATCATTCTGATCAGAGATTCCAACTTCAGTGTTTAAATGGACACCGATCTGATAAAATGTGTGTTTACATGCTCAAAGTTTTTAATCAGAATGGAACTATTTTGACATGTGTAAAGCAATTTCTCCTGATCTGCTGGAAATAGAACAGAAGAAGAAGCAGGAGAAGAAGAAGAAGAAGTTGTTTTCCAGCTTTTTTATTAATAAGATGATAATAATATTAATATTATTATGAGCCTTTCAGCCCTCAAGGCATTCAACGATCCTTACATTTTCCCAAACTAAATCTTTAAAGTCTTTAACATAAAAGTTGTGGCAGCCACAGACCAGTTTTGTGGCCATGTTTCTGTCCTTCTTGGGAACTCTTCATGTGACCTAATGTTCCCCCCCACGTGGGTCAAGCATGAGCAGAAAGAGAGAAACAATCAGATCAAGTGTTTTCATGGTGAATATTTTCCTGTTGAACGGATTCTCAAAGGTTTACACCACAGCTCTAACTCTGAAAATTGATTGTGATTAGACCAGTCTCTGAGGATTGAGATGTTTTGATTCTGACTGGGCTGTTATTCACATTATTAGTGGAATATTAGTGTCCATGTATACAGTTGAGTTGGTTGCGCTGCTCACTAAATATCACACACGGTCGGTGAAAACATTGGAAATCTTTTCTTTGTACTTTTGTCAGGTTTGAACGAATAAACAAATCACAGATTTTAGTTTTTGCATTTTAGAAAATGTCCCAACTTTTCTGTAAATGGGCTTTGCATTATAAATCACATCTTCACTTTAATGTAGCTGAATATTGATCCTAAATGCAGCATGTACGTGTTTCTGTTTGTAGGCAGCAGGATTTGCTTCGTGTGTTGAAGAATTACACTCTGCATCGTCCTGAAGAGGGGTATTGTCAGGCTCAAGCCCCCATCGCTGCTGTACTCCTCATGCATATGCCAGCAGAGGTACTTAGAGATGAATGGGTTTTACTCTTAAGTACTTACAATTTACTATAGTGAATTCTAATCCTGTTTCTTTCATTTTCCTAGGAAGCATTCTGGGTCCTTGTCCAGATTTGTGAGAAATATCTTCCTGGTTACTACAGTACAGGGCTGGTAAGACTCCTGATTGTGTAGGATGATGATCTGAACATCAGTACAGCTTCACTGCAACAGATTACATATTTACAGCCATTACCATCAGTAGTCAAGTATTAGCCAGCTAAATCAGAAATTTAGTTCCATTTTTGCCACGTTATAGGATTAATTCTTTGCGCATTTCTATGTTTTTCCACAGTATGTTTTTCCACTCCAACAGGAGGAAAAGTAGATTCAGCTCAGATTTAGACCTCTGAAAAGCAGGGACTAATACGAGCAGCTAACCTCAAGTCGTAAATATACAAACAATCTCAGATTCAGTAAACAATACATCTGGCTAATGGCAGTGCTAGATTTCATACCCCTTTTCCACCGATGCGAACCTGGCGCTAGTTCTGGTGCAGAGTTGTTTCTTTGTGTGAATCTTGTAAGAACCAGTTTGCTTTTCCACTGGCTGAGAGTCACCTTGGAGCCATGTCATTACGTCACTGTTCACATCTGTATATATGTATTTATAGGTGACAGAAAGAAGCATGCTAACGTTATCAAGCTGGCTACCTGTAAGTTATCTACTGTTGCTGGATAGGGAAATGTAGTTTTTACATTTTATCAGGCAACAATGCAGTTGATTAAATTTCAAATTAAATCTGTGGTCGATTTATCAAGATGGAAAGTACTTGAAAATTTGCTGCGATCGTTTCAGAAATGTGTCCTGCTAGCTGCTAGTGGCTAGCTAGCAGACAGTGGGACAGCCAGTATGCCTCACTTACTGTCAATATAACCGGGTGGTCAGCCCTCGTTACTGTGTGGAGCCTTATCTCAGCAAGTCCTGTTGAAATGTATGTTATGTTACAGTGCAAAGACAGACAGTTCCTCCATAGACTTCAACTTTGTTTCTTAGATTAGGCAGACTAGTCGCTGCTCTAGCTCTGTTTGTTTACTCAAAGTTTTAGTTGGTCTTTTTGGTCATACTAGTCCTGCCCCTAGCCCCTAACATAATTGGTTCTTGGTTATAGCCCAGAAAATGGTCGGCGCCAGTCTTGAACCAGTTTTCCTGGCCCTGAGCTGGTTCTTTGGCAGTCGAAACAAAAAGAATTGCACTGGCTCTGGAACAGCCCTGGAACCACCTCGGTGGAAAAGAGGCAGGCATATGTGTCTACAGCTTGTCTCTCACATGCTAATGGCCTAGAATGAGCTGGCGACCAGGCTACAAAGACGAGATAAGCAGACAATCAGATTAAGCAAAGAGAAAGGATTCTCTCTCTCTCTCTCTCTC
>JAPQRN010000005.1:36186351-36197140 GCA_037367275.1 Coranthus polyacanthus | reverse complement strand
TCTTGTAATGTGTCCTATCTTGTTTTGACTCAGTACCTACTGCAGCTCAGAAGTCACTCTTTAACTACATGTGGTGATGGCTGCAGAAAAAGTGGACTCAGCCCTTAAAATCTGCTGTGACAAAACACTTTGAACTATAAGTATTTTTTTTACTAGGCTACCTTCACCAAACAAGGTTGTAACAGCTGAGCATTTTTCTTTTCTTTTTGTCACTTTTTGTTCTCAAGTTCAGTTTTGTTTAAATCAGTTTTTCTAGTTTAGTTTTAGTGTTGTTTTTTTTTATAGTATGTTGTATTTGTCAGGGGCGAGATTCAAAAAGATCAGAAAAAGTATTGTATAATAAACACTCAACATAATACTTCACTTCGCGCAGATCAGGGACCGTCCACATAAGACGAGTAGAAAAGATCTTTGTCTGTCAGAAGGTTCCTGTTATTAACCAGAGAGCTGTTTCACAAAACCAACATAGAGGATTACACTGTAATTCAGTTGTGATTCGGTTTCACAAAAATAGTAACACATACGTTACCATGGAGATTTATTCTGTGAAGACCAAGTGGATCTTTGCTTTGTATCTGTTCAGTCAGGAGTCTGATTACAGTTTTACACTGACTCCATGTTGTTATAAAAGTAGTTTCCTTTGTTTTTATCAATCTGCATTAATATACTATTGGCATTCAAGTATCTTATTTTAACACCGACTGTTATACTTGTATAATAATTCATGTGAGGGGGTCATATTATTTTTATGAACACTACTGTTCATATTGTTTTTAGAGGCTTGATTAATAGTTGTTGAGGTATTTAGGAATGCCCAAGTTCAATATAATATGAAAAGCAGTGATTTATACTGTACATTTGTCAAACAACAGGGAGAGGAAGCATAATGACCTTTGACCATTTAGTTCTCTGGAATCCCTTGTCTGCTGTGAAGTCCAAAAGGAAAACTAATAGTGCGTTACAGTCATGTTTACAGTAGACACTGAAATGATTACCAACTCCCACAGTGACTTTCTTCTTCTTCTTTTATCTGTAGTCCTGTAGTTTGGTTTATGATATTTGAGTTTCACCTCTGTCGGCTTGTTCCTCTTCCGTAACATTACATGTAGGCTACGGTATATGAAAGAGAGAGAGATTTGCACATAATATCATGGTACATATTCTAAGGTTGTAATTAATCATTATAGTAACTTTCCAGAATAACTTTAATAATGTTAACTTTCACTGCTCGCTTTTAAGGTAAAATGTCCAATCATTAATTTGTGTAAATGACAGTAACTCTTACATTATCGGTGGTCAATACATTTAGATTTTCAGATACTTGTGCATTCAGTCAGTCCACTATTGTCTTATTTCCTCACTCTTTTACTACAGCAGCTGTTTCCTTTTCTTCTTTCTTTCTTTACATACCATATGTTTTACTTCCTCATTCTTCCAGTAGTAGCCGTTGCTCGTTGGGTGTAAACTTTGCGAACATCTCATCTCCATTTCAGCATCAGGAAACCTGTGATTGACCATTTTTTTGTAGAAAGTCAGGAATGCTCATTCATCAGAATAACTCACACCTGGCTTGACCTGTCCTAGTTTTCATTGTTCCCTTAGTTTTCATTAACAGTTGTAACTTTTCCACTGAGGTGTTTCTTCTCTCGTTGTCTGTCTGTGTCTCCAGATTCTGGAGTTGTCAGTGTCTGAGAAAGACATTGAGAAGGAACACCAGGCTCAACTGCGACACTGGAAGGAGACTCATGGAGATCTGCACTGCAAGTCCCCTCCCAGGATGCACGGCGCCAAAGCCGTCATGGCTGCCGAACCGCCAAGCAGACAGGACCTGAAACAGAGGCCGACCATCATCGTGGAATCTCCGCTGGCAACCAGTCCAGAAGAGGAGAGAGCAGAGAGCAAGGAGAGCCGGAAGTCTAAAAAGGAAAAGCAGAGGAAAACAATCCCACCACCGGGGGAAACGTTGAATCCTTACCTCACCCCCAGTGACCCTTCACCCGCCCTCTCACACCCGTCAGGACAAGGGTCCAAAGAGAGTCTCAGCAGCGCAGAGCATGACACCTACCTGTAGCAGGGTCGAGGTAGAGCCCACGTTTTATCAGTTTACCCAGTAAATGAGACTAACATCGCGGCGACAGCCTGCACGGTTCTCAGTAACATTTCTCACATGTTGCAGGTTTCTGAAAGGGAGTCAAACGTCAGAAAACAAGGATTTTTATTTTTGTTAATCTTTTGTAAAAGTGATCATATTCACAGTATAGTTTACCATACTCAGAAAATAAAAGAAAAAGTTTGTAGAAATATGACTCAGACTGCAGAGCGGTCCGCTGAGGAAAAACTTCCAGTGTCATTTTATTTATACAGGTTGCTTTGAACTGCACTTTGAACCCAGTAGTAAATCCAGTACTTTAAAAGAAAAACAGTTGGAACTCAAAAATGTGTCATTGCCAGGGAGCAACAGCTAATGCGCTTTGCATACATGTATGAGGATTTAGAATGGAGGAGTATGGAGCTTTTAGCTTCATATGGCTGAACGTGTACAGTAGCTCCTAAAAGTGAAAAACTTAAAAGAAACTTGAAACTTAAAACTAAAGAAAAGTACAAACTTTTGAAATGATTTCACTTTCTGAGCAGGTGCATCAGAGACACTGGTTACTATTCCACAAGACAAAACAAAGACAGTGGTAACAAAAGTGAGTACTCGTCTTTAATGAACTTCAGGCCACTGCCTCTAATGCAAATGGTGTACTCACTTTCGGAGCTACTGTAAATATACACAGTCACTAAGTCTTAGCTGCATTTTACCACTTAAAGCATTCCTGGGATTCTCTGCTTTGTCATGAAGTCACACTTTGTCTTAACAGATGAGGTCTTATTAGCACTTTGCCTTATAGTTTTCCTACATTAGTCACTACGTCTCCAACTCAGAGATTTCAATGCATTCTGCTTTGCTAAACTAATTTGCACGGCTGAGGACACTTTTCATGACTGTTGTGCTTAGGATTTTCATTGCTGCTGTTGAACACTAGGGGGCACCCTGGCATTAACACTGGGCCTCAGCAGTGACCAGCAAAAACTGAGCTGCTTGAGTCTCAGATGAAGTAAAGAGGTGTGGACAGATATTTTTGCCACTTAGCCAAAGAATTTTTATGGATATTAAGCTGTATGTTGTCTAATCAAATTGGTTTAATGTATTTGATGTCAGATTGGGCCGCAAAGGGTTTCTAATATGTATGTTGTTAATGAAATGTGGTAAAATGCCATTATGAAGAACACTTAATACCAAGCTGTTTTTGTACAATCATGCTGAAGGTTTATGGAGCCCTGGCCCAAGATTGTTTTATAATCTTGCTATTCTATGAAAAAAATATTTCCATCCTTCACTCCTACTACTCCTACTCCTAATCCTTCACACTACTGGTGTGACTTTCCTATCTCTGGTAACTAAACTTTAGCCTGTGTAAAAGGAGATAATTCTCCAGATTTGTGCCAAAATAATCTAACATCTCAATGGCATCGTTTATTTGATAGTGAATGAAGTCTCTTTCACGTTCCAACATGATATTTGAATCAGACGTCATAGTAAATGTCCAGGCAGACGTAAACCTTTGAATGACCAAACAGTATGTGTAGGTATTTTATCTGACAAGGAATAAATGAAGTCTGAGAATAGTAAACTTCACTGAGTTCTTATGCAATCGACATCATCAGCTCTTAGATCATTTATCATGGAAAATGGTTGTGGGTATGTGTTGATTTTAAACACTGTGGAGAATGTTTTATATACATATGCTACGGGTTGATTTTTATCTTTTATCTGAAGCACTTTTTTACCTGCTGTGACCGATGAAGTTTTTAAAAAGAGGCACAATGATGCTTTTAATGTTTATATTTCAACCATGTTGTTAATCTTCTCTGTAATGAGAACAGTTTATCAGTTGGGAGTTTCCAGAAGGCGCTGTCCATTAGGGCTGGGCCATGAGGCCAAACATGATATCGATTATTATCGCAATATACGTCAAGGCGTTATTTCTTGAAGTTTAAAGGCTGATTTTTGGTCCTGAGTCAAAGTTGAAAAAAAGCAGATGGTAGTTTTTGGTTTTAAATTATTCATAAAAGACGTAACAAGAAGAAAACAATGCAAAATCTTCTTTATGGTCTGAACTTGGTGTAGAACATTAAAAACTATTTTAATGATAAAATGTTGTATGAGTAAAATAAAGTAAAAAGATAAACAGTTTTTATTACAATTATCATAGTACAAAATCCTATTGCGATAATATTCACTGATCAGCAAGACAAATTCTCCCAATATAATGTAAAAATTCTATCACGATAATTACCATCATTGTTTATGGCCCAGCCCTGCTCTCCATACTGAACGTGGAGCCACCTCCAGGCATTAGAAACCTCAACCTGCTTTTAAGTTGAATCAGCGTCTCAGTGAACTTGATTTGTTCTACGCTTTAGAGACCTATGTTTAGTTAAGTTGCTTTTTGAAAGATTCAGCTTCACTCTCTCTCAAAAAAGTTAATTTCTTCACTACATTAGTAAGAAAATACTTCATTAGGTTGATGAGATACTCTGGTAATGCTAATCATTCATGTATGTACAAAAGAACATCGATTAAGTCTAGGGCATGTAAAAGTTTTATTTTATCTCTGATCCTTTTGCTCATTTGATTCAGAATCAGATCCCTACATGTACACGCTGTTTTTGTAAATTACATTTAAATCAATAAAGTTTGATACTATCAGATGTTGTAGATTTGTCATACTTTTCATCCCTTTTTTGCCACAGTATGTTAAAGTGTAATACCGCTGATGGCCACTAGATGCTGCTCCAAAAAGTCGTGCCTTCCATAAACATACATTGAACTTCTCACTAAAAAAATATAAAAATATAAGTCATTTTTTTCCAGGAGTCATTCTGGTCTCATTTGTTTTATTTAGACCCTCTAATACATGTTCTGGTCCACCTGTAAAATTGTTGCAGGAGTCAAAATCAGGGGGAAAAAAACCCCACCAGAATTTAAAAATCCACCCCTTCCTTCTGCAGCTCTCCTCTCGGTCCAAGTCAAAAGACGAAATATAAAGACAGATGATATTTATTAGCACATTTGTCATACGTTTCATCCCATTTTTTGCCTTCATTTAATATAAAACAAAAACCACCAGACAATGATTGGAGAGAGAAAGAGGCCACACAGACCGGGATGAACAAGCAGGATTTCAATAGACCCTGTGTTATCACTCGGCGCCTCCACGCCCGCCCTCACCCGCCCTCACCCACACAAACACACACATACACACACAGCAGCAGCAGCAGCAGCAGCACACTTCCTTGGACACCTGTTTCTCCGGGTCTTTCAGCTCTTTGAGGAATTTGCATCTCAAATAGGGCAAATTCCCACAGCAGAGTCCAGAGCGCCTCGCCCAGCCATTTGCCTTTGGTTTGTGAATGGAGTCTTCTGCATGTATACGGGCCTTCTCCTTTTCCTTCTCCTTCTTCTGCAGTCGAAGAACATGACAGCCAAGAATGCTCTCCTTTCTATTTTCATTTACCAGTCACGCCACAACCCTGACTAATCATTACAAAGTGCATGATTAGTCCCTCAGATGTAAATCACTATGGTTTTCCTGCTGTTGTTTTAAAATCAAAAAAATGTTTTTTTTGGCACTTTCATACATGCAATTTTCATGTCTCTGTGCTTCCACTCCTTTTAAGATGTTGATAAAGATTAAAAGAGGAGGTTTTAATTTATTACACCCAGCAGAAAATGATACTCTCCCACAGAGAGCATAGGACAAATAGATGAGATGATTTTCAGCTTCCTCGTGTCACATTCCTTCTATTTCGGTGAAATATTTTCTCTGACGATGCCTCTCATTAGAGCATTTTTGTATTTACGTCTCCTCTCATCGTCTTTTTTGTGCTTTTCACTCTCTGTAAACAATAACGACTTGTCCGCCCCTTCTCCGCCCGACTCCACCCATCCACCGTCCACAAACCAAAACCACCATCACCACCACCCCCCCCCCCACACACACACACACACACACACATGTATGTCTCTGGTGCTCAGTGACATTTTCTAGACCCCAAACTAGACTTAAGAGGGTGTAATGGAAGACTGGCTTTATGGCTAATCTGTAGAGGAGGAGGAGACGTGACCCAGACGTGCCCCCATAACCACAAGCAGAAGTGCAGAATTACAAGTACAATAGCTTGTTGCTGGGATTGTGTTGTGTACAAGAACATCATGGTATTCTTTCTAATAAGTCACATTTTGTTTACCCACCGGGTGTATCTTCAAAAGTGCAATGAATTTCACTCTGAGTGACCAGCAGTGGTAGAATTTAATGAATTTAATTTAAGTGGAAGTACTTGTACCTTACTTAAGTATTTCAATTTTATTCAGTTTGATGGTGGGGGAGACCGGGGGGGGTCCAGGGGCAACATACAACCTCCACACAGAATGTTAAATCACTGAGCCATCCAGAGTACATCTCAGAGCCAAATATTCATTTGTCCGACAGCTGTACTGTCGTTCCTTTTCAGTGTTTCATCCCGTTCATGTCCAGTGAAAAAGACATATCTCCAAGTGTGTTGATTTTGAAAGTTTATGATAAAGTGATGGATAAAGTGTTTCCTTTATGGGTTGAGTTTAAACTAAATAAACTCTTAAAAAGCCCTCTTGGATTCGCTGTAAAATGCATCGTCACAAAGTAGAAAACAGGCCTGTTTTTCTGAGTTCATGGAAAGTTGACTTTGTAGAGACACAGGACTCTCACAGGACAGCGACGCTGCAAACATATGATCTTATAGAATATGATGCATTGCTATAGATTAAACTACTTTACATAAGGTTTTGAATCCAGAATCTTTACTTCAAGTGGAGTGTTTTCACAGTGTGTATTAGTACTTTTCTTGAAGTAAAGCGTCTGAATACTTCTACCATTTACAGATTGAAAATAGCACTGGTTTAAAAAAAAACACAACAGTCTATGTTTGTGTGGACGTGTTGCTACAAGCATGAAATATGATCAAGACGTCCATTTTAAGTTACATCCGCGAGGGTTAAAACAAAGTCACATGAAGCTAAACACTAACTAATAGCTCTACTACATTGTGACTCAGTCACTTCATCCTGTCTCACAGCAAGGTTCAAAAAGTCATCGACCAACTAAGTGCTTGTATAAATGTGCAACAAAATCTTAAGAGGTCAGTGTAATTCAATCTATCTCATTTTCCACACCTTTTCCTTCTCTCAACACACTACACCACTTTTCATATAAAAAATGAGTGCAACACAGTTGCTTTTTGCCTTTGAGGAGAAACTTTTCCAAAAGTTGAGGCTGAAGTCAAATCAGAAAAAGTTGGGACAGTATGTTAAATGCAAATCACATTCAAGAAAAAGTTGGAACAGAAGCAATTTAGAACTAATACTGAGTTCAATTAATGAAATAACAATGTGATTTGAAACAGGTGATTGTAATCATGATTTGGTCTAAAATCAGCATCCGGGAAAGATCTAGTCCTTTAGGAGCAAAGATGGACCGACGATCGACAGTTTGACAACATGTGTGTGAGAAAATGATTGAAATGTTTGAAACATGTGGAGGGATTTGTATATTTCAGCCTCTATGATGCAGAACAGAATGAAAAGATTCAAGGATTCTGAATGTATTTCAGTCTCAAGGACAAGGGTTCAAGTCTACGATGAACACTGTGATCTGTGATCCATAGGACGACACCGCATCAAGAACCTTCATTCATCTAGACCTGATAGAACCACATGGGTCAGGATTACTGTGATAAACCGTTGTCAAGCTCTACAATACAGAGTTACATCCACAGATACCAGTTCAAACTTTACTGAGTCTAAAGGAAGCCTTATGTGAACTATGTCCAGAAGCGTCGTGGACTTCTCTGGACTCTGAGGCATCTGGGATGGACCATCACTCAGTGGAAACATGGATTGTGATCAGACCAATCACTATCCAGGTCTTTATGAAGAAATGGACGCCGTGTGATCTGGACCAAAAACGAAAAGGACCATCCAGACCGTTACCAGCAACAAGTCCAGAAGTCAGGGTCTGTCACGGTCTGGGGTTGTGTCAGTGCAAAGGTCAAAGGTCATTGTCACTTCTCTGATGCGCCATCAATGATGAAAAGTCCATTGAAATTTTGGATCAACACATGCTGCTTCAAGACGACAGCTTTTCCAGAGACGTCCATGAATATTTGAGACAAAGTAAAACCACATTGAGCCACAAAGACCTGGATGAGGAAGACTGGAACAAAATAACACCTGAAATGCTCCATCACTTTGTGTCTTCAGTTCCTAAACGTCCTGAATGTGGTGAATGGATATATATTGAAATGAAATGAAGCTGACCATGTGTACAATCAAATACAACTCAAATAGAATCACTGCTTTCTTTTTTAATTTGCATTTTCCATAAATTCCGAAGTTTTATTTGTGGTAGTATTAGGTAATCTGCAGATTCTGTTTCCAGGGTCAGCCCAAGCCTGAGTTTAATTGTACATATCCACATCTCTATTCTTTGTATGTAAACAGATATTGGACACGTGACGTCTGTTTATACACGGAGGCTGTTTATTGAGGGTTGTCAACTATAGCAAGGTGGATGATCTCATGAGGCCATATGTGTGAACCGTCTGGGAGATTATAGTCTGGCTTCATGAGCTGTAAAGCTCCTCTAAAGCTTTTTGGTAACCAAGGGTGGACGGTCTGCACCTTTATCCCCTGACTGCCATCCCCCATCATGCCCTCTGCCTGAAAAGGGGAATTAAAAGGGCTAGAGGTCAAAGGCAGGAACTGTGACTCACAGAAAATAGATTGAACGGTTAAAGTTGATGAGAAGAGACAGCTCTCACTCCTCTGTCTGCAGCCATTGATCATTTTTACATATGTGTTCATAAGAATGCGTGCGTGTATTTCTATGCCAGTTGTGATCAAAGCACACGAAACCTAGTTCATGTAACAATAGCGTCACTTTCTATTGACTGGAGGTTTTGTATATTTTGTCCATTTTCTGTTCATAAAGGAACTTTGTATTAATCCTTGTCACTAGTGCTTATATTTGGGACTTCTCCGCGGTTTGGAAACAAATGATGAAAGGTTTCAAGTGGCCAAGCTGCACGTGTGGGACAGGAAGCAGAGTAGAAGTGGAAGGTGCCAGGGGTCAGTGGACAGGAAGTGTGTGTGTCCTTTTATGGTTCTCTTCAGAATAACAGTAGCTGGACATGAAGCCCTGATGATCTCAGATCCATCAGATATTGTGACAAAGGGTTACGATTTGGAAAAGAAAAAACGGTGCACACCTGTTTGGCTCTGGTCGGGGATCCCCCTGATCTCTGCTGAATGTCTCATGAATCACCGACAGATTTAAAGTCCTTGAAATAATGCTTCTCTAAAAGAGAAGTCCACTTTTTCTGTTACCATTAAGGGTAACACTTTATATTCAGGTCATTTTAAGTTAAGTTAGTGTTATAGGTAATAAGGCCCTTATAAGTCCTTATAGGATGATGTTAAAGTGTGAATAATAGCATCAGAAACACGTTTATTGTTAGAGTATAAGACATTTATACAAGGTCTGCGTTCGATCCTGGTAGTAAATGGATATTAAGGTATGTATAAATTTGAGAAAAGCAACAGTAAAGCCTTGTAATGGACATAATAAATAAGTTAAATGAACTCAGTGTGTTTGTAATGCCATTACTAGAATATTTCAGCAGAAGATGTGAAGGTTCCTGCAGCTTGCTGCAGATTTGTCCTCATATCATAGCAGCACTTTCATCGATTCATAGATTTAATCAGTTGAACAAATTGTTGAACAGTCATTTCAACATTTCTCCTGGTTGTTCTTCACATCATTTCAACCAAGAGGCCAAGTCTCACAGAGACTGAAATCTAGTTTAGAGTAGCCCTCACACAGAGGCTTCTCAGTTGGAGACGTAACCTCATATCACTAAAACATTTTCACTGTGAGCGACAGGAGACTTGGCTGAAGACGCTTATGTCGGTTGAGAAGAAATTTAGGGAAAGACAACAATGTAAAAAAGTGATTTGAACAAAAATGCTCTGCTTTATCATTGGGTTTAATGGAGCAGTTGATGTAAGGCTCATAGTTCACATTCTGTAAGTCACTGGGCTTTGGGAGTCACATTGTCTGAAAGAGGACATTTATGGTAGATATGGTGATCATCATCATCATCCACACTGGGGTTTTTTTTCACGGACTTAATTCCTGCATTATTATATTTTTTCAAGCCATTATTTATAGCAGGAGTACTTTCACTCCGAAGGTATGTTACGTGATGAAAAAGCAATGTTTTATTTTTCCAGAACAATTTTTTCCCAGCTTTCTTTGCAGAAATAAAGGCATCAACCAATCATTTGTATAAAATGGACATCATGTGACAACAACAATGATGGACCTGTTGGTTTCCAGCCACATTGTTTAGTATGAAACACACAGATGATAAAGATGAATGAAGTGAAGGACAAGTGGCGCAGCATCGACAAACAACTAGATGATCAGGACAGTGAGGAGTTTCTGTAATGGGAACGTCATATGAATCAAATATAGTATGCACCATGTGTGTCTTTTTACCTGGACACTGGACATAGACCCAGAGGAACAGAAGACACCAGACATGTTGAATATTAATGTGTTTTGCGCATAGCAGGCACATAATAAACATTTACACAATATAATATAATATAATATAATATAATATAATATAATATAATATAATA
>JAPQRN010000005.1:36142411-36164069 GCA_037367275.1 Coranthus polyacanthus | reverse complement strand
TGATCTTAAAATTCCAAAAATGTGATGTGATGTGTGAAGTTTAGGTGATATGTTGATGAAAAACACCATATTCATACACTCACATGAAGTGACAGTTCTGTGGCATCAGATGTGCGCTGGTTGTTTCGATCATATTGACATTTGCTTGTGTTGTTGTTCAGCCTTCAGGACACATGAACCGTCCATCTGAAACAGACCCTGAGAAGGAGTGGATGGAGAAGCTCTTTGATGAATGCGAGGATGAATTTTTTGAAACTTTTGGAGTATACGATGGTAAATTATGAATGAAGCTTTACAAATCAATCAAAGTTTTTTTGACAGACCCACTAATGGTAATGTCATTATTTGTTTCACAGCTGATGATTTCCTTCCCGTCGACGACGATGACGAAGACTTCGGGGACTGGGCTGATCGCATTAGAAAAGAATACTTTGATAAAAAAAATGCAGACGCTCAAAGACTCGCAGCGTCGTCTTCTGGGTGGAAAAGGAAGAAGAGCAAACAAGAGGCAGAGCAGGAAGAGAAAAGTCGTAAGGAGCTGCATGAAAGGCTGCAGAAGGAACACGAAGAGTATCTGAAACGAGCAACTCGGAAAGAGGAAGAGACCCGGCAGGGCAAAAAGCGGCGGTATGATGAGCGGTGTGCGGCCACTTTCCAAGGTGGTCCTTCAGCCGCTGACACAAAGCTGAGCTACAGTGACATCCCCTGGCCAGCTCCACAGGGCACCGTGCAGGAGATGGTGGACGTGATGCTGCACGGCGTGGATCGAAAGAACCCAACTCTGTTTCGGAAAATGCTTCTGAAGCAGCAAGCGCTGTGGCATCCTGATAAGTTTGCTCAGCGCTGTGAAGCTCGGTTAGAGGAGAAGGATAAGCAGCGGATCCTGGATACAGTCACAGCTCTGTCACAGGAGCTCAACAGACTGGCTCAGAGTCTAAAGACATAAAACACAGCTTTTTGTATGTTATGAGCTTTTATTTCTGAAAATTAGGGGTTGCTCATCTGAAATTCAGGACCTTTAGAAATGTTTACCAGTTTGGCTGATTCTAATGTCATTTTCTGTTTGTTTATTGTATTTTTGTTGTTAAAGCTGCAGGAGCAAAAATCAGCCAAAATTATTGTGAAGTGGAAGCATTTAGGAACCTCAGCCACGAAGTGACAGAGCGGGGTTGCCGAGTGCTGAAGCGCACTGTACTGAACTCTTTCTGGTTAGGAAGTGTAGTCACCAATATGGGGTGTATAGTCGGGACACGGGAGGCAGGGATTCCTTTAAGTATTTTAATAAAGTATAAAAAAGAAGGATGCACAGGCACCATTTACGGTAGGATTCTGAAGGAAAGGAAACAAATGTCACTGTTATATCCTGTTACATATTACTTATCAGTTTAAATGCTGTCAATAACTATCATTAAAGGAATATCTAACAGGAACTCTAACATTGTAGACTTACTAAATTAAACCAAACTGAACTGACCTAATCAACACACTCTACCTCCTACAAGTTCTGGTAAAAATTTGTAAGTCCAGCTGGCTTTACTCCATGTGCTCTCTGTTTCTGGCAATCAAGCAATTGAGAGTCCTTAATGAGCCTCAATGTACCGTGTGCAGCAGGGATGTGTGAGTAAGTCTTGTAAGTCTAGGCTTTTGCACATGCATAGTGTGTAGAAGTCACCAACGCTCTGCTGACTCAATAAATGCAGAGTTCCACACCTCCTCTGACATTAACATCAGCACAAAACCTGTGCGCCAGGAGCTTCATGGCATGGGTTTCCAAAGCCAAGCAGCTGCATGCAAGCCTTACATCACTAAGCACAATGCAAGTCTCATGGATGAGTCTGGGTTTGGTGAATGCCAGGAGAATGTTACCTGCCTGACTGCACTGTGCCAAATGTCAAATTTGGTGAAGGGTGGATAATGCTACGGGTTTGTTTTTTTGGGGTTGGCCTAGTCCCCTTAGTTCCAGTGAAGGGTCATCTTTAATGTTTCAGCTTACCAAGATATTTTGGACAATGAGTTTGTGGAAGAACTTGACCGGCCTCCCCTTAAGATGGGGAGATGTTCTAGCTGCAAAGGGGGAACCAAATCCATATTAATACCTATGGAGTTTGAATGGGATGTCACTAAAGCTCCTGTAGGTGTAATGTGTAGGTGACCCAATACTTTTGATAACACAGTGTATGTATATACACTATATGACCAAAGGTTTGAGGAAAACTCTGATCATGCAGCTGTTTTTTTAGGTTTAATTTGTTTAATTCTAGGGACGTCTGAGTGTTGCAGCATGTAATGACAACAGTGTGTCCCCAAAAGCTTGGTTGAAAAAAAAGATCCTGTTTCAACATGGCAGTGCCTCTGTGGATGAAGCCCAATCAATAAAGAACTGGTTTTCCCAGTGTGGTGAAGTGTCCTCCCTGAGCTCAGCCCCATCCAACACCTTTGGGATGCATTTGTTCAAACCAATAAAAGCATGAAGTCTGCAGAACACTGTAATTTATATAAACCCCTCTAACATTACTCACAGAAATGACAATGTGTCCTCCAGGTGGGTTTTTTCTCTTTAGCAGAAAAATATGAATTATGAGCTCAGACAAACTGAGTCTTTCGTGTCAAACATATTTCTCCTCCACTTATTCTCTGACAGTTTTCATGTCAACATCTTAATCAGCGCTGGCTGAAATGTGTTGTAGGTCTTCTCTAGTTTACAGTCAAACTGAAATATTCCTAAAATCATCTCAAAACACACAGGTGTGTGATCTGTGTTGAATGTGTGGAAAATTGAGCAGAAATGTGAAAGACTTAACAAGACAGAAATGATATAAAAGATATAAGAAGTAACCAGATGAAATCATATCTGTCGTCATTTCGTGACTTAGTGCTTAGTTTGCGTACGCTGTCGTTCACAGAATTAAATCAAAATAAACATGCAATCTTGAGAGCAATACTTATTCAACGAGCCAAAATTTATGTAAGATGCAGCAAGATGAAAAGTGGTCTGGGTATCATCGGATAATCTGGAATTCATTTAAAGAGAACGTGACATAAAAGATCCAACAAAATCAAAGTGGTGTAAGACACAATAAGAGGTAAACAAAGTAAAAAACAGTTCTTTTACTGACACTGAAAACTGATTTGCCCATTGGAGTGAAGTTAATGTTCATTATTTTCAGTCTATTGTTTTTGATTTGATTTGACGTTCAGTTCTCTTTACACACAAACAGCCGCTAGAAATATCTTTCAAAGGCTGACTAACGACTTTGATACTTGGAGGACATTTACTGTTTACCACAGTGTGTTTTTACACTTCTACAATGTGAAACGTGTGCCACCTCTGATGTCTGTATAGACACCTTCAGATCATTATCAGCCTAGTATTTTACATCTTCAAAAAATGTAAAGAAAATAGGGTTTCAAGTACATTCAGAATATACAGTATACGAGAATGTGAAAATGTCTTTCCTCACTGCAGAGGGCAGCACCACAACTTGCTGGTTGTGTTTCACCTCAAATGGAGCACACAAACAAGACTGCCTCAAGCCTTCAGAAGAAAAGTGTTTAATGAACCAGAATGTTACTTATGGTTAAATATGCTCTGAAAGAGATATGATGTTTGATCTTTCACATAAGCGTTTTTAGGACACTTCCCGAGCTCAGAAAACTTGATAATTGTACCATTTTCAAGTTATTTCAGAGTATTTATTTTGTTTCTTTGTTTGTTTTTATTTTCTTTTAGTACTTATTTTTTTCATTCTAATTAATTTTGTGTGTTTTAGGAGGTAAGTGTTTATATTCTGCAGTGGATTAATGGGTATTTTTTTTTAGACTGTTTTATTAAACTTATTTTACTTTTTACTTTATTAAACATTCGAATTAAATCAGATGACCCAATCTTCCAAATGATGGGAAAGTAACACATTTTCTTTTTTTAATTAAAGCTTATAAGACTTCACAACAAGACTACTTTTCTAGATATTTATTTTTACTTATTGCACCAACAATCCTCACACAAGGTATATGTAAACAGTACATGTTTATCAGTGCTTTTTCTGTCTGTGTGCATATACCATCTAACATAAGGTTATTGCCTATTTAAATGGTGGATTCAAATCAAATATGCTGTTCCCTTGCATTAATTTCAGACAAATTTAACTGCAATTTTACCTCTTTTTTGAGAAATTCTGCATTAAAACACGGTAACCTTACTACCAATTACATATTTAGATAGAATATTTTTAGTATTTCAAATTAAGCATTTATGGGAGAGAATGAGTCGTAGTATGAGTTGTAGTCATCTAACTTTTATGCTGAAAAAAATGACACCGGAAGTAATAAACTTGCCGTGGCTAACGGAACACCGGCTATATCACAGCTGTAGTGGGTACGCCGCGTTGCACGTTGCTAGTTAGTTGCAATGTTGTAGCTATTAGCACGATAGCCGTTCCTTCGCTGGGAGGGAGACCTGCCGTTTAGGTTGACAGACATACGGGGTGGATTGTCACTTATTCACCGAGCAACCAGCAGCCAACTGGAATTAAGCCGCCTGACAAAAAATACTATCTAGCTTGTCGTCCTGTCTTTCTTTTCGCCCGCTAGCTTCTCCAGCCAGCTAGCTAGTTAGCCGCTAGCGTTTAGGATCCCACCTCTCCCCCAGTGTGAATTGTCTCCTGGCCGGCTGGAAGACCATGGCGATGAGACAGACTCCGCTCACCTGCTCCGGTCACACCCGGCCTGTGGTGGACCTGGCCTTCAGTGGAATCACTCCCTACGGCTACTTCCTTATCAGCGCCTGCAAGGGTGAGAACAATGGACGTTATGTGTGTGGCACATATAGTTTATTAGAGTCAAAACGGGTTTGGGTTTAGTTCTGTTCTTTGTGTTCGCCGGTTTTAAGATGGTGCTGACTAATTAATATTTTTTGTGATCTCTGTCATTATTTTGGTTAGTTACATTTTTCAAAAAAAAAAGTGTCTTCCCCTAAAATAAGTGATGTTCTCACGAATAAGGCAGAGGCGTATAGACACCTGTTGACTCCAACTGTCATCTATGGATCGCTCTGTAACATGTTATGTTAGTAGCTTCTCTGCTTTTCCTTCATCAGATGGCAAGCCCATGTTGCGCCAGGGAGACACAGGGGACTGGATCGGAACGTTTCTGGGTCACAAAGGCGCTGTCTGGGGTGCCACTCTGAACACAGACGCCACCAAGGCAGCCACTGCTGCCGCTGACTTCACAGCGTGAGTAGAGATGGGAATAATGGACTCATACTAATCTGAATACATGTTTTACTTTAGTATCTAGAGACAGATTGTTGTAAGATGCATGTTCGGAGCTGAGTGATTCACTACTAACTGCTGGTTGCATTCAGACGCGGTAAGGGTAAAACGTATGGTATTCTTCACTCCAGTAGAAGTACAGCTACACTTCTTTACTGCAGTGGAAGTGGAAAAAGTCCAGGCTCTGACATATCGTCAGAATATAAAGGTAATAAAATAAATATATATACAATATATGAAAGTCATCAGTCGGCCTTTGAAGGACATTTCTAGTGGCTATATGTGTGCAAAGTGAACTGAACCTCATGTCATATTATGTCATATTATTACAATGACATCACACTGATGTGCAAATCAGTTTTCAGTGTCAGCAACAGAACTCGAAACATTATGGCACCTTTTCGCTGCGGTCCAGTCTGTTTTGTCAAGGGCTGAACCCTGATATTTGTTGGGACGGTAGCCATTCCATTTTCCATTTTGGGACTTGGATATTTGCTTTGTTCTGAAGAATACTGTGATGAGCGAAGACATGCTCATAACAGAAGCATTGAGCCTTTTGATTTCTTTCAAGCTAAGCTTTAATGTGAACACAGTAGAGCATCATTTCATTTCCCAATTTGTACCCTCTCGACTCCTCTCCTCGCGTTTCAGTCCTCTCACCTGAGATGCGAGCGGAGTCGTCGAGGAGGAAACTGAAACATCATCCGTCTGTTATTTAGTTACAGTTGCAGCTGTATTTCATGATTTCCATCAAATGAGCAGAACACTGCTCATGTAAACTTATAAATTACTTTTAATTCAGTGCATGACATGGCATAATGTGTCAGTAGGCTAAGTAGGGATGTCATCCATTTTTAAAATTGAACACACAGCTTCGCACATTTGATCATTTTAAATAACTAATCTAACTTCTGAATAAAACATTAATTTAATCACTGTACGTGGATGATTATTAGAACTGAACCTTTACCATGTCAGCCTTCTGAAAGTCTCACTTAGTTTTATTTGTGATGATGATGTTTATTTACCTCAAGATGCTGGTAGTGGTGGTTTTTGGGGATATTTTGCTCGTTGTTATGTTGACACATTTTGGCTACGATGTTGTAACTGTGAGGAATTCCCGACATCCCCAACATTGAATCCCAAGCAGGGTGGCTTTTCCCCCTGCTGTGTTTCCCACAGTTTCCACTAAACCTACATGAAATCTGTATTTTTGTTGTTGTTTTTTTTGTTTTATCTGAGGTACTGCCTGCATCCAAGAAGCAGACATCTCTGGTGTAGTCCATACTGAGGGTGTTTTTCTAAATGGATGTTTTACCCCTCTATTTAGGAAAAAAAAAATGACATTACACACCGGAATGTAAAAATTACCACAAATGCTCAAAGAAACAGTCGTGTGTTGTGTTTCCTAAAGATGTTTGAATGCATTAAAATAGTACTGTGTTGACCGCATTCTACTGCAGATAATACACTGACATCAAAAAATCCAAATTATCTCGTTGTTACTCCTGGGCTAAAGATAGCACTTAAATATATATCTATTGTTGTTGGGCGATGGGCATGTGTGAATTGGGGTGTGACGCACAGTGTTCACTGTTAATGTTTGTTTTGTTCTGTTCATTTTTAATTGCCCCGATACAAATTGTTTTACTTATTTGTGATTATCAAATAACAACAAATACAAAGTTAAAGCTGGAGGAGCTGAAATGAGGGGAAATAATGCCAGAATTTGAAAATACACTCTTTCCTTCTGCAGCTTTCTCCTCTCGGTCCAGATCAAAAGACTATATATATATATATATATATATATATATATATATAATGAAATATAAAGATAGATGACCAAAAGCTATCAAGCACTGCAGCTTTAATTGTGCATGTGTTTAATCTACGTCTGAAACTCTGAACAGTAGGAATGGGTATCTTTATAAGATTTTAACAGTACCACTACTCTTAATGATATTGCTTATTGATCCAGTACTAAAACATTGGATCAGCTCTTTTAGTTAAGTCAGGGCTTTTGTTCAAATTGGGAAGAGAATGAATTGCTTTATTTTGTAGTGTATATAATTCAATTTATTCATTAGGAAACTGCAACAGTATTGTTTCGAACAAATCAGTATTAGTCTTGTGATGATGGATATGTAAAACAAATGTCATAAGCAATTATTTACTGCAAAAGAAAAGTCTTTTTCACTCTTTACTTCACACATCTAGTGCCGACTTTTTCTTCAACAGTATTTTGACAGTGCAGTAGTTTGCCTGCAAATCTCAGTTCAGACGACACTCTGACCATTTCACATTGAATTTATGAATGTACCCCCAGCTAAATGATCAGCTGGCTAATGATTACTTTGAATCATTTTCTCATGTTTGTTTTTAGTTCACTGCATGTGTGGGCTTCAGGCTGTTCGCGTACATAACATACATTGGGCAGGAACAGATAAACCACAAGCTCAGTGGTCAAACTGTGCATTTCTCCGCCTGTATGTGGACATGGACTTTTGCTAGATATTTTTGACAAATTTTTTGTGTTTCCACTGGGACATGCAAAAGATTTGTTGCACTTGTGGCAGTGACTCTAGTGAAGTGTAACCACCCTTTACTGTTTAGTTCTCTCTGCTGCTTTTGCTATGAGCAGGGTCTGTGTGTGACAGATCTCTACTGACAACGCATCATAGACACATGACTTTATCAAAAATAGTTGGTGAGAGAAAAGCAATCATAAATAGGAAATGTATTTTCTTAATTTCTCCAGTACTGATAACAGAGCTGATAATGTTGGGGCGTATTGATACTTCAGTCTTAAATCATTTAGCCCCAGGAGGTTTAATACTGGGTTTCAGTACAAATTCCTACTCAACAGAGATAAGGAAGCATGATCGCTCACTCCTTGGCTATTTCCATCATCAGCTCTGGAAAAAACAATATGTTTACTTTGTAGAGATACTAGATGTACTAGTGGCATTTTACCTGCCCTGGTCACTGTTGTATCTTAAACTCTGCGTTTTCCAAGTTTCACAGGAATAAACCATAGTTTTTAAAAATCTTCACTTTGGAAGGTCGGTGTTTTAACTCACTAAAAACCTTTTTTTCCTGTGGAGGAGAAGCCAAAACCTAGAGAGAAGTGTTTGTTTTGCCAAGTATTTGTATTAGTGTGGGCAGGGCATCCGTCATGTGTGAGTTTGTGTGTGCTTCACTGACAGAAGTGGTTGGAATCACCATATCAAACATGTTGTAGTCTGCTCCTTAGCTGATAAACTAACCTCTGTCTGTAAGTATATTAATGTTTAGACATTTTGGGATTCAAGGGGTGCCATGTTATAGGGATGAATGTGCAGTGAGCAGCAGGCACATTCAAAATTTCTGTTGAAATGTTCCAGTTGCATATTTACTGTAGCTTTCTCAACTCCTGTCAGTGAAAAGGTGACCTGTGTGCTTTTCAGAAAAGTATGGGATGCAGTGAGTGGAGACGAGGTCCTCACACTGGCACATAAACACATTGTAAAGACTGTAACCTTCACTCAGGTCAGTGCACTGAAATCACATCATGTCTGCACACCCAGCTTTTCAAACCATACACAGTATGACTATGTGCAAACGGACAGTATTTATATTAAACCTCTTCATGTCTGCCTCTCTTCTTCAGGACAGTAATTGTCTGCTGACAGGAGGAAACGACAAACTGCTGCGCATCTATGACCTCAGTAACCCAGAAGCAGGTGAGGTATTTAGTAAATATGATTTACACCTTATTTTAACCTCAGAGGTTGGTTGAAGCAACAAATAAAACACTTTTTACTCTTACACCAGTGATCACCAAACTAAGGAGTGAAAGCTCCTGTAGCTCAGCAAATTATGCACTGCACAAACTGACATGCTGACTGACTGCTGGTATCTGTGTTTTATCGTGTTGTCTTGTAATTGACTGTTGTAACTTTATGTTGTTCAGCACCTCAGGAGATCGCAGGTCACACCTCAGCCATAAAAAAAGCTTTGTGGTGTAACGACGACAAGCAGATCCTCTCTGCTGCTGAGGACAAAACCATCCGGTCAGTGTGGATGTCTTGCTTTGGTTTGTTTGTCTATCAGTGTCCATATGTGTAACTATTTAACTGTGTTGTCCAACACACCAGCATGCATTTGCAGTTGATAAATGTTACCGTGTGTGTGTGTGTCCAGGCTGTGGGACAGAAGCTCTATGGAGGAGGTGAAGACGCTGACCTTTGACACATCTGTGAGTAGCATGGAGTACATGGCTGATGGAGAGATTCTTGTGATCACATATGGAAAGACCATCGCTTTCTACAATGCTCTGAGGTAGACTACACTCCTACCAACAAAAACCAACATGCCCACACTAACAGGAGCAAGCACGCACAGTTGTGATGGGTCAAAAGCCCCCTTGACGTAGTCACTGCTTCCTGTTAATCCATCTGCAATTAAACATGTCGGCTAGTGTGTTTTTTTTTGTTTTGAAATTACAAAATGTTCCCATCAAACAAATAAACAACATATTTCTAAAATATTATGTTTCTGAAATAAATACAGCATATTTTACAGTACAAAATGTATATCCTACTGTACAAAGACAAAAAAAAAACAATAATCAAATCACTGCTGGGTAAACACTGTATAATAAAGAAGTCAGATTGAAATCACATTGTGAAGTCAGTGCAAAAGTACTGTCACAGTTATCAAACAAGTGTGTCTGAAAGAGAGCTGAGTCTATCTGAGGTTTTCATTTGTACAACTGCCACATTCCAGCCTGGAGCTGATCAAAACTGTGGAGGCACCAGCTCCCATCAACTCAGCCTCGCTCCATCCAGAGAAGGACTTCTTTGTTGCCGGTGGGGATGACTTCAAGCTCTACAAATTCGACTACAGCACCAAGGAAGAGCTGGGTGAGCAGCACAGGGGAGCTTTCACTCCTTTTTAATCATCTTTTAAAGTTTAGCTAATTTTGTAACAATTGTAGCATTACACTGTAAAAGGAAACCAGATGATTGGGGATTTCCTGTTGTATGATCTTGGAGATCAAACTTGATTTGAAGTCATTTTTCAGCAGTCCATTTAACATCACTTCTGTTTTGCAGAGTCCTATAAGGGTCACTTTGGTCCAGTGCACTGTGTTCGCTTCAGCCCTGATGGAGAGCTGTATGCCAGCGGCTCAGAGGACGGCACGCTCCGACTGTGGCAGACGGCCGTGGGGAAAACCTACGGCCTGTGGAAGTGTGTCCTTCCTGGTAAACAGTCCAACTTTTCAAAGCTAATGTACAGTATGATGAAAACAAAAAGTGGCATGCAGTTTCTGAAAATGAATGAAATATATGTTTGTGGTTTTACTAAACTAAATCTGCCAGATGGTTTGCACAGTTGCAGTACCCACTTATCAATATATTTATATACATATCATCATCCCCTCGGCATATAATGCAGATAAACATACATAAACTTTAAGTCAGCCCATTCAAGAGTCTCCTCTCCCTCATGGTGAATCTATTCTACCTGCGTCTGATAAGCTTTGTTTTAGTGCTTCCAGAATGTCAATCACCGTTTCTCAGGCTACGGTCACACTAGTATGTTTTCATTTTAAAACACTGAAAAAATACATCTCCGTCTGCACGATTGTTTTAGCAAAGTTTCAGAATTAACATGCCTGAAATTGTCGCAAATGCTGTGAATGTAATCAGTAGTATCCTGATAAAATGCAGAATTGAACAGCACTACAGCTGTTAGCAGAGACACCGAGGACATAATCGGCAGTAATTTAATATCCATTTTGAATTAACAAGCTGGTGGCTGGTCGAGGTACAAGTATTGTTCCCGAAAACAAACATGTGACAGTTGCGTGACAAATCAGGGGGCAGCAAATGCGGATGTCTGTATCATCCTTTCCAAAATACTCTGTTTTTCTCCGTCCACATTACAACGCAACCTCTGGGTTTACAAACTAAAACGGGGTCAGGAGTGTTTTCAAAAGGGGGTCTTACAATGCCGAAGTAGTGTGGAAAAGTTCTTTTTTAAAAGTCGCCACAGTCTACTCCCTAGATGTTAAACTAATATGTCTTTAGCTATAAGAATTGTGAGACACCCAGGGATTCAACGGGTGACGCGGTGTCAGAGTGATGCACTAGCAGCAGGTACATTAAACATTTCTGCTGAAGTTTCTAGTTGTACTTAATCCTTGTTTTTTGTGTGTGTCGCTCTCAGAGGACCTGGGTGCAGAGAACCCTGAGCAGCTGTACACCTCCGCCCCTGAGATCAAAGCCTGAGCACAGAGCCATGCTGTCTGGAACCAGGGTGAGAAGATAAAAAGACAAAGTGAGGGGAGGATCCAGCGTGTTCTATCAGGCCCCAGCGAGGAGCAGAGTCCAGAGCATCTCCTTCCATCAGGAACCGATGTGGATCATTAGACACAGACCAACCACCTTACACACATATACACACACACACTGATTTTTCGGCGGTAACGTGGATAGTATGGGCTGCAGAGTAAAGCAGTAGAGCTGTGAGTGTCCTGACTCATCGCTGCCTGCTTTCTCTTTGATCAGCCCAGTTCTGTCCGTCTGTCTGCTGATTTTTATGCCCTTAAGCCCTTAAACTCCAAACGACAAAGTGACGTGATTCTAAGATCAGTTTTGGTTTCAAATTTAAGGTATTTAATGAGCTGGACCAAGGCTTCTGTTTTCAGTTCATAGTTATGAGAATACTGAAGGGCGCTTTTGTTTCTTAAAAAAAATTGCTTTGAGTATTCACTGATGTTGTACTGGTTGAGTATATGACGTTAAGTGTCCAAATAAAAATGAAATATTGTTTTGTGGCAGAGTGGAAAGGGAAGAAATCACTGGATTTTTTTTTTCCATTTTGGTTTATGTGTCCTCTTTTTCTTGTCCAGTGACTAAATAAACGCATTACTCTGACT
Organism: Coranthus polyacanthus; assembly: GCA_037367275.1. Taxonomy (NCBI): domain Eukaryota; kingdom Metazoa; phylum Chordata; class Actinopteri; order Kurtiformes; family Apogonidae; genus Coranthus; species Coranthus polyacanthus. The sequence continues at coordinate 36,151,874 of JAPQRN010000005.1, read as the reverse complement.
TGAAAGTAATGCACAAAGAGAAAGTGGCTGTGTTTTTCCTATTTTATTTTCTGTTGGATTGTATGAATAAAATCCTGTCTGCAGACTCAATGACAACATACAAGACAAGTGTTCTATACTAATATTGACATATATTATAGACTGTTTTTGCAGCTCTTCCTCTTCTTTTGTGTTTTATTGCACTATTAAAAACACTTTCTTAATAAACTTTATTTACAGAGAAAGCAGCTTTTTAGTGCGACAACTGTAACAAGGCTCAAGGTAATGTACAGAACAATAATTAAAGGGAAAAATAAATGAACAAAGCAACTAAGTGGAAATGTAAACGGGAAGTGTTAAATTCAATACATTACAAATCAAAGTAATCACATAAGACTTTAGTTTTAGTGTTTCAAACAAGAAATAAAGACGGCAACATTGGGTTTCTATAATGAGCAAAGACCTCGACTCCAAAGTGAAGACTGATAGTATGTTGAAGTGTAATACTGACGGCCTCTAGATTCCAAAAAGGGTTCTGATAGACTTACATTGAACTTCTCGGTAAAAAACCCATTTTTTCCCAGGGGTCATACTGGCCTCGTTCGATTTATATGGAATCTTTAGTAAGTGTTCTGGTTCATCATATTTAGATTTTAAATAGGAAAACAATGTGTTTGTCAATTTAAAATAAAATGTAAATTGTAATACCGACATCAAAATGTTGTATGTAAACCTATGAATATTACAGAACTGAATCAGATTCTGTATGAGCCATATTCCTCTATTCGTTCTCCACCAACCGCTTCTTCAAACGTCCAGTTTCAGGTTTTAACAGTATAGGCATTTATCATGTTACAATATGAACAGTTTCACGTTTTAACAAAATGTGTTATTTCACATTGTAACAAGAAGTATACTTACAGGAAGTGTCTTGTTATAAACGTTTCTTGTTGTAACATGATAATCTTGTATATTGTCATACCGTGAAAAAATATCTTGTTATAACATGTCACAACATGATACTGATGCATTTTTCTTTTTCCGACCTGGCAGGAATATACTTCTGTATAAACAACTGACAAAGACTTAAACTTCAAATCATCAATTATACAATCCTGGTTATTCCAGATGTAGCATAAAAGTAACTCTTTATGAAGACTAAAGTTTTGCAGAATGTTTTTCTACATTGTAATTAGCTCTTAATGTTCATATAGCTTCAGCAACATAAGTTGAAATAAGGTTCCATAATGAAGGTTGGATTTGTTAAGTTCCTTTTGACCCAATAAAGTCAAACAAGGTGCAGTCAATTGGCTCAATCTACAGAAATGTCCACCTTTGAGATGGTAAAATGTTATAAAATAGATCTTACACCACTTTAGTATATAGCTCATTCGTGGTATGAATACACATGACAGCATTACCATCTTAGGGAGATACTAGGAAGATAGTACGGAAGGTAACACCAGTGACAATTTTAAAGAAAGATAAATTAGCATTCACTCACTCCCTACAGCCAGTCCAACTACATGTTGCCAGTCATGGTATACCCACTACATTATATCACTTAATCCATTTGTATTCTGTTTTTCACAGTTCCTAAGAATAAAGTAGGTAGCACCAGTGACTTCAACTAAAAGCTTCGTATGAAATCGTGAGATAAATATGAAGACTTCTTCCAACTGAAAAATGACTTGATGATTTAATCCTGTATGTTTCTTCACAGATCTTCAGGAAAACATGTAAAAGGAAGTGTCATCAGTGTGAAGTTCTTTTTTAAAATAAGATCTTTTTTTTTGTTACACAGTAATACCAGTGGTACAAATCCAGGGGACCACTGCATTCACTTTAAATTTTACAATATTTATTTGGTATTTTGTTTCAACATATCATTTATGTCATATATTTGCTATAGCTATGTATAGCAGTTTAAACGGTAGAAAAACACATTTTGTCTTCAAAATACAGCACTTAGCCTCTTTACGTGACTGGAGACATGCATTTCTGTGGAGCTTGGAATTCTATATATGTGATTAAAAAACAAATAAATGCATGGGTCAAGAAAGGGTAACTGTTCCGATAGGATACTGTTGCATTTTAAAAATATGAAGTTTTTGTCAAGTGTAAAATGATTGCAGAGGCTGGGGCCATAAAAGACAGAGGGCGTAGATTCAGGCTCTGCTGTAGTGAACAGATGAGTTTTCGGACATTCTTGAATGATCAAAAGCACTGATTTGAGCGGCGTGTCGCGCTCGTGACGTGGGTTCATTTTTAACAGTTGCGTGTTCATTCCACCAGTGAAAAACTTCCCTCTAAAAGCCTCGAACCAATGGGAGCCGGTCTATACGGGCAGCACTTCCGGACTGGGTCGTGCCGTGGTGGCAGCAGCTGCCGGTGCAGATTTCACCCAAATAGCCTCCGACCGGGAACTGCTCTCAATTCTCTTTTCTTCTGAGTGGAGAAGGAAGCGGGAGCAGTGCCAGCAAGCCTTTCTGCCATTTTTGTCGTTCCTCATTTTCTCATTTGAAGCACTCTTCTTACCCCCATTCCTGATATTTACTCTGCGAAATAAATCCGGTAAGCGGCGCTGGTTAGCCGTTCCACTCGGACTGTACCTCCCCTCCGTTTATTTCATTTAACCTCTCGGCGTTAGCTGGGCTAACTTGGCCAAACAACGGTGATTCTGTCCCCCCATCTGCACGCCGACATGCCGGAGTACCTGGACGACCCGTCTGTGCTCACCAAGGACAAGCTGAAGAGCGAACTGCTAGCCCACAACGTGGAGCTCCCGAGCGGCAACCCGACCAAGGACGTGTACGTACAGCTGTATCTGAAGAACCTGACCGCGCAAAACAAGAAACAGGTCACGGCTGCGACTCTGGACGCCTTTTCCAGCGACGAGGAGCTGCCACCGCCCGTGGTCTCCAACAGAAGTCGCTCCTCTGGCAGAGTGAGTTTTTGACTTCATTCTAACACCCATCCCATTTGCACCATTAAGCCGCAAGTAACGTAACCTAGCTTAAAAAGTACGTGTTCCTCCGAATAACCGCCATTCTGTAAGTTACTACTTTTAGGTATACAGATTTGGATGTCTCAATGTTTCCCCTCTTTTTTAAGCGACTAGTCTGCTATAAAGCAAACCGTAAAATGTCCCAACTCGTAACAATTAACCGTAAGAAGTTAGAAGAAGTTGTAAACTAGCGACAGTTCTTGGTTAACACGTCGTTGAACTGAAGTAATGAATACAACGACAAGTTCGTGAATATGAAAAATACAGAATTCATTTTTTTTTTCTCTTTGGGGAGGGTCCCCGTACCTCAAAGTCCCTCTCTTGCTCTCAGTAATTGAGGGACGGTAAGTTGTTTTCACCCTTTTCTATTCGAGGCGATTACAGTATTTTGAAGTTGCGCTACCAGTAATTTTCTTAATTGACTCATAGTCCACCTGGTGGTCCCTGGCCCCAGTTTAAGATCTGTTGGACTTTTCAAAAGCCTCAAATCTGTGGTCAGACCCTGATGAGTTCAGGCTCCCAGACCAGCTTTTGTACGTTTCGACTTACACTTCCCTCCTAAAAAGTTTCCTGCTTTACCTCATGGCTGGCATGTCCTGAACCATTTCTTAATTGAACAGTTATTGTAGTTTGATATACAACTGTTACTGTGATAGAGAGTGATATATACCACGATAGAAAATGTTGGCCCATGCCTACTTTCAGCCAGCCAATATTTATTTGTGAACTGAAAGCTCTTAAAACATTCATGGTGTTCACTGTCCACACCCCTCACCCATCACAGCAACAGCCTCTCTTGTGAACACTAATCAAAGGGTCAGCCGACCTTTACCTGACTGCAGGGAGCTCCAGTAAACCCACACCCGCCCACAGTGGAAATGAAATCAGATGGAGAAACTATGCAGCATCACACGTGACCTCTGTTCATCTGTTCAAAACGGCGCAAACAACAGTGAATAACTGAGACAAACACAGTGTCTCCTCCCACATGTGGCCGTGAAAGGCCTGTATGGCATGTCATTTTTCATTCAGCACCTTTTTACTCACAACCTTCATTCACACTAACCAAGACCAGACACGTCCTGCTGCACACCTGCTTCACTGCCTACCAATATACACGCTGAAAAGGTCAGAGTACACATACACATACAGAACGGGAAAGATCACTTGATGGTTATATTAATCACTAGAGCATACATTCAAAGCACAGTTCATCACCGTTTTAACTAGTTTGAACTAGGGCTGCAACCAATGATTATTTTTATTGTCAATCAATCTCAATTTTGTTTGGTCTGTAAATGTTAGAAAATGGTCAAAAAGTGTTTCCCATGTCATCCACAGATGTTTTGTTTGATCCACAACCCAAAGATATAGATATTTTACTGTTGGAGGAAAAGAACGAGAACATATTCACATTTAAAATGCTGAATCAGAAAATGTAGTTTTTTTTTTCTAAAAAAATTACTCAAACTGTTATGGCCAAAAAACGTGTATTGTGAGGTTATCTTGACCTTTGATCTTTAATCACCAAAATGTAATCAGTTCAGCCTCAGAGTCCAAGTGAACGTTTGTGCCACATTTGGAGAAATACCTTCAAGGTGTTCAGAGATATACCATTCAAAACAATGGATAGACATGAAGTCAGCAGCGTTGACCTTCGACCTCTAGACACTTGCTTGTGTGAGACACGTTACCAATGCTCAGAGGTAGGAGGACTTAAATTTTGATATAATGTAACTCAACAGACCAAAACAAGTTCCTTGTATGTGAAAACCTATTTAGCAATAAGCCCATTTATTAGTCTGAAATATCCCCGGATGTGTGGATGCAAGCCATTTAAAAAATAAATAAATAAATAAATAAAAATACATGCATTTCCATAAACTGGTTTGTAGTGAATAAAATAGGCTGTGTTGTGTGATCAGAAGGTGGCGCTGTAGGCTGCATTACACATTGCTCTAATAAATAGAGTAGAAGAAGAACATTCTGTTACTGTTTTCCTTCTAAAATGACTGTGACCAAGGAATAATGTGGTCTCCTCATCAGTCCACACTACCTGCTCTACCAGACATGTTTTCACACTTTATCAGAATATCTAATAACAAAGATAATCATGTAAGAATTTATTTGAAAAAGGTGTTTCCATTTCCCCTTATGCACATTTCATCTTTTTTGCAAAAAAAAAAAAGCAAAAAGTGCCTCAAGCAAGTGCAGTTTTTAAATATAAAAAAAATCGGTCTTGTTACAGCTTGGCTCACTTTGGCTGAATGAAACTTCAAAGTATAAGTTATAATTAATGAGATTATAAATATTTTAATGTATTTTCAGGCGAGAATATAGTTGTTTAGATTCAAGTCTGTGGTCGATTTATCAGATGGAGCCTACTCAGAAGTTTGCTCCGACGTTTCCGGACTTTTCCCACTGGCTTGGCTTTTGGTGTCCCACGTCGTGGTATGATGACATAGCGAATCTGTGATCTGTGTGATTATACATCACGTACAGTATTGCTTCAGTTCTTAGACGAAGGTGGCACTAGAAATAGTACCTGATGCCAAGTTGAGCTGATACCAGCAGTGGAAATGCAGCATTCGTGACACTAAAATTCTCACAGTAGTGGACGGAAAGACACACATTTCTGAAAATTCAGTCCAGATTTGCGATACATTTGGATAGACATCCAAAATTAAAAATGTATTCAATTCCCTTCAAAATGAAAACACAGGGCATTATCTCAATAAGTGGTTTGTGTTGGACGGTTTAAGCGGTTTGTGTTGAATGTTGGACAGAGGCTCATGTCAGCCCATGTGGAAGTACTACATGCGACCAACACTTTGGTGCTGTGCAGAAGTCACTGAAGTCAGGCTCGTGAGGAAACCTTTGACCTGCCTCTGTCTGAGGGATGTGAAGTATGCAGGCCCTCACTGCCTGGAGGGGATTATTAGAATGAAAGAACAAAGGAATGCTGGGAAACTGAGATATAAATCCAGTACAATAGTGAAATTGCTGTACATGTTGAAAACAAAAACATTCTCAAATGTTGGCTCAGACAACATGAACCTTCCATTCATTGCCAACAGCTAGCAGCCCCTTTACCTCTGTGTTCTCCACAGGTATGTATAGTGCTCACTAAAGAACATGAGTACAATCTATATGATTCAACAAACAATGTAAAAGGCAGTTATTTGTGGTTTTAAACTCTTCTTTATGGTCAGGACGATGCAAACTCTTGCCACAAAGATAGAGGTAGAACATTCAAAACTATTATAATGATAAAATGTTTGTTCAACATTGGGATATAATACATTAGAAAAAATTAAACAACAAAGCAGTCAAATATATATATAATTTGGATTTTTTTTTTTTGGATAATGTAAACAAAATAAACCCTAAAAAACAATTATCGCAATAGAAAATGATATCACGATAATCATAGCCACTGATCTCCAAGGAATATCACGATTAGGGCTGCAGCTAACGATTCTTTTCATTGTCAGTTAATCTGTTGATTATTTTCTTGATTCATTGATTAATTGTTTGGTCTATAAAATGTCAGAAAAAGCCCACGTTGTCATCCTCAAATGCCTCGTTTGGTCCAAAACCTCAAAATGTTCACATTTCAGAAGCTGGAATCAGGGAATTGGGACTTTTTTTTTTATCCTTAAAAATTATTCAAACCCATTATCGATATCAAAATAGTTATCTAACTAACTATTAACTAACTAATCAATTGGTCGTTGCAGCTCTAATCATGATAGAATAATATCACTATAGGATCTGACATTCTCTGACAACACACCTAAGTCGTCATGTACAGGTGTGTATTTTTTGACCAGAGTTACTTCCTGTCACATTTTACAACTGATGATGGTGTTTGGATGAACACTGAAACATCTTGTTTTTAGTCCAGTGATTTTAATAAACGGTTTTAACATTTTACAACCTGGATTCCGAAGAAAAAGAACTTGCATAGACATGATCTAAAATAATGTCACAATAATTATCATTAGCATTTTATCGTGCAGCCCTAACCTGTGTACAGTCCCACACATTCAATATGTCAGGTATTTTCAGTGGGGAACAGTATCTCTGCACTCTGTTGTGAGGGAGGGAGGCAAGGGCACAACACAAATTTTGAAAAGCATCGAAAACATCCGAAAAGTTAAAAAAACAAAATTTGCTAAAGTGTAGTGGGGACCAACTGCAATCATTAGATCTGGGAAAATTCATTTTAGTTAGTTTGGGCACAGGTTTTAGTATTGTTATGTCAGTGGGTTTGGTCTCTATATCAAGGAAATACTTAAGGAAGAAGGGTTCATGCTCACACTGCCTGCATTTGTATAGTAATAGTGCTTAGGGCAGTGGAAACATGCAGCTTGTGTGTAATTAGTCTGTGTTGGGGTTATCTCGTGAAACCTGATCCTCACATGTCAGAGGAGGTATGGGCTGCAGGTATGAGTCCAGGTGAAGGTGGGCACAAAATTAATTCCTGACATTTTTGAAATGCTAGCAGAGGCTTTTCAAAGCAACGCTTAAAGGCTTAAATACTTTGTGTCCCACTCAGTTTTCTTGACATTTAGAAGCTGTCAGAGTTAATGAGATTGTTATGTGTTTGGTGTGAAGTATGAAAAAATGCAACCAGTTGTGTTCAGTCGGAGCAGAGTAAATTATGGCTAACCACACATACTCCACTGTTACTCAGCCAAGCAGTGAGTTACATCATGCAGCCACAGGTCCTGGCGTCTCACCCTTAGAGTACTCGGCCCAGGTTGTATCCGGGAGCCGTGAGGGGAAAGTGTGACGCCGTTTGTAGTGAGTTTACTCCACAGGGCCGGGGTGTGGTCAGGAGAGGAGGAGCACTGCTCTCCCGCTCTCTTTTCAGCTCCTCCTGCTCTTATTATGAAACTGCCTGGCTCACATCCAGACCAAACCCTGCGAGGGCCCACTGACAACCAGACGACACACTCTCAGTCTGCGCGTCTCTCCCCTTTTAATACATACCGTGAAGCTGAGCAGAACGCCTCTGCATTCCTCACATTTTCCTTCAGGTTCGCGTTAGTTTAAGAGCAACTTGCAGGTTGAATTCTTCTGGGTTTAAGCATGATGTTAAATAGAAACATAATGTATAAATATCTGAAAAGGTGTTGTTATTCAAGTGACAAAGTGTAAATACAACGGTATGTTAAATCAGATGCGTCCACTAGGGTCAGTCTCAGTTTTGAAACCGTCTCAAGGCCACTTTTTGAAGGTCTTCGTCTCAATTGCAGTTTTACTCGGTCTTGTCTCAGTCTTGCACAAAATGGACTCAGGATTTTATTTCAAGACCACAGCTGTAGGCATATCACTAAATTACATGTGCATTGTCTGATTAATTTCTAAATATCACTTGGAGATTTGTTTGAAAAAAAAAAATCTCTCAAACATTTCTTTTAGGCGTAAAACTTTTTGCCAATTCTTGATGCGTCTTTCTGCAAGGGGAAACGTCACCCCCATCATACCATCATCAATCTGTAAAATTTGAAAAACTTGGTTGCCATTATGCCTGTCTAGTCTGGTCTTGGTCTTGATTTGATCTCTCCCTACCTTGGTCTTGACCCTTCAAAGTGTTGGTCTTGTCTCTGTCTTGATACAGTCTGGTCTTGGCCACGACTTGGTCTCTGTTTAGATGGTCTGTTCGTGCTGTTCTTTTGATTACTTGCAACTTACAATTAGTGAGAGACTATTTAGTGTATTGGCCTTTATTTCTTTGACCTTTGGCACACAAATTCTAATCAGTCCAAGAGTTTGTGTCAACGTTTGTGAGTATGAAGAAACTGTCTCAAGATATCATGTTTTAAGTGTAATGGGGACCGACAGATGGACATTCTGTATCAAACATCACAGTATGATACAGTACATGTCAACTGCAGCCGCACACACACACAAACTATTATGATGAGAGCTGTCAGTCGCTTGAAAAAATTAACAAATTAATTGCACAATTTGCTCTAATTTAATCACATTTTTCTTAAGACTTTACAGGTTAAATTAAAATAAGTATATTTAAATCCCATTGCTTGTAGCACCTTTTTACCTTAAAACACAGATGCTCTCCTGTGAGCTACAAATTTCAGAACAGAATCAGAAGAAATGTGTTTCAAGCTGACTTCTGTTGAAGTGGCATTTGAATTTCAAAACCGTCAAGGCCATTAAAATGGGATGTCAGCTTAGAAGGCAATAATCACTTAAATGCGCTAATATAAATTATATGATATATGTGTTCCAAGTTCAAGTGCCAACGGAATTTTCGCAGTAGTCCAGCAAATATGAAGAAAACAAGACATGCTGCTGAGATTTCAGAATGATGAATCCTTTTCACTCTATTTCATGCCATACAAAACTATTGGCCATGTTTTAAAGTGAAAACCATCTCTGTCCACACAAGCATTAAGCAAAGTTTCAGAATGAATCTGTGTCCGTTCTAACCACTACTACTAACTA
>JAPQRN010000005.1:36094761-36135612 GCA_037367275.1 Coranthus polyacanthus | reverse complement strand
GATGCCGGACATAGACCTAGAGGGACAGAAGACACTGGACGAAGACCCAGAGGAACAGAAGACACTGGACACAGACCAAAAGGACCAGAAGACACTGGAAGCGACAGACTAGAGACTCTAGGCGATGTTGAATCCATTAGTATTTCTGGCGAATGGACTTTTAGCTACATTTAACTACTGATAAAAACATTGGTCTAGTTGATAAAAAGCATATACTAATCACTGACACACAACTGCAACTAAATACATTTTGTTTCCATCTATGAGGTTCACACACATCACCACTTACAGACAATGCAGAGAGAGTGCGCCCCCCTGTGACAGAAAGACTACAATGTCCACAGTTGAACGGCAGAGCGACACAGAGCGGCAGCTCGCGATAACTCGCGTTCAGGCTGCTGCTGGGCGGAAAAGGCGGGAGAAGACTGCCGCTTCCGCGTCCGCGCAGCACAGACACAGCACACTAAGGCAAAATGGACGAAAAGTTAATATTGGCAGTATTTAATTACCCAGAGCTGTACAATGTCACTTTGCCGAATTACCGCTGCACGGAAAGTCGTACAAGCGCTTGGAGAAACATCAGTTTGTTATTGGGTCTCCCCTGTGAGTATTCGATAGTTTTTATGTTTATCATAACTTTGCTGCCAGTTATTATTTGCTCTGTCGATGTTGGCGTGGACGACTGAGCAGCCACGCTTCAGATGCATTCCGTTTCTATGAGACATAGGGGTTTGGTCGGTTTTCTGCAGGCGCTTTGAGTTTTTTTTTTCATTTTTGTTTTATGTGAGCGGAGACAGCCCGGTGGGGCTGATGCAGCCGCGCGTACCGTGCTAGCGGTAGCAGCTGCAGCTCGCACACCGTAGGCCGCGCTGCACCGAACGGCACGGACCGGCTCTATTATCGCGCCGCCAGCCGCGTCCAAACACGGCACGGCACGGCGAAGGAGGCAGCGTGCTCTGCGCCACGCACAGACGGACACGGACTCGCTGAAATCTACGAGCCGCGTGTCTTTCGTCTCGCTCGTTAACACCGCAAGGGCGACAAAAACTGAGAGCTTCTCGTGGAAGCGTCGGCGGCGGCACGAGCACAGATGGAAATACTGTATGTGAGAGCCCCTGAGAAGGAGGCCCCCAGTCTGCAAAAAGAACACTGATCAAATACCATGACCTTCAGACAAATAACAGCAATAAAGACAAACATCGACCAGTCATTGACATCAGTTAGAAAACACTTAGTGACTTCAGAAACATTAATATAAGCCCAATCATTTGTTGTAATGCGCAATTATATGTGTATGTGTTCTATTGTTCAGGAGGTGATTAAAACACACCTGAAGAGTCGAATAAATATAAATATTGATTATCAAATATTGAATTTGCCTGTTCCCTAAAACAAAAACAGACCTTTATAAGAGATATAATAAACATGACAAATTTGATCAGATGTACATTCCACTCAATTCTATTATCATTGACTTATTTTTCTGTCATTTCAAGCAAACATTATTTATGTTGTATTTTATGAGTCATTTTGAACCTAATATAGAATAACAGAAAAAAAAAACCGTCATCTTTTTATCATTTGATTTGTCTCTAAATACGTAAGTAACTACAGACCCTGGTCTCAGTATGAGCCGCCGTGAAAATAAAGGTTGGATAAAAGTCATTCAGATTTAGATTTTAAAATGACGACATCATGTAAAATGAATGGTGTTTTCCATATGACTGTGAACACCACACATTAAAGTCAGTTACAGCACACGTTGGGGCTCATGCTGGTATGTGACGAGAGGATCAAACATCTGCTATGTTCCTGCAAACATGAACTCCACAAGTAGTTCCATCTATTACATTTTGCTTGGCTTCACCCAGGACCCTGGTACGTTCATAGTTTTGAAAAGCACTAATTCAAACACACACAAAACGATGATATGAAGCCATTAGTTTCAGAATTTATAAAGAAAAATAATTTCAAACGATTCACTACAAATTCAACATTCAGCATGATTATATTATGATTATAGGTTTACAAGCAAACTGCAAAATTACACTGATCCTCATTGCTTGCCGAGTCTGAGTTTAGCCATTACTTAAGAAGTGAGTGAAATTAGAAATGCCTAAAGCAACTAATGATAATGAACATTTTTAATAAAAAGAACAAGCTTTTACAGCATCTCTAATTTTTAGGTCGCGTGCTCTTATTTTGAAGGACAGAAGCGCTACAGGAAGTACTGACAACATTTATGTCGACTTAACGCCTCTGCAAATTTTACACAGAGAAGTAAGAAAGTTGAAAACGCCGCAGATGTCATAGAGAGGCGTTTAAAACAAGCTGTAAAACACACCCGCCGTTCACGGAGAGAAGCTACGAACTCCGCAAATTTTACAGAGAGAATCTAAAAACGAGCGAAAAGACGAGGGTGAAGAGGACGAAGCGAATTCGCGACCGTAACATCAGTGACTACGCTCTTTTCCCGACCCCGGCATCGTTTTATTGGTAGTTAACGGATTGGTGGTTACCGGTTAGTTGAATGTACACAACCGTCTGTCCTCCAACGGATGTTGCCACGTCTCCACTTTTTGTATCCGTCGTTTCAAATTAAAAGCCTGTGCAGAGCGCTGTAATACCTCATGATACAGTATTTCATAAACTTCTGAAGCTGAAGCTCTGAAGTAATCTTGCAGTGCAACGTGAACCCCTGTCTCCGCGCGCCACAGGAAGCATGAGTGATTTATTTTAACAATTTCCTTGACTTCTGAAATTTTAAGACTTGTCAAATAGACACCTGAGATATCTCCAGGTCACAGACAGCTTTCCTTTTGTTGATATGTTTTTTCCCTCATTCGTAAGCATTTTTTTTTTGTGAAACTTCTTACTCTTCTCTAATATTTCCTCTAATAGCGGAGGAGTGCAAAAGAAAATGGAAGAATATGAGAGACCGGTATTTGAAGGAAGTTCGAATGGAGATCAAAAGCAAAAAGCAAGGAGAAATCGTTCAAAGCAGATGGAAATATAGACAGCTTATGAATTTTATTGCACCTTTTACTGGATCAAGAAGTGGAGTGGCAGACATCTGCGGCAGCAACGACGACGACCAGGACAATCACGACAACGAATCTGGCAGCGCAGAGGGAGAAACCACATCATCAGAGGCGGTCAAGACCCCTCAGTCCAACATGAAGGGCCCCGGGAGTCAAAACGACATCAAACCTCAGGTAGCGTTTGTGGCACAGCTCCCGTCTGTGTCTCCAGAAACCCAGATGGCTCAGCTGGCTGTTCTGGCCAAGATGCCATCAGGTCCACAGATCTCCCCGATCAGCAAGCCTGGACGGAAACGGAGACTGACGCACGAGACGCTTTCACTGTCCGGTTCCCAAAGTGCACCGTCTCCTACTAAGTGGCTGGTCAAAGACAATGCCTCCTCATTTCCCAACAGGCCACGGGACGAGGACGAACTGTTCCTGCTGAGCTTTGTCCCAGCTCTGAAGCGACTTGCTCCGCAGAAAAGATGCGAGACTAAAATAAAGATCCAGCAGATTATGTATGAAGCAGAATTCAATGTCGCACAGCCAGAGTCTCAAGATAAACACCCAGAGACAGAAACGCAGGACTAAAAGAAAAAAACTGACTTTTTTTTGTACTCAATTGTTTTCTAAAACGTGTTCCAGAAATCTGCCAAAAGATCTATTTTTCTAAACAAGACAGTGGTGAGTGAATCTGAAGCAGCTACATCCTTTTTTCACGTTAACTGTCACAAATCTCACTCTTAGTGAACAAGATATTGTTTCCACACCAGTTATTGTATGTGTTAATAACAAACTTTTTTTTTTTTTTGAGAGACAGGAGTATGAGTTAGGTCTTTATTTACACAACTTTGCTGTCAATAGAGGGAATTCACATTTAGAAAAGTCATTTCGTATTCATCCAACCAGTCTTCATTTGTAATATGCTACAGTATTTTACATTTAAATTACAGTAACATACAGTGAACTGAGAAATAAAAAGATTTTACAGTTTGGAGAAGAAACACTGTTTGATACATTCATCTTTGAATTGCTTACATGCATCATCACATCTTCATTAATAATCTTAAAATAAAGCGACCATGTGTGACATTTTGATTCCACAAAGCACGTGTATGATTTTGACTTTTTTTGGCATTTGTAAGATCAGATGTGGCCAGATAAATTAGGCAGAAAAGAAAAGGGTGAAGAGAGACAAACAGATGCTGGTATTCATTAGGTTTTTTTTCCCCCAAAAGATATTAAATTGTGGGGTCAAGTTAAATGAACACTTTTTTAAGGGAACATAAACGATTGAAAACTTGGGCAATCTTAATGTCAGTTTCAAAAAAATTATAATATTGCAAGCACGTAAGTAAATATAAGATTAATGTAAATCGAAACGGCCATAGTGAGTATGGAGCATTGGATGCATGAATCAAATTCCATTCATAAGTCGCCTTATTTGGTCTCGTAGAACATGAGTTTTAAAGTGACTGCAGCAAAGCAACATAAACTGAATTTAAAAAGTCAGATAAGGAAGCCCAGTGGGTACTGCATTGAGTCTGAAGGTTCAGTGTGTGATATTCAATGACAGAGATTGATTTCTCATTTACGTGTGATACACTCGTGAAAACAAATGGATTCTGGATTCTGTTTCTGCAATGAAATCCTCCTAAATCTTACACACTGGACCTTTAAAACATTCTGTGACCGAGGTTAGGTGGTTCGCTATCAAAGTTGTCATCATCACATCAGCACAGGTCTCTTTATTTTGGACAATCCTGCTTCATTTGTGCGAAAGGAAAAAAAAAAGGATACAAACGTGAAGTCATGGAGGCAGAATCGCATCGCTGTATCATAATGTCTCATCGCTGTAAAATCATTTATGCGATCAGCAGCCAAAACATAATCACCAGAGCAACGAACAAGAAGAGTCGAGACAGGAACTGCTCATCCATATGCTGTGGGGTCCCAGGGGCTGCTGCGAGGGGAATCAGTAGTTTAACAGAGGTCATTGGATATTTTGACGATAAAAGACAGTGGTGAGGATGAAGCGTGGAAATACCTGGTGGAGGTCTTCCATCGTTGATATTAAAAGCTGTAGCAAAAATACCAAATGGAAAGGCACCGATTCCAAATGACATTTGGAAACCTCCATCACCAAAGCCAAATCCTTGAAATCCCTGGAAGAGGATATTTCACATTAGTTCTCATTTCTCATTAGTCGAGTCAACTTTATACAACACATACTGAGAGGGTTTAGGAGCCTCATGGGTTCTAGTGGTTTCTCTAAGTTTGTGAAGGCGTGGGGTCCTCCCACAAGACATGTTATGGTTTTATCAGTTATCATTTAATGATTATTACCATATCTGTGAGCACAAATATGGAAAAGCTACAGCGCATATGAAACGATATCCAAATGTCCACTGGAGACGACGACAACCACTAGATCTGGGAAAAGTCACGCAGTTACTTGTAATGCTCTGCTCTCCACACTGACTGCATTCATTTGGCTTTGATGGGACCAGAAGTTGATTAGTTGCTGCACTTAAGACTTTATAAATGTAGGGAAAACCCTGACTTCCCTCCACCTGTTTTTTTTCCCCATTTTCCACTGAAGGCAGCATACACTGTAGGTACATTGAGGAGACACTGACTTGATGAGCTAAGAGATCTGTCCGGGGCGTTTTCATTGTATTCATTATTACACATTTTTGTGGCTTCACTTCATATTTTACGACGTCTTTGCAATATCTTGCCTACAGTTAAACGTGCGGCAAATGAGATGTGACACAACAGCTGGCACGATTTGTGGTTATTGTCAGGAGAGGTTTGTGCTTTACTAATAGATCCCAGTGGGAAAAGGTTTCTTCGTTAATGAATACAACACCCACACCATCCCGTGTAAAGGTTTCATCATGAATGGATCATGGAGAGTCACAGTGAGAAACACATACAGCAGCCTATTGTTCACATGTTAAAAACCTACAGGTCTCATTTGCTCCACATCCGCTTTGTTAATACCATGACAGTTGTGTATAGTACTTACACCACGATTTTCTGGCTCAGGTCTTTGCCCTTGTGGTCGAGGGGGTGTTCTTTCTCTATGACAAAAAAAAACATTACAAAAACAACCATTATTACACTTGACTCACGCAGCATTTCATTCTAACACATTTTTTTAACTACATAATGTAAATACACAAACATAAATAGAAGTCATTTATAAAATTGGGAGTAAGAATGACCTATGACAGATGTTCTCACCTGGGGTCCTGTTGACCTGTACTCCCCCGTCCATATAACGGGATGACTTTATCTCTGCTGATGCCGGCTTTACACACCGGACACACTTGTCTGTTGGGTCTGGTCTCCAGCCACTGCATAAACAGAGACGTATCAAGTATTTGACTGCCCTCATCAACTGTAAAGCATCCATGTCAGTACTTCAGAAAGGGAGAAAACAAAGAGAAGATCCACTTACCTGATGCAAGCAAGGCCAACTGACCGAGAGGAGATGGGGGGGAAAAAAGACAAGAGTTGAATTAGCCAAACATTTAAAAGTGTCTGAGCATCAGCATTGTACGTGATGCTGGACTGTCACAGTTTGAGATCAATGCCAGTGTTGAAGGTTTATCTTGGCCAGTACCATCTCAGCTTTCATTTTCTTGAATAAGAACTCAAGACTCACACTCATTTTCTGTATTTTAATTTAAAGTGACGAAAGTCAGCGTTCCCTGTTGTTTTTATGTCACTTTCACCTTGTTGCACCTTTCATGTGGTCTTCATCTTGTTATGTGTTAGTCAGTACTCATTTCCATCCGAACTGATGACTGGCCAAAGTTTACACTATACACTACATATGAATTACACATGGCACCTCACGTAATACAGTTACATCGAAAGCAACATGCGACATGAAGCACAGCAATGTGACAAGTAAATAAACTATTACGAAATGTTATTAGAGCAGGTGATCTGTAATCTCTCTGAACCCTGACTGAAAAAAAAACTGTAAACATAGGAGTAGTTACCAGAAGAGGTGTCCACACAGGCTGATCACGGCATCTTTGGCGGTGTCTAGACATATGTTACACTCAAACGTGCTGTCCTGGTTGCCACTGTCGGCCGCCGTCGAGCTGCTGGCCCCGGTGCCCGGGTTTTCAGTGGCCGCACTCGGGCCAGAGGCCGGGGAGGGGGCAGCGCTGGCCATTTAAAAATAGATCCTCTAACACAAACAACAAGCTTTAGGTGGGGTGACTCCGCCAACACCCTGCGCTTCAACTCACAAACATACGAAAGTGAAACGTATGTGGTTTGTAGCTGATGAAATGTAGAAGGCGAGAGACTTGACTTCGAGCAAACGATCTCTCAAAAACAGTGAAAGCAGAGGAAATTCAGCGGCTGCTAGCTAACGTTAGCTTCCATCTAGGAAAGGTGTCGTTGCGGCGCTGCTAACGTTAGCAATTTAAGAGTGCTGAGCGAGAAAGTCTGACGGATTAGCGGAATAAAACAACCGCAAACACTTACGCGTTAATCTAAGATGTCGCATATATTATGAACGAAAATCTTAACTTCTTATGGCAACCTGAAGAGATATCCTAACAGCTGGTTGCATCACACAACACACACACATCCGCAGCATTGGATCCAACCGGTAGTAGATCCGGAGAGAAGGCGGGGGGCGTGGCTTCCGTAGGGGCTCGTCTGCCCTCAGCTGAGCCTGGCAGGCAACGCATTTACAGGCTGTCCACTCAAGCACGGGTATCATTTAATGAGTTTGATTTATTACATAGAATAAACATTGAGATAATAACACGCAGCTGTGGTCCGTGTACGTCCAGGCAACTCACTGTGCCCCACAAATTTCACAGTAATTAAAACACTCAGGGCGTATACATTGTTTAGTTAATATTTCTTTAGGCGCGTACTGATTTTCGATAGGTTTTAAGCAAAAAATAACAACGAAACAAAAAACATAGAACAAAGGTTCCTTTTTTCATTTTGACAAAGATTTATCAATCAGTATAAAGGTGCAAAGTAGCAACTAAAATGGATTCGTTGCTTTTTTTGTCCACTTGTGGGCAGCACAACAAACTGTTAACATGAGCTGCACATGATCAGATGTACAGCATATAGATGGGGTTTTTGGGCAGTTTTTTCCTCACTCGAACCGGGGGTCTAAGGACAGAGGGTGTTGTATTTTGTACAGACTGTAAAGCCATTTGAGGTGAATCCTTGATTTGTGATATTGGGCTATATAAATAAAATTGAACTGAACTGAATAGACTGTAGAATTTATATAGTAGATTGGTCTGAAAGAAGCTAAAAGGTTCCACAGATCTGAGTGTTCATATGTCACTGTCAATTTAAAAAAACTGATTAGGAGCTATACATTTTTTATTAACTCTATTAAAATAAAATAAAGTGATATTCGTCTACTGTTAGTAGTAGGGCAGCAGTAAATGAAAAAGGAGATATATGTTTACAGAACTTTGCAGCAAAATGAAAAAAGTGATTTCATACATTGTATTTTCATGAACAATCATATGTACAACAATTTCAAAAAGAGAAGATGAAATACAGAGAGAGAAAGAGAAAAAACACTTTCCATGCAAATTTAATACAGGGGACATAACTAATTGCGGTTAGTCAGATTATAATGAATACGATACAAATAATCAGGGCAAAATATACATCAGTTATCACATGGACATTTCTTAAAGCCACGTGTCTATGAATTATTGTGCAATTGTTTTCCATAATATTTTTTTCCCATACAATCATGTTTTGTTGAAAGACAGCAAAGGTCTGAATTTAATTAGGCAATTTCCATAGACTTAGACCGTGAGGGATTGAAACCACCGGTACGAAAGTCCTCTGCCATTGCCTCCTCTATCCTCGATGCCAGTGACCGCTTTAGGGTTCGTTTAAAGTCGTTACCGATGAATACGTATAGAAATGGTGATATGAAGCTGTTTACAGCAGCCAGAGTTGCTCCGACCTTTAGCCCGGTTTGAAGTACATCCAGACTGTGGTTCTTGAAGTCTAACTCAAGAAGTACAAAGGTATGATATGGGACCCAGCAGAAGAAAAATGAACATATGAGCGCTGACATGACTTTGTAAGGCTTTGCTGACTTGAGGGTCAGATTTCTCAGCTTGAGCGCGAGCACCACGCAACAGAAAACAATCATTAGGAAAGGAATCAGAAAGCCCCAGATGAAGCGGGTCAGTGCCACTACTTTGTGTTGTGAATGAACCATGTAGTCTGTGTAGCACTGAGTCACAGAGCCATGGACTTTGGTTTGTCTGTAGATCAGTGAGGGCAAAGTTAAGAAGGCGGACAGGACCCACATGAGAACAACAATTAGCAATGCTTTCCACACAGACCGGTGGTTATGTGACCACACGGGAAATGAAACCATTACACAGCGATCGGTGCTGATCAGGACCAACAGGAACACACTGCTGTACATGTTGAGAAACAAGGCAGAGGAGGTCAGCTTGCACAAGGCCAGTCCGAAAGGCCAGTGTGAGGTGATCATGTAGTAGACTTCCAGTGGCAGAAAGGCACAGAACAAGAAATTTGAAATGGCCAGACTGATGTACCATATCGTGATGACAGTTCTTTTCATTTTCCATCCACAAATCCAGATCACTAATGAGTTTCCTCCAAGACCAATAACAGATATAACAATATTTACTGCAACGAGAACGGGAGTCAGGGAAGTCTGCGAATCACTGAAGTGAAGTCCAGTTCTGCTGGAGTTGCTCTCGGTTTCATTGTCAGGAGTGTAATCTTCATATTCAACATAATCCACACTCATGCTGGTAGCGTTGCCTAAAAGTATGATCATAAATGTCCTTTATAAACACAAGCCCACACATACATAGATAATTTTGTCGTATGAACATTTTAGCACAAAAATACATAAGAATAAAATTCACAAGGACTCACCTTTCGTGGTGGTGTCGAACAAAATCACTTCACAGTGCCTTCTCACTGAGTACTTTTGCTGCTGTGTTCAACTTCTCACTTCTGCTTCCTGGGCAGTGTCACCGATGAGCGTCACAAAAACAATAAAGAGGATTTGACATGGAAAACATAATAATCTTCCCTCCTTTTGCTGGCCAAGAAAATACTTGGTGTTTGTAAATGAGACCACTGTCAGCTTCTTTAGAGGTGCTCACACAGTTTATAATAACTGCATAAATGCACTTGTTTGGATGCTTTCAAATGGGCATTTCAAGGCTTACAACAGCCACTGGTCTGTTGTAATAAAATAAAGGGAACCCCCTCTGACATCAAAACCACCTACACTTGGCCTTAACCAAGAATGAGGGTGTGTCTAAAGACACAAACACACAAAAAATCATTTCCTCGTGCAGTGTTTGTCGTAATTCAAAGTAAATAAAAAAAACAACTAAAATACCTTATTAAAAAATATTAAACATAAAAGCCATAATGTATACGTGTTACAACCATAGAGTGTAAGCAAGAAGTGGATCACCCGTTGGTTTTAGGACTGTCGCTTTGAAGTTAAATTCTCCAGAAGTTGGATGAATTATTAGGACTGGATTCTGGATCCCAAGATGGCGCCTGTTCATTTGAACGGAGCACTCCGTTCAAATGAACTCATTGGCACCTCCGCTAAATACATTTCTGGCTTCTGTGTTACTTCCATGTTGTGCAGCTCATTGTACATTTGGACTAGGACTGCTGTGCATCTGGAAAAAAATAATTTTATTCAATAAACAGAAACTCTGAAAGTCTGATTCAGCAGGCAAGCTGTCAATCGCACCTGTCAATCAAAGCCAGACACGCAGACATCAAAGCTCCTATTCACCCTAAAATCTGGTGGAGGAGTAATTTAAAGATGGACCAGAACACTTCTTAGAGGGTCAAAATAAAGCAAATGGGACCAGAATGACTCCTCCAAAAAAAATAAATGATTGACTTCATATTTTCCAGTGTAAGTCTACAGGAGTCAGGGCTTTTTGGTGCAGCATATAGTGGCCGTCAGCAGTATTACACTTTGAGATACTCACACATTAGCTTCATTTTGGAGCCGCGGTCCTCGCCCCTTGATTAGAACCATCATTTGTGTTGTACCTGTTTGCCCAACACAATCCAGTAGCCGTAGAGAAGTGTGGTAGATTATTTAAAAAGCCACTCTGATAAAAAGAGAAAGGGGAACAAGATGACTTGCAATTTACAATTTACAGCATGTGATTACTTCCTCATACCAGAAATTGCACAAATGTCTATAAATGCAGAAATATCAATTTCATTTTGGACAGTGCTTTCAGAAATATCAGTGCAAAAAAGTTTATTAAATCATTTTGATCAGGAATATGTAGTAGAGCAGTAAACTTTATAACATTACAGCACTCAGTTCATCAGCCTCTTGAGTAAACAGTGAATTAACTTCAAAATCATCAGTGAGATAATGCCTTTAGTCCCTCACTATTTACAGTCTGCTCCTTTTAGGAAAGATTATTCCTGTTATTAATATACTTTTATTGACAACCCCACAGCTTTGCATGCAGTTCCCCAAAAATCATATGATGTTACAAAAACCTGACTATGCCATTTTCAGTCAGAGAATCATGATGAAACAACTAACCAGCAAAAATGACTCTGACAAACATCCTGTTACAATAAAAACATACAGAAACAATTCTTTTTTTTTGTCTCAACCTTATGTCTTAACGTATAAAGTAATATTATAAGCAATGCTCATATATGTGTACAATGCAAGACTTAATAGTTTTGATCAACTGGTTAAAGGCTTTATGTAAAACAGAAATCAGATTAAGTGTAAACTTTATTGTCACTATAACAAACAGTGTTTGGATTTTGTCTTGGTGAGCTCATAGTGTAACAGAACAGACAACATTCAGCACAAGATACTGGTATAAAACCATGGGTCTACGTGAAGAACATTTAAAAATACAAGCCAAGTGTAGCTAAGTCAGTCACTGCATTTTCAGCAACTGAGTGTGAAACGTGGTGTTTTCAAGTATTACACATATTTATTTTCAATATCAGTTTTGTCTGGCGGTTTATATCAGTAGTAGAAGAGGTAGCCTGTTCAAATCCTTCACCCAAGTATAGGCAGCAGGCATACAAATCACCCCTGAGAAGACCATTTCTACATAGAACATTAAATCTATATAAATCTAAAAGGTTTCTTAGCCTGATTCAGACCAAGTACTCGCGACGAGATGTAACAGTTTCAGACCGTTGCAGTGTTGTGAACTGACCCGTTAAACTCAAACCAACTGGTGCTGTTTGTCAGGGATTCAGTTTGTCAAAGGCTGGTTTTTGAACGTCACGCTTTATATTGTGTGTTTTTTTCAGTATTTATGGCTGCAGTTCACCTGTTACCGGCCACCTGTTTACTTACAGTGAATTCCTTAGAGAATTCAATTTGCCTGTTACCCCCAGAGAGTTTGCTGTTGTTATGGATGCCATTCCTGCAGGTAGTAAGCTTCTTGTCCCATCTGCACCCAGAGTTGCTCCACATAATGTATTCCCAGAACTTTTTCTTAGTACAAAAACCAATAAGTGTATAAAAGAGGTAATTAAAAGGGATATCAAGAGTAAACCTGCATCTATGTTTGTTTGGAACAATGAATTTCCTAATATAGAATGGAAAAGAGTTTGGTTATTACCCAGAAAATTTCTGATTACAAACAAAGTTTGTGAAGTGTCTTTAAAAATCTTGCACAAATGTTATCCAGTTAACATGTTTCTGGCAAAATTTCATGTAAATGTGGGGCATCACTGTTCTTTCTGTCATCAAGCAGAGAGGACTATTCCTCATCTTTTTTTGGCATTGTTCATATGCTCATAGAATTTGGCAGGATATTAATCTTCACTTAAATAAGAAATTGGAATAACAATCAGATATGTTATTAATCTTATCATCTTGCAGGCTGAATTCCATAAACATTCCAGCAAATTCTCCAACCAAAAGCCAAACATTTTTGCCTTTTTAACTTATCTACTCTCATACATAAATTCTTTAAAATTTTGCACTAATCCCAAAGCTGTAAAAGCCAGAGAACTTTGTGATGTCTTAAATGCATAATGTGTGTCTCTGTTCCTTTTAGCCTTTCTTGCATTTAATTTATTTAATTTCATTATTTATATATGTATAGCTATTTTGCTGTTTTTGTTGTTTTGCAACTACTCGCTTCACTGTGTCAAAAAACACCGGAAGTGCAGCTGTGGTCAGTAACTCAGTGTCACTGTCCACATTCATATCTTAAGACGCTACGATGCAGTTAGAAGTTCAGAATGAACGGGGAGCTGTTGCTATGGTCTGAACTCACAGCGTTTCAGATCATCACAGACCGAAGCTTTGCAAGCTGTTGCTCATCATGAATCTTTGAATCTCTGAACCCGTTGTGTTGTCTAAAAATATAGTTGCATTAAAACATCAGCAATGCATTTCACTGGCCAAGGTAGAACTTACTAACTATTGATGATGTTTTTTACCCATTCGTGTTTTTTTATGATTCAGAGTCAGGTAAGTACACATAGAAGGAGTGTGATTTTGTTGTTTTCATTGTTCTCTGTGTACTTAACACAGTAACAGACGTGGCAGCAAGAACAAGGACAACACTGAACAAAAGACGGAAAACACATAGGACTGTTGTGCACAACCAGATTTTTAGACTTTTTAGATTTGTATTTTATCTCATTGCTATTATTTATACAGTTATAATCATTGTATCTTTTGTGTCAAACCTATTCATGTAATTATGGCATAGATCACGCCTCAGAAACGCACACACCCCTTTTTCCTGTACTATTGGTTTCTTCCAGTGCCTCCAGCATGTAGCTTTCATCCAGTATCATACATATCATACGTACATCCAGTATGTTACACTGAATGAATAAGTGCATAGATGTTTCATTTGCATGTCCAGAAAAAACACCCGGACAATCAACATCCACATATTTAGAGATGATAGAATTCACTGAATAGATTTTAGGTCAAATTTTGAAAATGACCATCTTAGACCTTATAAGCAATGCAAAATTTGTCAGATAAAAACCATATTTTTTTAAGTATGAGTTCCAATCAAATTTTACCCGGAGGGCGAATTTGTTTTACTTTTAAAGATTTGATGAATATGTTTTGGTCTGATTTAAAGTCTTGTGTATTCAGTTTCACTAATATTACTCAGTGTTTTGCACTTAAAGATAACTTGTTAATTTGTTACAATGACAGTATGAGTTACAAATCTTTGAACTCTAGTCTCTAGGTTCACAGTCCTGTTCCCCTCTTCCCTTTTTAAATTCAACTCAATTCTTAATTCCCTGACTCTCACAAATGAAAAAAAGAAAGAATTCAATTAGACCTTATTTAAATAAGTATAGGCAGTATGCCTGCTGCCTATACTTATTTAATGGAATTTTTGTACCTCATCACAATGATTTATTTTGTAAATCCCTGCATATTCCTTCATTTTTAATATTTGTACATTATTTTTTATTATGTGTTATTGTTTTATGAGCTCTCATGTAGCTACCATGTTGTAAAGTTATTTGTTCCTGGCATGTCATATTTGTCTTTATCAAAGCATTTAAAAAAAAAACTTCCATCTACAGTAGTATGGTCTCGTATAGGACTCTGCTGCGCCGTTACAACTTCATTTTGTGCTGCAGATGTGGTTAGTAGGGCGTCAACCCCCATCTGAGGGAAGGAGGCATAGTTTGCTTTTGCAGCATGGTTGACAGGATGTTATAATGTTGACAGGATGAACCAAAACGGTGCATTTTAATTGTAAGAATATCTGAAATCGTCATGAAAACATCTTACAAACCCAAAAGAAAACAAAAGAACAGAAAAGAACCTCAAATGTGTACAAATAGCCTATAGTACTAGATTTGATGTTATTTTTTTGTATTATTCTTTTAAATAAACTTTATTTACAAAAAGTGCTTACAACAGCTTTTGCATTGCAACCACCTGTAACATTGCACGAGGTAGAGTAAAAAACACGAATGAACAACAAAGCAAAACACGCAAACAAAGCAGCGACGTGTAAATATAAAGAAGGATTAAATTACAAATGAAATAAATTACTAAGGCTTCAGTTTTTAAAGCCTTCGAAGTGTGACCAGGTCATGTTTTTAAACAGGAGCTGAAGGTTGGGTTTCTGTTCAAATTCACTGTTGTGGATGTGGAATTTAGTAAATAAAGGAATAATGTTAATGACATACATTTTCTTCCCAGGCATTTCATCAGAAAACTGACCAAATAAAATACATTTAATATTAAATGCGAAATAGGGATTTAATGTTATTTTAGTAACAGTGAGTCATTTTTTAAAATTATTTATTTATAATTCTTTTTCTTTTTTCTTTTTTGTCTTTTTTTTAAAGGTTTTTCTTTTATTTTGTTTTGCTGGGTTACGTGAAGCTGACGCAGACGCTATTATTTTAACCCCGCCCACTGACGGTCTCGCGGTGCCCTCGGTCTGCTATATAGTTTCAAACTGCGTCACTCGGTTCAGTTGCGAATCTGTCGACATGGCGGGTACATTGGCGAACAAGTGTCTCTCTCCTCTGGCGTTTCTCACCAGGAGGTTCTCTGCTCCGGAGTTCATCACCCAGTGCTGCTACCACCAGAAGGTAAACTTGTCATAGCTTTAAAGAACGCTCCATAGTGTGCTAGCTGCTGCTGTGCTAGCTAATGTTCAGAAATACTAACCATAGGTTTGTTTACATCATAAATAGGGCTCTAGTTGTTGTTGCTTAGCTTATGTAACGTTAATTAGGTTAGAAGGAGTCCGTTAACCACGGGTAGGTAGCCTGCTCTTCTTAAATAACACATTGCGACATAAGCTTGGATGTAATTTATGGAATACGTTGCATATGATTAAGAAACATCCATAGGCGGTCATTTTGCTGTATTATGAAACGTCAACAGCATAGTGAGATAACCTACCAGAACAGACCAGAACAACCTCACTAATCAGCCTCCAAGTTAATAAAGCCACAGCTTCAAAGCCTGAATCAATCCAGATTAATCAGCTTTAAGGCAGTATGGTACAGTACAGTGGACTGGAAATCTGTAAAAGTCTAAAAAGGATACGCCAAAGAGTTTCATCTTCCTGAATATGCAGCATCTACAAATGAACTAATACACGAAATTTTGAGAGATTTCACATTGATTTGTTTATTTTAGGTTTGATGTTAGAATCTGATGCAACAGGCAGACACACAGCGAGGCTGCTTAGTGGTAATCAGCTTCAAATATACTCCAGGTTATGTTACTTTAAGCTTCTACACAGATACATGATGATTGAGTTGCCTAAAATTGAATTTACTTTTACTGAGAGGCTTTGAGACCATAAGGTACCGTAACACTAAGTTATTCACCATTTATCATTTTAAGTGTAGCTTCCCACAATGTTCCTTAGAAACATTACACCTCTAGTAAGTAAACATCCCAAGTATTTTACTCCATAAAGCTGAAATATCATAAATATTGTAATATGCTTGGCCACTTGTTTTTTTCGTGTCAGAGTGACTCAGCAGAATCTGGGGAAGGGGACAGGATGTAAACTAGTGGACAATGAAACCTTAATCTATTTATCTTAATGGCTCTTACGTCATGGTGAAAATATGCAGTTGTCTAACAGTGATATGAAAGATTTGTTGGTATTGTTTTTGTACAGAAAACAAATTCACTGGGTTTTGGGTTTCTTTACATTTATTTTTCTACATTTCATACATTTCTACATCAGACACTGTCAGCAGTAGGATCATAAAGTGATGCATTTGTCTGTTTTGTCTGAAGGTGGTGGATCATTATGAAAACCCAAGGAATGTGGGCACGCTGAATAAAAACTCCAAAAATGTTGGGACTGGCCTGGTGGGCGCTCCAGCCTGTGGAGATGTGATGAAGCTTCAGGTATATTTGTGTCCACACATGGATGGATTACATGTTTATATGAACACAGAGACGTTAGCAGGGTTTTCCCTTCTATAACAAGGCTTAGGCGCAGCATCCAAGCCAGAAGCTAAATTAATTTCAGACCAATGTGGAGAGCAGTGGATTTAAATGGCAACATTTTCACAAACTTAGGTAAAACGCCGATACGAATATGAATACAGACTTTTGACTATACTTGTATATAAGTGCAATAGGTGCTTTCTTTCACAAATTAGGTAAAGATCATGGTCAAAAACAACATGGAAAAAGAGGAAAAAGGACTTATTTTGGATCATTTCAAGCCTCCCCAACCACCACCAACCCCCAGCACCGAATCACATAGATATCTTATGATTAGTTTTAGTGTTAGATTGATAGAAGTTCCAGATTTCTTCATTAATTAGTTTGAGTTCTATGTAATGATCCAGTAGATGTTCAATTCAATCTCATTTCTAATAGACTGTTTTTATCAATTTATTTTGAAAGGGTTGATATTGGCTGATTAATCACCTATAAGCATTTTCATTATTATATCAGCCTTTAAAAATCCATTATCGACCTCTATTAAGCGTAAAGATAAGTGTAAATTGTTAAAGAGATAAATCATTTTGCATGATTTTTATCTGTTCATGTTTAATATTTTATTTACATAATGAGGGGAATGATGCAGGTACCGTACTCTTAGAAGTCCGTATTAGCCATGTTTGCTGAACTAGAGAAAATGGAAGTTGGTGGCTACAAAAACAGTTTTTGACCATATAACGTATAAGGTCTGAAACAGTGGACAAGCTAAAGTTTTTTCCTTTCAGATGTTGTTTCATGAGCTCAGAGAGATTTGTTTGTAAAGGTGAAGCTTGAACAGACGTAAATAAATCTTTTTCTAAATTTTTTTTTTTTTTTTTTTTTTTTTCCTTTTTTGAAGTTGGGATGTAATATGAATATTTTATTAATATGTAGTAGAACTTCTACTTCCTTGGACAATTAAAGTTTCAGGGTTTCTTTTGGAGATGTAGCCCTACAACAACAACTAAAGACTTATCAGAAGCAGCAGACAGTGTGGATTACTCCCTTGTTTCTCCATGGAGATAGCACTGCGTCATTGATGATTTAGTTAAGTGTTGCTGCAGAGCATTTCCTCTGCTGTCTCTGGGGGAAAACACATTTTACAGTTACCCTGAACAATAGCTGAAGCAGTTATCATTACCCACTGAATGAAACTGTCACTTGTAATAAAACAGAAATGAGATCTATGTTTTTGTAACTTGTTTCTTTAGCACTTGAGTAAAACTAAAAAAACCCTTCTAAATATGACAGATCGAAGTGGATGACCAGGGGAAGATTGTGGATGCCAGGTTCAAAACATTCGGCTGCGGCTCTGCCATCGCCTCCAGCTCTCTGGCCACCGAGTGGGTGAAGGGCAAATCTGTGAGTCAACACTCAGACACATTACACTCCTGTCTCTGCACCTTGAGTAATTTTTTTTGTTCCATTCTGGCCGTGTCTTATCATTCATTTGAACGGTGTTATTGGAGCTGTGTACTTTTCTTTTCAGGTGGATGAAGCTCTGACTATAAGGAACACTGACATTGCCAAAGAGCTCAGTCTTCCACCGGTTAAACTTCACTGCTCTAGTAAGTTCTTCAGTTCATTTTTTTTTCTTGCATCGTCTGGATTTTAACTTGACGTTTCCATATTGAACCCTGTCATTGTTTCTCCTCAGTGCTGGCAGAGGATGCCATCAAGGCTGCCCTGGCTGACTACCGTCTCAAGCAGCAGGACGACCAGCAGGAGGCAGTCAGGGCCAGCAATTAAGTTACTTCGTGCTCGACTGTTGACTCCTCTGCTGCCATGTAGAGAAAACATCCAGCACCAAACCCCTCACTTCTCTGCACTATTGATGAGGCACACCTAATATATTGTTAACAAGTACACCATTGTCAACCCTCTGTAGCAGTGTTACACCAGGCTTCTGTATTAGTCTGTGGTCCTCTATCCCTTTGCACTGTATCTGTAGCCTGTCACATAAGCGCACAATGTAAGCACTGTTTCAGTGGTTGGTACAAAGGTGAGCCTTATTTTTGAGACCATGTTATATTCTAAGTTTTTGAGCTTTAAATGCTGTGGTGGAGATGTCGCTGAAGGCTAACAGCTGTTGAAGTAACTGGTCTGCACCCTGCGCACTGATATTTTGATATGCAATGAGACAAAAGTGGCTCCAAACAATTAAAGGTTGGAGTATAAATCATAGTATTTTAGAAATGCTTCCTTGAAACTCTGCAATAAAAATGCATCACAGATGACATTTTGTTGTATATTTTTTACCCAATTACTGGTGTTGAATAACCAGATCAGGGGCCGTATTCACAAACCTGAGAATCCTCTCACAGAGTTCAGCAAACCTCAGCAAAACAACGTCCAGCAACGAGTCATAGAAAATGAGAAAATTCTCAGAGCAATTCTTAGCGAGGAGGAGGCGGAGGGTCGACCCCGTTGCAAGGTATAATTCACTCATTTGAAAGGATGATTGGCTGATGAAACCAAAACAAAGAACACTGTCATGTGATAAAGGGTAGACAATGACTCAACAGATCTAATTAGAATTTAGTGTGGATCGAGATATGGTGGACTTTTTCACTCAGCCTGGATTTTGATTTCAGTTGAACTATACTAATAATACTTGTATTTTTTAGTTTGAGGCATTGACTAGTGGAGTTTTTCTTTAGTTTAATGTTGACTTACAGGAGCTGATCCTTCGTGTCATCCTGGATTATTCCAGTATTCCCGTGAAGTGCTAGAACATGTCTGGTAGTAACAAAGACACGGATGCAACCCATAGTGTGGACTGATGACACTGAATTATTCCTCGGTCTCATCCATAAATAATATCACAGCCATTTTTAGTCATGTGTAACAACCTACATCACCACCTTCTGACCATATCATGCAGCTGAGTTCATTCACTTCAAACCCTTCTATGGAAACGCACATGATTTACATTTTCTTCAAGCAAAAGTTTGCTTCGAATTAGCTTGACATTTTATGGAAACATGGCTCTGAACAATGTTAGAGGTCTTTTCTGATTTCAGAAGGAAGGTTTTGAATTTCCAACACTGGAGACGACATGGCCGCTTGCCTTCTGCATATTAGCTTTTTACCATATAGAATATATGTATATATATATATATTATATATCAGATGTAACCCCTCTGTAATCACCAACATTTTGATTAATAACTGTAAATTAGTTATATATTTTCCCGGTAACTAATAAAATTATATGACTAAGTGCTGAATTATACCACCTCAAAATGTCAGCAAAGCAAAAACATCTGTAATAGAGACACCAACAACGTTTAGATTTTATTGTGCTTGCATGTTAACCAAAACTATCTTCTGCTGACTTTTCTTCAAAAATGTTTGACTAATTAGAAGCCTTCAAATACTGCTCTACACTGTTTAATGTATTGCACATAAGCAACAAGTATTTGGGATGATATTACAGAAATTGGAGAGCTAGGGCAATGAAACAAATGAACACACGCACCAAGCAAAATATATTTATAAAGTAATATGAATGATTCCGACGGGTGACAAATTAAAGGAAAAAGTGTCCCAGTGAGACCACTAGGCACCACCAGGGGCCAGTCTCACAGTCTGACAAAAGCTTGGTGCCACTTGTTAGTGTGACTGACTGTTACTGTAGTGATAAAGGTCTCAGGTCTAAGTTAGTCTGTGGGGAGGCTTGTCATTTTAGGTTTAAAATGAGCCAGACTTTATTTTTGTGAAACTTTCATCAGGCTAATCTAAGAGCAAAAGTGAGATGTAACCCAGTGTAAAACCCCTTTGTGAAGCCGGCCCCAGAACAGTTTCAGTGCACCTTGGCATTGACTCTGTAACTCTGTGAACTCTGCTGGAGTTTGCTGTTTTGATGATGATGGGGGTAGAGAGTGCTTTGTAACATGTCAGTGCAAACTCTGAACTATGAAACCATCCAGTGGCTCCTCGATGTGCTCTATGGATGGGGGCATCGTCATCCTGGAAAACACCACTCCCATCAGGTTTTTTTCCTTTATTTTGTCACCTGATTATATATCCAGTCCTAGCAAAAGCAACAGATTGCAGCATTTCCCTCACTACACTGAATAAAAACATCATACTTGAACTATTGCATTTGAATTTAGAATTCAAATTGTTTGAAAGCATAACGAGGCCCCAGGTTTCAGAAGGTGTTAGAAGGCAGTTTTCTCTCCTGCGATCAGCTGAAGTGTAGCAGAGTCACTATGAATGTGCAGAGAAGAAGGCCGGACACTCCTGCCCACTAAAGGCTCCTGTGAGTCATCTTTCTCAGAATGAACCTGCTCTGGAGAATCTATCTCATCATGGCTGCCAGAAAGCTGACATTGCTCCTTTTCTTCAGGGAGACTTGGTAGCTGCTTGTCCAGGACGCTGCCGTGTGGTTTGTCCTCAGAGCTGTGGTCGTCCTCTTTCCGACTGGGGTCACTTTCCTCTGCAACCTCAGCAGATTTATTTGGTGTCCGCAGACTCTTGGCAGCCTTCATGATGTCTGCCTGGAGCTGCCTGTGAGAATCCATTGACTCACTTTTCTGCTCTGGAGTTGTTTTTTCTGGCACTTCATTAAAGGGCTTAGCACCACCGGTTTTGTCCCTGTGGTCCACATACATTTTGGAGGGAAAAGATGAAGGGTAGTAAGCATTGACTTTGCGCCTGCGGGTCATGAAAACCGCCCCACAGATAATAAGAAAAAGCATAAAGACAAAGGTGGCTACAACAAGGATGAGGAGCATGTTCTCCATCAAAAAGTTTTCGACTTGTTTCAGAAAGTCAACGTCCACGTGGGTGGGGCCGCCAGGTGTGGTTTGGTACTCAGAGAAAAGGGAGCTTGTGGCCAGAGAGGAAGTGAAGTTTGAGAGTTCTTCCTCATCTGTGCTTCCCTCAAGAAAACCATAAAAGGGCAGAGGCGTGGCCAAACTGCTGCTGATGCAAAACCCCACAGAGACACCAATCAGATGAAGTGTCGGGATCATCATTTTCCTACAGGATCTGCAATTACAGCAAAGGGAAAGTTGGGACTGAAATGTATTTATTTTTTATTAGAAAGGGATATTTTGTACATGGATAAAGTAGAAACAGTAATCTGATGCAACTATCATAGCATTTGTAATGAATGCAAATTTGCAACACCAATCTCAAGAAAAGTTTTCATGAAAAAAACAAGGTAAAGATTAAAAAATAATTAAAACAATGAGGTAAACTGAGTACAACAAAATATCTTATAGTGTTTTGTGAGGTCACGAATACTTTGACCTTTGACCTTTGGCCACCAAAACCTGTTCAGTCCAAACGTGCGTCCAAGTGAACATTTGTGCCAAACTAGAAAAAAATCCTTTGGGGTGTTATTGAAATATCACATTCATAATGAATGGACAGACATGAGGTCACCGTGACCTTTGGCCACCAAAATCTGCCCATGTCATCCTTGCGTTCAAGTGAATGTTTTATGCCAAATCTGAAGATATTCTGTCAAACCATTCCTGAGATATCGGGCCTCATGCAAGAACCACTCACAAACACATTTGTCCTTAAATGTCACATATGAGTGATTTATGAATGGCTACACTGTAATGGCTGAATTAACTGCATGATGAAAACAGAGTCTAGAATCCACTCTCTGTACTACAGTTAATTTCATGTATGTGTGCATATGACTGCCGTATGTGCTAATGTGTGATTGCACAGACGTGTGTATATTTAACATGGTGTGAGTAGGTGATTAATTCTGAAAGACACCCCCCTCCCCCTCCTCTTTCCAGATGAGTCTCATGCCGTCCAGCTTGCACACAGATGGAGCAAAGGAAGGATAAAGTGCAAGCTTTGGCCAGTTGACACAGAAACAGAGCAGACAGTCGATTGTGATCAAAGTAAGTGTTAACTGTAGCAAAACTCAAGTCTTGAAAGGGTTAGCCTTTTAACATCCACCAGGTCACCGGCAACCCATTTCAGGGTTCGGGTTACGGTTACATTTGAGCCATGTTTAAACTGATATAGTTTATGTTGTGTTTCATCCACATTAAACACAGAAACTAGAAGATGTTCCCTTACAAGTGAAGGGAAGGGTTCCCTGAAAAGAGTGGATGTTAACAGGTTAACCACTTTAAGATCTAAAACACACACAGACACAATAGAATTTGAATGCCCTACAGTGGTGTCACATTGACTGACAACCATTCAATGGAAAAAAATGCACTGTGAGCAAAAAAATGTATGAAAGGTCGAAACATTTTACTCACCATCCACCGTAGCAGACAAAAAAAAAAGTCTTGGAATTGCGTGTGAAGGTGAAACTAGTCTGGAAAACTGAAGTAAGAGAGAGCACAGCGAGTCAAGAGTGGCGAAGGCTCGGTGAAGCACGCCACTTTTGCAGTTTCAGATTTCAGGCTGGAGGTTTGTCTGGATAATGCAAAAAAAAAAAAAGAAGACATTGTTAACCACGAGGACAAATCCCTCCTTCTCTGTCTCCACCGTTCTCCTCCCCCTTCAGTTTCCCCAGGAGTGTCTGGGCTCTTCGGCCTGCACACAGATTGTTCTTGTTAGGTAGGAGTTTCTAATGCTCTGCTGTGGGGGCAGGGACCTCTCCTCCACTGGAACTAAATGGACGTCCAGGCCAGATACAGCTTTCCTTTTTGATCTTTAGGACTTAACCTTTTAACATTTACTTTTTACATGAAACCGTCAATATGCATGTATTGGACTTCAGTGGCAAGAGAAAATCCTCTGGTTTCTGTGTTAAACATGTGGCTGAAACAGACTGAAACTACATCAGTTAAAACATGGCTCAAATGTAACCCTAACCCCAACCCTAACCCTAATCCTAAAATGGTTAAGAGGTTAAGAAAATGTCCCTTTCTGTTTACTCACTCCATCATCACATCAGATTGCTCAATTCTAAAATATTTGTGAGGAGTGGTCTCCGACTGGCCTGACACCCTGGCCTTTCACCTCTCCGCCTCTGACACTCGACGACTTACAGCAGGCCTCCTGGGGTGAAAAAGAGTCAGGGAGCAGCTTGTAAAAGTGACCAGCTAATGCAGGAAGAGGTTAATGTTTCCTGTATGGACAAAAAACCTGTAACAGCCAGGGAAAGGGGGATGGAGTGGGCTTCATGCTAGGAAACAATGTGGCGTATTTTCTTCTCCAGAGGCGAGCAATTAAACTCACACGGTGTATGTGACCACTTTAGGGAGAAAGTATGACTGTGTACGAGTGGGTCTACAAGTGACTGTGTTTGAGTGTGTGTGTGTGTGTGTGTGTGTGTGTTTGAATGCATTTTTGGCAAGTGTGCTATGTTTGTGATCAGTCAAGACAAGTCGAACTTTATATGGTCATCAGGAGCATCAGATGAAGTCCTGCATCCTCCAGGTTTACATTTGTCGGAGCTCTGTTGAAAGTCAAGGGTGAGTGTTTCAAACTTGAAAAACACGAAGGAAAAA
This sequence comes from Coranthus polyacanthus, assembly GCA_037367275.1. Taxonomy (NCBI): domain Eukaryota; kingdom Metazoa; phylum Chordata; class Actinopteri; order Kurtiformes; family Apogonidae; genus Coranthus; species Coranthus polyacanthus. Next base: position 36,111,139 of record JAPQRN010000005.1, on the reverse strand, counting down.
AAAAACCCTGGGTACATGGACTTCATAAGAATTCAGGGGAGTGTTTTTTGTTTGGCACTAGAGGAAGTGAATATGAAATTGAGTCCAGGGTAAAAGAAAAGTCTTTCATAAATAAGGGAAGTGAGTGAGTCCACAGAGTACTGTTTTATTTTACCAACTGTTTAGAGACAAAATAATACAATTAAACATAGAAAATGCAGGGCTGTATATATATTCAAAAGAGATCTGTTGAACATTTCCAACACAAAGTTTATCTGAACACTTAAAATCTGTCACAGAACATGTCAGGTTTGAAGGTAAAAAAGATAAACTTTAAATAAGACCTTAGGTAGAAAAGATAAATAACACAAAATAGAAAATGCATCTCTACACAAACAACCTATGCAAACAGACACATACACTTATCATCAATCAAAATACTGCATACTGCACACAATGAAGCCTCACAGCTAAAAGGAACAGTACTGATAAACAGAACAGCATCTGTGAAGAACACTAATCCCTTGACAGAACAAGCCTTCCTGTCTCCCGTTGCTAAGTGAAAAACCATCAGGGCTCTGCTTGGGATTTTTGGAAAAAAAAACATCTTTGATCACTCTTCTCATCTCTAAAGTCTTCAGTGTAAGGTGAGTCAGTCTTTTCATTTGCCTCAAATACACATTTGTTGTCAGATATGGCTCAACGTACACGTATGTCTAGTTATTACACTACAACAGCAACTTTGTTTTTGTGTTTGTGGTTTCTGTGCCTCTTCCTCCATGGTACTAGGGCGCTCAGCGAAGCCAAACCACAACTTCAAAGGGGAAGCATGAGTTTCACAGTGACTGTTTCCACGTTATTGACAGATCTACCTGTCTGAGAATCTGTGCAAAGAGTATGGAACAACAATAACCACGGTGTCTAAACGTAGCGGTCATTTTCCGGGAGGAAGCTGCTGAGAGTGAGGTTATCTCCTCCATCATCATCACTGTCTCCCCCACTCGGGATCACCAGGACCCCGTTACTAACCGGATTACGTTGCCTCATGTAGTTGTGATTCCTTTCAGGCAGCAGCGCAGAAATGCACATCATCTCTGTCGCTTGCTGAGGTTTTTTGACACGATACTTCCTCACTGACAGTTTTGTGCAGAGGATAATGGTAGAAACCATGAAAATGGTGGCCAACACTGCCAGGGCGGCAACGGCGATGAGGCACTGTTTTACAATGCCTCGGACTGAGCAGGACTGGGCTTCGGTGCTGGGTGGGCTCTCTGTGACTTTAATCACAGGAGTAGCTGACTTACTGGTTGGAATTGGCAACTTTTTGGGACTCACGTGGATCAAAATTCCTCCTGAACTGTTAGAGGCCCCTGTTGTGGAGATGGAAGCATTCAGCTCTGTGGTGTCAGGAAACGCTGATGTGGAGATGTTGGATGTTGTTGCAGAAATGGCCTTAGATGAAGGAGGAAGTTGAGTGCTGTTACTGTGGGTGCTGCTGCTGCTGCTGGTGGTGGTGGGCATCTCTGTTGTTCTTTCAGAAAAAGAAGAGGTGGAATTAGACACAGGGGTAGATCCAGAGGTAGGGTTCACCGTCATTGAGGATGTACTAGAAACTGAGGGACTGCTGAGTTCACGGATGACACCGGGAACCTGGGTAGAATTATCAGGAACAGCTGTGGAAAACAACTCAGTTGTAACATGAGGCTCAGGTGTGGATCTGCCCTGGGACAAAGACGTGGCCATTACTGACGTTGTCACAATTGTTGTTGTTGTCGGTGATGCTGTTGCTGACATTGCTGCGCTTGTTGGTGAAGTTGTTGGTGACATTGTTGCTGTTGTTGCTGATGTTGCTGCTGCTGTTGGTAAAGTTGTTGGTAACATCGTTGCTGCTGCTGTTAGTGAAGTTGCAGAAGTTGTTTCAGAAGGAGTCATGGCAGTAGAAATGGTGGGTGATTTGTGACGTAACAGATCCTCTGTAGGTTTTGCAGTTTCAGTCATACTCCCATTGGGGGCAGGTTCATTTTTTGAAGCTGTCCTCATTGCTACAGTGTCTGTAGGAGTATGAAGCAATCGTACTTCAGTGTTGGTGACAACCTCAGTGGGTGGCACAGTGATGCGTGGTGTTGCATGAACTTCTGCAGGTTTGTGAGTTGGAGCACGAATTGCAGGCTGTTCTTCTGTTTCATCATGACGTACATATACACTGGTTGGCTGTTTGGTTGTCTGGTCGGCTTCCGCAGTGGAGTTGATGTTGTTGGTTTCTGTGATGGCAGCGCTTGTTGCCTCCACAGACAACAGAAGAGATATTCCCCATAGCAGAGCTGGATACATCGTCATACTGGACATCATTGTTGAATGAAGGATCTGAAATGTCAGAAAATATACAGATTGACAGTGTTGGAGAGTAACTAGTTACTTGTTACATACATAATTAAATTACAAAATAAATGTAATTGTAATTACTGAGAAAAAAATATAGAATTCAGTTAGAGTTGCTAATAAAAATGTTGGTGACAAAAGGAAAAAAGCAAGAAGTTACATCCAAATATATTCATTTTGGTACAAATCTTTTATGTAGAATATCATTTTCCTTTAGTGCAGTCAGAGTTTGTTGTTTGTGACTAAATCCAAACATTCCCATCTTAATTCAAGTTACATTGAGGTACTTGACACTACTTGATGAAGAAATTAAAGCAGTTACATTACTATAAAATGTTTAACAGGGTAACTAGTAATCTGTGTCCAATTACATTTCTAAAGTAACCTCCACAAAACTGCAGATTTACAGGTTGTAGGATCCTATTTCATCTGTAGTCGATGTAAATGACGCGCACACATGGATAAGAATCAATGTGTCATGTGGTTGCTGGTAACATGATGAAACAATCAGGAGTGTTTCACCCACATCCGTCACGACATGTTTTACAACAACAAACACAGAGCTGCCATACTGAGAGATTAATCCAGAAACTTACAGACTGAATCCACTTGCAGCATATTTTACTATCTAAGTCAAACATCTCTATGAAACGGGAAGTAACCAATTCTCTTCGATAAGGAAGGTAACATGCTAAAGGAACACTTTCATAGACGATTTCTGAGTTCGCTAACTTTACAAAGGAAACAATAGGCCAGGAAAGCAGAGACACTGAATCAGAATGAGGATTTTTAAAGTGTCCTCTCTGAGACACCTGTCAGTGTCTTACCTTGGACGAGGGATGGATGAGAGGATACAGTCTGATAAGAGTGGACTTCAGCTGATTTCAGTCTCTGGGGGAGAACATCCTAAGAGCTGTGTCATGCTGACTGCAGTGCTGCTCGACAGAACAAACAGGAAATGTTCATTCACACTCTTTTTTTAAAACCAGTACTAAGTCTACAACATTTATGAGTCAGACACAAACTTCCCTTAGAGATGCATCACATTAGTTTGTATGCAAATCAAAACAAAAAGTGCCTCTCTGAAATTGCTGGTCTCAGCTGCCATATTTAGAATTTAGATACAAGACTTTTAACATCTCATATGTGGCGTCTTACCTGGCTGAGGGAGACGTTCCGCAGAGCTCAAATGATGAGACGCTGAACAGAGCATGTGCGCTCAACGTGTCCTGATGTTCTTATTATTACTTTATGTAAAGGAGAAGGAACTAGTCACTTCTGTAAACTGCTCTGATGTCTCTCACGTAACCACTTTGGATCACCTCTTTGACCAAAATGCAGAGCTAAACTTAAAGGCAGCGGTAGCACACAGGAATAAAGCTGAAATCAGCCAAAAAACAATCACAAGGCGACAAATCCTTTCAAGGTGTCCTGGTAGAGTGGTATGCAAATGTGAACAACAGAGAAAATGTAGCTTGGACAGACATTTTGTTCCCTGAGAGGAAATAGAAACGCTCTTCTAGTGTGGAAATCTTAACAGTCACTTCCTGTCCTGGTGAGTCATACTGAGATGTGGTTATAGAAAAAAAAGTGTTAAAAAGAGAAAAGAAGATAAAGGGTCAGGTCCTCTTGCTGCGCTACAAGAAACACATTGTACTAAAAGGGTAAAAGGGCAATAGAAACTGGTTTTATGTGGATTTAAGTGGGGTTTCCTCAGATGTACGGACTCAGCGTTTGAAAATGTTGCCCAAGGCCCTGACTATACAGCTCACACCATTTCAGTCTATGTTGTATCTCTGTAAACTCAACTATACAAGCACACAAGCAACTCTGTTCATAAAAAGAACCACGGAAACACAGAAATGAGCAGATTTAAGACTGAACTAAATAAAATGTCTACATTAAAAAAGTACAACTAAAAAGATATTAACACATATATGATGTTTACACGGTGCTGCTGAAGAGCACACAGCATTATGGTGTGTGCACGATGGTTTGATTTTGTTCCAATGATCCAAGTAGACAGCTATGGACAATATTTTATAAACTATATAAACTATGTATAACTATGTAGGGGGTCCAGCTCAAGCTGGAATATTTAGCTATGTGTCAGGGAGTGTTAGTCATGATATCTGTGTAATAGATCTTTTTCACGGCAGATATTTTCACACATTAAGGCAGAAAACACACAGGTGTAACCGGTATCAATATGAAAGGCTGCATCCCATTCATGTGGATCAGTTTACGACCTTGGAGTTGTTGATACTGGTTCACTGGAATGACTACCTGAGGTGACTAAATGGAACAGAGACATCCTTCATTGTGTAAGGAACACCTCTGGTCCTGGATGCTGCACAGTGGCCGCTCACTGCTCCTAACGGGATGCCCTCTGGGACGGAAAAATGCAGAGAACACATTTCCCTATAGGGACAATAACACTAACTTTACTTATAATAATATAATATAATAATAACCACTATCCAGAGAGATAGAATCTTATGTTTACAAGCATAACAGTCAGATCTGGATGGATGTTACCATCGCTCAGATTTCCTGATTTTCATTTTGCACATTTTCTATCCTCCTGATATCATAGTACACAAAACGTGAGACATAAGAAAATGTGAATAAAGTGTACTTTCACATGATTCAACACATTATGTGGACCAAATAAACCATGAAAAAATCATCCAATATCTACATGAAAGTTACATTTTTGTAAAGGAAATAATAATAATATAATAATAATAATAATATTCAGACATTTCTTTTTTTTTGCCATAGTTTCAGACTCGGGCCTGTCTTGTCTTGAGGCATTCTGGGGAATGTAGGAAATTAAAATGAAAAAGTTCTAAATGAATCTGACTTTCCAGTTGTAATTCCAAAACAAAGCAACAACACAAAGTGTGGTGCCATGATAATATGTAAATGAGAGCGTGAGACGGAAACATTCTGTTAACCATCTCATGTAACCTGAAGGAAAAACCTCCTAAAATAAAATCATGTTGTTTCTAAATGTAATCAGCAGCAGTACTTCCTCACCGTTGCTCTCGTCTCTCCATGCAGATCTGTGGTCCGCCGTGTGGTCTCTCATCAAATCTCTTTCTGTGGCACCACCTGCTGACTAATGAGAGCTGAACTCACAGCAACCTCACACTGGACCTGGTCTGTTCCTGGGCCTTAGAAATGAGGTCAGAAAGAACTCGACTTAAGCAGCGTGTTATTTTAGAACAATGTGAAGTACGTCAAGTGTCGTTTAAGATACTTATGTTAAAAGACTTGTGTTAAGATACTTAGTGTTGTTTGAGACTCAACTTTAACATAATCAGAATGTATTTGATTATACTTATTTGTGTCTTTATTGTAATTTAAATGCACGGCCTTAAAATGCCTTTAAATTTGTGTCATGTTTAAAGTACTGTCTTGATGTATTTTAAGTTTCATATTCATGTTTCCATTAGACTTTCAACACGATATCAGCTCCGTTGTAGTGTGTTGCCAGCATACTCATAAAGCCACAATTAGTGGAATAAAAACCTTCTATAATAATGTTATTTAAATACAGCTGGTCTTGTATTTTCTGATGACCCTGATGAAGGCCACGAGCCGAAACACGTTGATCTATCTTTAATAAAGTTGTCCTGCTGGAGTTCTTGACTTCCACGCAGAGCAAAGCACCCAGACCAGGACTCCAACCCTGGTCACTGCAGTGAGGCCTCAGCTGTAGTGGTACACACTCTACCAGGTGAGACACGACCTCATGTTACGTTGGTGTTTCCACACAGTACTGGTGTGCGTCTTTGTGTCTTGTTCTGGAAAGTTCAGTAGCGGACGTTTGAATTTTAGAGCAGCGCAGCGTTAAAAAAGGAGTGCGATAATACAGAGTGGTAGAAAATAAATGTGACCTCACGCTAAAACAAGAAATGTGAATGAGTCTGAAGTCTTAAATCTGAAAAACAACAAATAGTAAACAGGATCAAACACAAACATATCATAGGTTATATGTGGACTAATTGTCTTTTATTTGTATTTGCACCAAGTATAACTTAAGAGTACTTTTTTTTGACTGAAATAAATCTAGTTAAAAATATATATTTATGTTTTATCTAGGGCTGTCAATCGAAAAAATTAACAATCTGCTGTAATTAATCAATTTTTTTCTTCTTAAGACCGAGGCTTGTATTAATTTATATGTAGCACATCAAAAATACAAGTGTGCTTTAAACATACTATATGAGTGTCCAGTATATTTGTAATTCAATTCAGTGTATTCACTTCAGAGTAGAAATAGTACCACAGTAAATGGACTTAATGTAGACTGTTGATAAAAGCCAAAAAAAAAAAAAAAACAAGACAAAGGGAGGGGAAACAGAGGTTTTCATGTGTAAAATCTTTATTATGTGCACAGAACTGTTTGTCAGGGGTTCAGTGAATCACAAGCTGGGTGAGTGGTCCCTTCCCAACACCACATATGCACTGGAGAGGGTGAAATTGGTTTTGTTTTGTACCCTTAACAGTGACAAGAGGCACCACTACATTTGCACAACATTTACACCAGAGAGATGCAACCCGCCCTCCCCATAAAACCCACGGTAAATTTAAAGCCCAGAACAGGAACAAAACGTCTGAGAAGGATTTCTTCCACATTCATAAACCTGATGAGAGGAAAAAACAGCTATTGCTTTAAAAAAAAAAAAAAAAAGTATCCAGCTTGACTAATTTCTATCAGTTTGTGACAGGAATGTACATCGGGAGAAAAAAAATGTAAAAGCAGTGCATGAAAACGCAAACAAGTCATATTTGGCAACACAAAAATGAAAAATGGAAATACTGATGCTACATACAGTTTCTGAGTAGTAATTACAAACTTCACATGAGAATGTTTAACCACGACTTGAAACAAAAAGTTAAGACTTTTCCTTCAACAAAAATGTCTTTTCTTCAAATGTTTACATGAGCTGCGAGAGTTTTTCCTGTCAATGTGTGTGTGTGTGTGTGAGAGTGTGTGTGTGTGTGTCAGGACCAAGTGTGAAACTGGAGGCTTGAGGAGGGAAATTTAAAGTTCATCTTGGAATGTAGACTTGGGCGCATCGCAAGGACGACGCCAAGCTGAATGAAGCCGAATCTTGAGAATTTGGCCTTGGCTGACCACATCCCTCTGACTCTCTGTTACCAACCGTCCTGAAGGGGGCGTGTCTTACATGGCAACCTTGGCAACCTGCTCTTCCAGTCTGGCGATTCGACGGTCCTGAAGGATGACGCGGTCCCTGAGTGACTTGAACTCTCGGAGTACCTCTTCCAGTTTATCTTCCATTTTCTGGTCAAAACATTAAAAGAAAATTCATTTAAAAAAAAAAAAAACAACACTTCTTATTGAATTCTTAACGTTATAATATGTGACAATACTGCATACAAATGTCTAAAAACAATTAGGCCTATGTTATAGTACAACCCTAAATGAGAAAAAGGGGCTGGTATGGAAACCTAAATTAAAAAAGAAAGCAGTGATATTAAAATGTCCATTGACGATGAACACAACATATTTCATGTTTTGTTTGGTCAACTTCATTTCATTTGTAAATATGCATCCATTCATCACATTCAGACTGAAACACATTCAAGAGCGTGGAAGAGTTGGAACAAGAGCAAATTAGGACGAATAATGAGTTCAAATAATGAAATAACAATGTGATTCGAAACAGGTGATTGTAATCAGGATTTGTCATGACATTACAAAGTGATGAACGTGTCAGTCTGCCAACGTTTTCTTGAATGTGTTCATACTGTCTACAATGAAATGAAAGTCAAAGTCAATTTGAATATGCAATTCATCACAACTGTCTTTTGTAATTTGCATTCTCCAAACCGTCCCGACTTCTTATTTGTGGTTATACATGACCTCATCTGTAAACACAACTTGTGCCAACAGTAACTCCCAACTCCCCGAGCTACTTCATGACGTCATCTACTACTGTGTCTTTTATTATTGTTTTGATCGACAGACCCGTAGCAGCACAAATTACATACTGTGCGTTTAAGATTTCCAGATGTTTTTTCCACAGATTTTGTAAGCTGGAAATATTTTTCTTATCTCCTTCAAAACAAAACTGTTATTTAACCTGGCAAAACAAGCTGGGATTTTTCTATGCAACAGGCCGTCAACAGTTTCCCTGACTGTACCAAAAACACAGTGTGTGTGTGTGACCCAAATACCCAAGTATGTGCTGATCCATAACTTTTGTGAATTGTTCCAACCATAATAATTACTGTGAATGAGGGAGTCTGAATGTCAGCACCAAACACTGGAAAAGTTTAAATGGCTGCAGAACAGTGTCTAATGAGTTTTTTTTAGTGGAAACCGTCAATAATAAGGAGAAACATGATGAAACAGAAACTTCAAGACTCACTACTGAAGGCTGTGGAGATGCTTGCTTCTGGACAGTTGAGATGTTTTCTGCTTTTGTGGCCGGCTTGCTCTCCAGGACGTTTGTTTTGACCACTTTCAGGTCCCGGTTCTTCGTGGAGACGTATCCGTCTTTGAGTGAGATCAGGATGGGGCCTCCGTTCTTCCCAGCGAACCACTCTTCGGCCTCTAGAGCGGGATCGGGGCCCGCTGTGTCTGGGTACAGGTCGTCCTGGAACAGATCCGACTGGCCACGAGACGTGGGACAGAGGATGTGTCATCAGAGGAGGAACATTTGTTGACTATGATGTTTATTACTCAGACATAAAGGCAGGCATACCTTACGTGGGACTGTCATGATGATTGGTTCACATTTTCTCTCGTGTAGTTTGTAAAACCTGCAGAGAGGATTCACCTAAAATTCAGTACTACTGTCATTACAAACACTGCTGAAAGACAAGTAGTTCCATCATCACAAACCAACTTGACAGCATTTCAGTTTGTTACTCAGAAACAAATAGCTGAACTCCTCACATTTTTGCGAAAACTACTTTTTTACAAAACTATTATATACATTTAGAAACTTGCTTTGAGGAACTCTTGGTACATAATCGGCAGCTCTTATACATTTCAGCTGTGTTCTTCTCCTCACTTTCCACTATTATAAACATTTTATGAGCCGTTTACTGTAAACTGCATTAGGGCTGCGTCCTAATAACTGACCAAAGTATAGTCAAAGACCCTGTTCAGACCTGGCATTATCATTTCAAATCCAGTCATATTGAGAGGTGAAGTCACATCCGATCGCAAGTGATCACTCGAGACACATTTTAAGACTCTTTAAAATCTATAGGATGTAATGATTTTAGACTTAATAAGACTTAATATTACTGTCTTGTATTTATCTATAATGAAGCTCAGAGTATATCACTTACATTTAGAGTTGGGCAAAATGACAAAAACATATAATCACAATGTTTTTGTTTTTTGTATTGACCGATATTGATATTATTACAATATATAATGTGATACTGCTGCCTGTTTGAAGAGCATCCTGATAATAACTGAAAGCTGAAGACAGAAGATTAATTGACTAAACTTTAGAATATTAACATGTGCAGAGATTGTCATCTTCTCAGTGTAAAGACGTATGTGGTGCACTTTTAAACACAGGAACAGAAGAAAATTTTAAAAACGTGTTTTAAGCAACGATTGTGCGCATATGAGTAGATTTCTGAATTTGCGAGGTGTACTCGAATGCAACAATTAATCTGTCAGTGCGCATGTGTTTTGCTTTTCAAAACGATGGAAACTTTCAGTGGTTCATCTGAATGCACCATGTCAAACTCTAAGGCAGACAGAAAAGAGACCAAAAGGCAGTACAGAGCTTCTTTCTACATGACTACACTGGTACAAACATTTTCCTGTCAGTGTGACAAACAGCCTTCTGACATTTACTCACCAAATGGAAAATCTACCCACATGTGGTGCTTTGCAGGAGCATTTATTTCTTCCGTGTGATAGGCCGTTAGATCCATCCATACTGACTTCAAATGTCCAACACTTGTCATCATTATTTACATTCACTTTGTCGTGATTGCGTTTTGAGATTGTTTTATCGCTCAGCCATATTTAAACTTTTTCCTCCAAAAATAAATATCTAAATAATTGAAATAATATATGAACAACTAGTTGTGCAAAAACTAGATCTAACAGCTACTAGTCAACTAGGAGAATCTTTGGTCACAGCTTTTGGTAGCTTTTTTGGTAGCTCTAAACTGCATCTGAATTTTGTTGCCGCAAAGGTGCACAAAATGTCTACATATTAACAGTCTTGTGACAGTGACAGCTGGTACCTTGCAATTTCACATTTGTTGACATCCAGGCCCCTTTTAGGCATGTATCCCATGCCCCTCTGGGGCTCCTTGGTAGAAAAGGTGTTGAGGTAGTGAACATACGGTGCCTCATCAGTGATCTCAAAGTACCGAATGCTGCTGTCACCCTGAGGACACATAGCGAGAAGGCTGACAGCTGGAATTCTGAAAATCAGGGATCCAAACAGAATGTTCTTAATTGGTGCACTCACCTTTCCACACAGGTACACAATGCTGGTGTCAGGGTCATAGAAGGGCAGCAAAACTCCGTTACTGGTGTCCATCTCTTGAACGCATATTGGCTCATCCATGTTATCCTGGAAAACAAAATCCAGCTTTTCAAGTGGTGATGAAACTGAAACTTAGATGGGAAATTTAAAGCCTGTGATTGTCTGTATGAGCTGCTGTTGTGTTGAGTCTATGTCAAACAGCTTGTAAACTCCACATTTAAACAAGTCATTTTGAGGAGAGTGACATCACACAACGCATCCAAGACATCCAAGAAAAACTAAGGATGCAACATGTATTCATAGAAATACAGTTTTACCTGAAATCAAGACATTCTATATCTTAGCTGTATATTCACACTTATTTTGTTCCTTACTTTTAAAATTTGGAAATTATTTCTAGTTCATCTTATGTTCTACTGATCATATTGTTGACATTTCACTGTTAATTGTCAATGGTGTCAGCGGTTACTTTCACCAAAAGGTGAGCAGTTTTTCCAATTCCATGACTGTTTCAAAACTTCTCATAATATTATTTAATTTCATGTATTTTCCGGGTCGTTCATGACCCGGAGCTCTGGCTTTTGAAAGGTCCCATGAACTTAACAGAAGTTTTCACATGAAAACGTGGGAGGTCTAGGTGAGTTGGTGTGGTGATGCGTGTGTGTGCTAAGGGTTGAATAAGATCCAGTCTGGTGACGTACACTTTTCCACAAGGCTAGCTGGCGCTCGCTCATGCGGCTGAACCCTGTGGTGAAAATGTTCCCGTCTGCTAAAAAGATGGCTCTCATTGGTCGAGCTCCCTCGTGGGCTTTGTCCTTCTCCTGAAAACAAACGCACACTTGTTATATTGGGAACGGTTACACTACATTGTCATGCGTGCCACAGTTTCTACTTACCGTTACAATCTTTTTTTTGCGCGGGTCAATGACGCGGACCTTCTTGTCCTTGCAGGCGGTGCAGAGGAGGCTGCCGTTGCGGCTCCAGCTGACACTAAAGATAACATCGGGGTGCATGTCCTCCAGGTTGATCATGGCTTCACCTGTGCCCACATTCCAAATGATGATCTGGTTGTCACACCCTAAAATGGACCCATACAGACAGACACACACATCACCATCCTGCTCTATTTTCAGCACCTTACATCAACCAGAGCAGTCTGTGAGATAACTGGTCAGACTTCAGCTGTGCACAGTGGACAAATGGCCGCAGTCAGAGTTTACCTGCACTGAGGAGAACATTGCGAGCGGTGGGATGCCAAGACACGATGCCAACCCTCTTCGAGTGTCCCTCTAACACGACGACAGGCTCTGAAAGGGGAGTCTCCAGCCCGTTCTCAGGGATCTGCCAAACCTGATTCACAAGAAACAAAAGTCAGAGAGTTTATGAGACAAAAGCACACGAAAAGCTGGAGAGAGCAACCAGAAGATCATTAACAAAACACCTTCCTCAACATCAGTTTCAACTACACTACAGTACTAATGCTACACCACTAGACTATGGAACTGTAGTGTCTGTGCCAAGACTATTACTGTGAACGAAAACTAACCAAATGACAAAAACTAGGTGTGAAAAACAACTTTTCTTCAGATAAACTGGGAAAAATTTTTTAAAAGTGAGACTTAATAAAAATGTAACTGCCTGAAACTAAACTGTTTTTACAAACCAGTGTTGCTAGATGGAAAATGTTGAAAAATGGTACCAGAAGGTTAAAATTATTGTATTTTGAGGAAAATCATCATGCACACTAAGTCATAACCTGGAGGTTTGCACTGGGTAAATATAATACTGACCTGTAAGTTACTGTATTCAATATAAAATACTTTATATTTCTGATTAGTGAAGAGGATATTAGTTAAGGACAGTCACGTTCATCATGATTCAACAAGTATGATTGACTAGAAAGTCAAAAAGTCAATGCGAAAAATAAAGAAAAACCAAAAATGAAAACTACTAGAACCTTGAATTGTGCTAATGACATAATGAAACTACAGGTTTATCATGATATTCTACAACACATGTATCAGTGAGAAGTAAAACATGTGCTACCTACAGACCTACAGGCCCATATTTGCAGGAGGGTATTTTTATGTCACTTCAAATACCACATGACGTCTTCCGTGTAAAATTAGGAGCTGGAGGATTCATTTGAATTGGATAATAAGCATTTAAACTCTCATGTGACCCTTTTGAGATGAACCGTGACCTTACCATGACCGTGCAGTCCTCTGAACCACTAGCAATGACGTGGTCGTTATGAGGACACCAGTCAATGTCCAGCACTGGGCCTGTGTGACCACATACTGTAGGGTAGACCTTGTCTATACGGCCAGTCTGAAAGACACAGGACAAAGAGGGTAAAGAGAGTGAGCTGCAATAAAGTCCTGTCAGCTGAGATGAGATATGAAAATGACGGACAGAACTAGATTAAATATCGCAAGTTACATCACAGTTTCATGTTGAAACCTTTGCATGGCAAGACACTAGTTCTTCACTCTGAACAGTAACATACTTTCCCATGCAACTGCTTCTTACAGAGCTAATAAAGATCAAGACCCTATAAACTGAGGTAATAATCCATGCTCTCACAAGTCAACTCAAGTATTTTCCCACCAAGAACAAAATAGTTAACTCTCAAAATAACATCAAAAAGAAACATGTCAATGTGCATTTCACAAATCAATTTGGACCGTTTGACCCTGAGAGAAGAGAAAAAGACCACAGTTACACCTGGTATTAAAATGTGATCTATATCTTGATACATACCTACATCAGGAAAAACACAGGTTAATGCAAAGTGAAAATGGAGGTAGTCTAGCACGCATTGTGTATGGATCTTAGGGAAGTGTAAACACAATCACATCAGATTCAGGTTCAGATCCATGGCTTGTATCCATAACTACACTGATCTGACCTCTGATAAAAGAAATGCAAGATTCTCATCCCTGGAGCCTCGAGAAATGAGATGCTTAATAGCTTTATGTGGTGACAACGCTGCCAGCTCCTACAGAAACTGAAGACATTTCAAGACAAATGTTAGAGCAGGTTGTCATTGGACCTGGTTGTAACACCAATGGAAGGTAAAACATCTAAATGTGGCTCATCGTAATGATAAAGATAATAATGAGAAACGTAGGCAATCAAGAAGATCATATACTACCTGACTATCCAATGTTGCAGCTACTTTAACATTGGACAGTCATGTCATGATTTGCCACCACTTTAAATGCCTCACATTCAGGTTTTGCTCTGGAGGACAGAGAACTGATCTCAATGAGGAGCATGAGAACACATTGAAAATACCAGGTGTAAACACATAGGCAAGATCAGACTGTTTATTATCCGGATAACATGTCCGGATACAGATCACGTTTTAAATGTAAATGGATTCAAGTAAGACCTCAACTTTAAAGTGTCAGCTTTAAAACCACACTGAATTGAAATACAAGAAATACAATAAATAGAGATGAAGTCAACATGGTGGCCTAGAATAATGATGGCACACTAATCCCCCCAAGAGTATCATGTGTTCACAGGACACACTGAATGACTTTACTATCAGGCCAGTTTCACCATTGATTATGATCCCTGGTTTTAAGTACAGATGTGAGCCTCAGGGAGTGACGGCACATTGTGGTGAAGGTCTGATGACCAAAAACAGGCCTGTAGGATTGATTGTTGTGAATAATGTATACTGCATAATAACAGTGTAGTGTTACAAAGCTTTTACAGGACCTCTGGTGACACTCCACATCTAATTCAGGTTGTCAAGGATATATTTCTGACAGTTTATTAACGTCCTCATACATAGGGATTTTGTTATTAAATAAAGTGCTAAAAGCTTTGGAAAAGAGCCGGTGAGCTATTTTATGCAGGGAAATGCTACATATTCAATGTAGTATCATTTTAGGTTTAATATTCAACCTTACAGTTAAAAGTAGATACATTTAACCTCGAGATAGGCTGATTAATCTGTGCTGATAGGATGTTTTACAAACTATTGGTATCAGCAGAATTTGGTTTCAATAGCGGCTGATGGCTAATGTTTGGCTCCTCAACTGGAAATAATGACTTTGGGGGAAAATAATAGCTCAAAAAATTATTACTTTGACTTTGATGTTCATTTTAATAATCATCCAATTTCTAATGAAGTCAAAGATTGTTCATTTCCGATGGTGTCAAATTTGTTTTCCATGGGATGAAACTGGACAATTAATCTGTTATCTGCTTTTTTGTGCTATTGTTATTATATCAGCTTTTAGTCAGAGGTCATTTCAGACATACATACATACATAGTGTGTTTTCAGTGTCAAAAATCTGGTGGAGAGGAATGGGGATGATGGCTGATTAATCGGCTCTCAGCTTTTTCACTGTCGTTCGACCTCTGATTTAAACCCTTTTTGAACCTCCGCCTTAAGAGACCCTCAAAAAGGCGAACTTCATCCCAGGACCATCTCTCACCTTCGTTAACGGGAGGACAAGGAAGGCTCCTCCGCCGCTGGCCTCTATGATGATAGCAACAAACTTGGGGTTGACGGCGCAGAAGGAACTGTCCCATGTAACCCTGGACACGCGGATGTCATCGTAGCACTGGTCGTTCCTCACAGCTTGGCCAAAGACGTGACGGAACTTGCTCTGTCGCACAACTCGTCGCAACATATCTGCAGAAAGATGAAAGAGGAACTTTTTGCATTAGACACTGTGAAAACTCGAGAGTCCAAAGCTTCTGCAGAGGTACAGTTGGTTTAGTCTTTGTCTCTAGCTGTGTTCTTATCTCAGTGGAGTCTTATAAGCCCTAAGAATTACAGTAAGGCTGCACGATTTGGTGAAAAAGTTTTTTAGTTGTCTTGTTTTGGTCCACAACGCAAAGAGGATTGAAAAAAATATAATTTCAATTTAAGAAGCTGAAATCTGATAAATTTGACTTTTAAAAAAAAATAAATTACTCAGACTGATTATTGATTATCAAAATAGTCGCTGATTAATGTAATAGTGGACAACTAATCGGTTAACCGTTGCAGCTCCACATATTACTGATCAGTTTGAAATGTGTTGACACCCTGTGTTCAGTGTCACTAAATCCAAAATATCACCAGACACAAACTGGACCTTTCCACTGTACTCTTTGGTGATTATAGAAATACACAGACTGACACTGCGAGTTGAAGAGCAGAGCAGCTTTGAATTACAGTGACTGAAAGCAAGTCATCAGCCACAACTTTACCATGTATCACATTTAACATTTTAAACTATATAGTAGAATTTAGGCTTTCGGTGAATACAAGATTTAACTTCTGCTTTGCATCCTGTCTTCACATTACCAAGCTCTATGGATTCTCAGTTCTTAACACATGAATGTTAGATTCAGCCAGGTCTGAAACATACGGCGAAAAACTGTTACCATGATTAAAACGTCATATCAAGAATTATCACTTTAAAGGCTGAACTTAGGTCCTGAGTGAAAGCTGAACACACCAGACAATTATTTGTGGTTTTAAATTATTTGTAAAAAATGC
>JAPQRN010000005.1:36046241-36078162 GCA_037367275.1 Coranthus polyacanthus | reverse complement strand
AGAGTAACTTAGCTACATAACTTAATTCATATTGAATTGTATGATCTGTCTGCTAGCCTGTTCATTAGCCCAGGTAGTCTCTCTTTCCAGTTCCCATTCTTGTGTCTCTCATGCTTCCAATACTAAGCACACAGTTTATAAGAGACTTGTGACTTCAAGCGCACAGACTATTAGCGCGGTCCCGAGTTAGCTTTGTTTATCCCAACAACTGCCAAACCTTCAGAACATGAAGTATGTTGGATGTAATAAGCTCAAATTCAAATAGTCAGAACTACAGGGTGACAATCACATGCATAATGTAGTTTGACACAGCTTACAAAAACAGACAAATTGCACATGTTTTATCATGTGCTATTAAGCAACATCTATGTTTTAAATATAATAAACACCAACATTGATGAGGCAGAAAACCTCTACTTTGACCAATGATTTAACATTTAATGTTCCCTCGTGCCCTCCTGGTATGGGTCTTTATTCAACCGATAATTCCTTATTTGGAGGTTTCTCTATATGTCATATTGGTACAGTGTCATGAGAACATCCCAGATCCAGAAGGATAATATACATTAGAATAGGTAGGTACTTACTGAGACTGATGTTTAAAGGTGATGGTGTCCGTGCCTGGCTTCCTGCAGGACTTCAGTCTTTCTGGGAGATATTCTCCATCAGCCGTCACCTGTCTCATGATGTCAGGGCAGCTTCATTTGACTAATTCAATAAAAGTGCTCTCTGCCCAGTCTGTTGAACTAAAAGAGCAAGACAAGGCAAAAGGCAGACAGGCATCATTTTGTTGATGCCTGGAAAAAGGTTCTGCTTTGTTTTGTTCTTTTCATAATGATTAGAATAAACCATTATATCATTTGTACTGTAATAAAAAGTAAAATTTAACATATTAAAGGAAGTGTACTATCTGATGCTTAAAGCACTAGCGTATCTAAAAATATCTAAATAATTGTCTCATTTTTGAGTTCTACTCACTCCACTGTTGAAAATCAAAGCTTCACAAGATGTTTCCAGACGTCTCCGTCTGTCATTGTGATAAATGCTTCGCTGTCTGTCCCAGATACAACGTTTAAAACTTTCTCTGAACCTGATCCTGACTTCAGACACCACATCAGTGTTAAAGAGAACACAGAAGCTACTTGTTTCATGTGGTCTGATTCATAGACTGTGTATAAGAAGTGGACTGAGGGACAATGATGTCACCCTCTGTTTCAGTCAGGAGTTTGTTTTTGCCATCACCATGTTGGCTTTTTGGAGCCAGAAGTAAGCGTATTTGGCCAAAGGGGCGGAGCTGCGGGAGCGCGAGGTGAGATAATGTGGTAAAACGGTAAACTTTTCATTCAAGTCATTTTAGGTTGTTGATAGTGTAACTTACTAACCGCGCGCACATATGTTTTTTTTCAATTAACAGAAGCTCTGAAAGTCCAGCTGACAGGTGAGTGAGCTGTCAATCATATCTGTCAATCAAAGCCTGACATGACAGACATCAAAGCTTCTATTCAACCTAAAATCTTGTTAATGGAGCAGTAATTTAAAGATGGACCAGAACACTTAACATTAGAACAAGAGCAGGGTCCAAATAGAATGAATGCGACCAGAATGAAAATTCTTGAATTTTTAGTCCCGTGTAAGTCTAAGGGAACCAGGGCTTTATGGAGCAGCACCTAGTGGCCATCAATGCTATCACACTTTAACATACTACATACATAACACGCTGGCTTCATTTTGGAACAAGGTTCTTGCCTCTTGGTCTGATTACAGTAAAAAAAAAAATATATATATATTTGACATTTTCAAAGTAGTAAGTTACTACGTTTAAGCTCTGGCTCAAGGAAATGAGCGATAGGAAAAAATAAAGTCACAATTCAAATACCTTAGAAATTGTCATTATCATTATTTTTCATCACAGCCTTTCTCATTTCATCATTTACTATGAGCAGAATAGGAGGGAGGGTTGTGTGTTATGCTTTTTGTGTGTGCATGTGTTTATATTATTATGGGTTATTACTTGCCTCTCTCTGTTTTGTTAAACCAACATGCAAATTTAACTATTTTGTCCTACATCTTGCAATGTTCTTTTTAAATTAAAAAAAATTAAATAAATATTGGGGACATTTTTCAAGTGTACACAACAAATGAACTCAATAAACAGAAGAAATGGTTTATTTCCATGATAAACATTAGCATGGACATCAGTTTAACAAATTGTAAAAAAAGAAAAAAAAAGAAAAGAAAAAAAGTGCATTACACATGAACATTGGCAATGTACAGTACAGTACAGTACACAAATGTTAACAAAAAATGGTTAACAAACTCTTTTTCCCCAGGTAGATTTTTCTCGTGTCACTCGTCCAGTCTAAAGCTGTTCTGCTGATGCAGACTTGTGCTCTACAAATACTAGAAATGCCTGGATCCCCCCCCCCCTTATATGTAATAGAATGTCTGAATGTTTCCCTTTCAAAGTCTTTAACTTGTAGCTTTTATGTAGGATTGTCAGTATGACGCCTGCTGCCTGGGAATAATGAAAAAAAAACAAAAACAAAACTTTGCTATTTGAAATAGAGCCTGAAGACATTTAGACATTAGAGATGGTCCAAAGTAGAACTGGGCAATAAAATGAGAATTCTACAATTTTATATCCTATCACAATATAATTTTTTATGTTGTGATAATTAATGTTATCGTGATATACACATTTTGTTTTGATGTTTTGTTGTTTTACATCATTTTACCCCTGCATATTCTGTAAAAAAAAAAACCAAGATTTTATCATAATAGTTCTGAATGTTCTACGTCTAGATTAGTGAAATGTTCTGATGTGTTTGTCATGTTCTGACCATAAAGAGGAGTTTAAAACCACAAA
Organism: Coranthus polyacanthus; assembly: GCA_037367275.1. Taxonomy (NCBI): domain Eukaryota; kingdom Metazoa; phylum Chordata; class Actinopteri; order Kurtiformes; family Apogonidae; genus Coranthus; species Coranthus polyacanthus. The sequence continues at coordinate 36,075,296 of JAPQRN010000005.1, read as the reverse complement.
CGTGTTTTTTTTTGTTGTTGTTGTTGTTTTTCACCTTTTACAAATAATGTAACAATCTGGTTTCTTCAACTTTCACTCAAAAATCAGCTTAGAAATTGGAAAGAAATAATGATTTGACATTTAGCAAGATAATTATCAATATGGACTGATTGTGATAATATTTTTGGCCGTATCGCCCAGCCCTAGTTCAAAGCAAAGTCATTTTTTTGCTGTGGTATAAACACGAGAACTTAAATATGAGTACTTCTCGATACACAGTAGCATTATCAGTGCTTTTTCTTAATATCGACCACATCTGCAAGCTAATTTACTCGATAGCAAATCGAAGAGAAAAAATATATACAGACTGGTAAATTTTAAAGGCTTCCATCCACCCTATCTAATATTTAAATGTAAATGATAGTTCTCATTCCAGCAAGTGTACGGTTCTTCAGCCAGCTATGAACCAATACAGTGTACCACAAGGTTCAACAATATCAAACAAATACAATATTAATATAGGCTAGTAATAAATGGAAGTCCATCAAGTATGTGTGGAGTCTGAGGCTGCAGTGCATGAGCTTATGTGTGTTTGCATACATTAGAAGATGTGCCAAGTTATACATTGCAAAGGAGGGACTGTGGTTATTCTGTGAAGGTGTGTATGTACAAAGAAAACAGACGATCAACTCATTCACACAAACTCTGCAAAGCCTGCGATGCTTATGATAGAGCTAAGGCCGAGGTTAAGGCACTTAAATACAAAACAAGCTCAGGAAAGGAAGCTAACTATGGAGCCAAATCCAGGTCAAAAGTTGTGTTCATTTGAGAAAAAAAATCAAAATTATCAATCAACTAAAATTTTGAAAGTGACATTTCACATTATGATTTTGAACTCTGCAAAGTACGACAATGTATTCAACATAACAAGGAGGGGAGGAAGTTTTTATTTCAGTTTAAATATAATTTATATTCAAGTCTGAAAATATTTTGAATATTTTTTCATATATATTTTGATATTCAAGGTGACTTTTTTTCCCCAATTGCACTTTTTTTTAGATTCAGTTCTTTTCTTTACAGTTTCAAATGACAAAATAGGATTTGAAACTGCAAAAAAATAACATCTTAAATATCTGAAAATCCCCCTGCAAAAAAAAAAAAAAAAGAAAAAAATGTAATCAAAATTATAAAAACTGAAAAAAGCTTTTCCTACATTTAGTTTTATGTTGAATACAATGTAGTACTTTTCATGTTCAAGATCACAACTTGAAGTGCTAGTCAATGATTTTTTTTTTTCCCCCAAACTGACAAAACTTTTGGCCCACATCCATAGACATAGAATGCATAGACAAACAACCAAACATAGGGTTCTGGTCTGGGAAAAGAAGGATGTAGTGCTTATAACATGGACTTGAAGTGCCTTTATCAGCCTCAACTGTTAATAGTAATTGTCAAAAACCGCCTGCAACATTTCTAGCTTTTAACTGAAAAATCAATTAATAATTAAGTAGTAATTAAGTAAGTAATTCAAAGTAACTGTTTGAAATGAGTGTGGTACCAGTTGTTGTTGACAACTTGCTGGATGTGTTTAAGTTACATCATACTCATATGGCCACATGAGGAGGAAAAAACAAGTCAAAGGCAAAACCAATTACTTAAATCTAACTAGTGGAGCAAACCTGCAGCTCCATGGGATCTATTTAAGGGAAGAAAAGGAACAGACAGTGCTTGTTGTTTGTGGTTCGTGCTTGTTCTTCTCAAATCTAATAAAAAAAAAAAAGTACAAAAATACATAACAACCCCATAGTTAAAGATGATTAAATAACCGCATTCATTCTTTGCACAGTTTTCACTTCTTCCTAAGAACTCAGATCTTAGAAACACAGTATCAACACAAGTTTGCATGTGCTTTTACTGCATACAAACACGCATCAGTCAGTACCATTCCAGCACATCCAGCGTGCCAAAAACAGTAAGAACACAACATCAACCAAATAGGAAAAAAAAACAAAACTTTCAGAGCAATACCCTGTGGCACAGCAATTTCGGATTGGTGGCACAATTTCAACTGAATTGCATAAAAACATGCTTCAAGCTTTGAACACGTATGAAAAGAAAAATTACAAACTTATTTTAGTGGTAGAGTAGCTGAGATGTCAAAACTAAAGTGTTCTTCAAATGTTACTTTTTGGCATTTAACATACAGTACAATATTGTAAATTACGAATATTAAAGTTCGAAAATATTTTTTTTATTTTCACACTGTGAATTTATGGAGCCACATCCATACCAAAAGTTTTGTTAATTTGTAAAAAAATGCAATCCAACAAATAGAATTTGAAACTGACACTCAAGTAATGATTGTGAACTTGAAAAGTACTATGATGTATTCAACATAAAAAAACATAGAGGTTTTGATTCAATTGTTTTATTTTCAATATTCATTTTTAATATGTATTTCAATATTTAAGGTGTTTTTTTTCCAATTGCAAATGTTCTTTTTTTCAGTATCAAACACTTATTTTTCTGTTGAACCCATTATAGCACTTTTCAAGTTCAAGATCATTACTTGAGAGTCAGTTTCAGATTTTACTTTTCAGATTTTACTTTTGGCCCAGATTTGGCTCCACATATTATAAGTCTTTTCATGTAGTTGTAATTGAAGAGCCATAATAATAATTACATTTATTTAAATTTCAGAAAAACAGAAATTATTATTGTCAACAACATTTATTTCTGTCTTGACTCCTTTTGATTATTGTGAATCCAATTATTATTTGTTTTATTAATAATACTTATAGGTAATTAACAATAAGCAAAGAATGCAGTTCTTCTTTGAAACAGGTTGCTGCTGCTTTTAGACGTATTCCTTTTTTTTGTGTTCACTTTAATTTACTGGAAGTGTTGCTAAGGTGTGAAATATGCCTGTGGAAAACATAGTACAGTCAGCTGTCAAGGGTTTCAATTTTAGAAAATGAAGTGTCACTGGTGAACTGATAGTAGACTTGTGCTCAAGTGCTGAATCCATACATACCTAGTGTGCCTTTGCAAGTGTTTTGCGGGTTTAGAAAAGGCAGGTTATGGTTTCTCAACCCACAAACAAACTGCTGTCATAGGAACTAGATTTAGCAGCATGATATGGCTCTGATTATGACATAAAATTAAATTCTTACATTTAAGATTATGTGCTTCTTGATATCTGAATGCTGTAATGTCTTTCAACAAATAAATATTCAGCATTTAAACTGAATAAGTTGGCAAAATTTACTGCCAAAAGATCTTCTTAAAACTCAGTGAACTACAGATGACTCAAGAGTGAAATTTTAAAAGATAAGCCCAGAAATACCAAAAGTTGGAAACACATGGTTTTCAAAATGAACCATAATGAATGAATGTTATGTCTAGCGATCAAATAAGAATATTCATCAGTTTGTTGACATTAACCCTTCACCTGTCAAACAGGACACACCCAAAGTTTGAGACACTTGTTGCGGCGTCAATATCAAACCTTTTTATTAATTGTGCAGTTTTATTGGCATCATGTGATAGAGCAGATTGGTGCTCTACAACTTGGTCCAGTTATTTAAGACATATGGACCAAAAACTAAAATCTGCAATAAGGTTCCACAAATATTTCTGGTGCCAATATGTCTTTGGCTTTTAAACATGACATATTGGAAACAAAAATGCTGAAACCTCAGTGCAGCTCTGAGCTAAGAGGTTACATGTCTGACATATGGGTGTGGTTACTTAACTTCCAACAAATCTGCATCCAAGAACAGACTATCCATGAATTAAGCAGCCACGCCCATCTGTCAGAATCTTTGAGCCCTGAACTCAGATCTGCACTGAAGTTCCATCACTTTTGTTTCCAACACGTCATGTGTACAAACTAGAGACTTACTAGAACCAGAAATCTTCATGAAAGATTCCAGTTTTTGGTCCATATGTCTTGGTTGAAAAGGCTGCACGTGGTAAATCTCGGGGCTGTTACTGCATATCTGCATCAAGGTTCTGCAAAAATAACTGGGCCAAGTTGTAGAGCATCAATATGTTCTATCACATGATGCCAACTGAAACATGGAGCCTGGATTTTGCTGCTGCCACAAGTGTCATACTCTGGGTATGTCCTGTTTGGCAGGTGATTAGTTAAAGTGAACAAACTGATGAATATTCTTATTTGATCACTACTTTTCATATCGTGAAAAAATGTCCCGATTCTGAGATGGTAAATTTCCTCCAGTTGGCCTGTCTTAGAAAAAAATCACTCTTTAATATATTTCCATATTTCCCGTATATATGTGTGCTGTAGGTTTGTTGTGTAATACTGCAAAGTCATGCATGGGCAAGTGCTTTAAGGACATGATTACATCAGCTTTAAAGGAGGATGGAGACTTAACGGAGCAGCGGGTTAACCAAACAGTCTTTGACCAAAAAGTCTGAGATGCTTGTGGTCTGAGGTACAAGAGGCTTAAAATGCTCACAAATGCTCACATCCTCTTTAAAAATGACAATGCTTCCACATAAAATGCCCTCTTACGATGCAAAAGTTACTTTAGCGAGAAAAATATTTTCAAATCTAAGTGATGATTCAGTCGGTAACCTTAATGAGCTGATACTAAATGCAATGAAACAGGCTCGATTGCAAACACTGAATGAGCGTGCTTATAAATACTATTGATGAGTTGGTTTGAAAACATACAGTTCACTGACAAAAGTATGTTACTTCAGTTTTTTTTTCTTTCCATCAACATCAAAGTGCTAGCTATAGCTCTCTCAGAAATCAGAAAGGAATCACCAAAATGACAGATGATCTTAACAACTAGTGTCTCCTGTATATGGCCAAACCTGCCTCTTCAGGGTAAACTGGCAGCCTAACGCCCATCCCCGCTGTAGAGAGGTCAGGTGATCCTGCAGGCGTGGTGGGAACGGCAGGCTCACAAGAAACTGGATTAGCCTTCAGTCTGATATGAGGAGCAAGTGGAAAATGGATAGTCTAGAGGCATCCAGTCCTCTGGTCAATTCAGTCAGCGTCATCTGCATCAAGTCTTCGGTATGTGCCAGTAGACAATGACGGGACACTCTCTGTAAAATGCTGCTTGCGACAGAAGAGCTGTGAGGCCAGGACAGGACAGTACAGGTCAGAACAGAGCTTTGTTTCTGGTACGACATCGCAGCAGCAGTCCTCTAAAGGCCCTTAAAAGCCCTCATAGTGTACCTGAAGGAAGCAGTGCTGAGCCTCCTCCTCTGTCTCATCCAGTCTGGAACTAATTCATTAAGGCAGGGGCCCAACCGGGAGCTGGCCCTCCATGGCCAAGCTCGGCAGCTTCTCAAGCCGTTCTGCCCTCTGTTGCATGAGTTCCAGACCAAATTCAATCCCTAGTCCGGGCATCTGCAGCTGAGCCAGAGCCTGCTGCTGCTGGAGCTGCACTGCACCTCCACAATGTACATTTAAACCTTCAGCTGGAGCTGCACTAATGGCAGCCTGCGCTTCAGCCATGTCTTCAGTCTCCTCGCAGCTCATTGGTGAGACCAGCTTCTGGTGATTGGTTAGTGGGACACCGGTGGTGCAGGTGGCACAGCGGCACAGATGACTACAGGGCTGGACCAAGTTGTGTGGGACAACTACAGGGCCAGGCACGGACTGCAGAACCGGAGTGGAAGTAAAATTGGTCCCAGGCGGGTCTATGCATATGGAGGGGACAGTGCAATGGCGGGAGGGGTTAAGGCGGTGGGAACGGCCTCCCGCAGGACGGTCGCAGCGCCGCCCTTGTGGTAGACGTAGGCAGTCCTTACAGGACTGATAGGAGGGCTTCACTTTCAAAGGGTTTCCAGTGGTAGCACTGTCCTACATGGAAGAAAACATACCAGAATACAGAGTCAAACACAGTAGAATCAGAGGTGACATTGCAGAGATGACCAAAGACATTTCACAATGCTTCTTATATTAACCCACTTTAAAGCTGTAGGAGCTGAAAGCCAGGGGAAAAACGGCAGAATCTGAAAATACACACCTTCCTTCCGCAGATCTCACCTCTCAGTCCAAATGAAAAGACTAAATATAAAGATAGATGACCTGACGCTGTTTACTGAATTTTTGCTCAATGATGCCAAAAAATATCAAGCACTGCAGCTTTAAAGGATGACCAGTGTGTAGGATTTAGTGACATCTAGCAGTGAGCTTGTAGATTGCTACCAACTGAATACCATACACCCCACCCCCCGGCCCACACAAAATCCAAAAGTGGAATTTGTTATTGATGTTAGCTTAGTTTCTTTGACTTTCTCCACAGAGGAGTCTGCCGTCAATGGAGAAACTCAAGTAGTTTACTGGAAAAATACTGAATGTTTGTCATCAATTGTTTTTCAATTTCTAAGAAAATTTTTGCTAGTCAAGAGAATCCCATTTTTTGGTACAACTGCTGAAAAATAAGACTGTGAAAATGCTCCAAAATGCATTTTTACATCCAAAAGCCGTGTAAGTGACGTCATCCTGACTTCATCTCTCTACAAACTGCCCAGTGCTGCTGAAAGTGTCTGTGTAGCTTCAACATGACCAGGCTTGTAGTGATTTTGCCTTGTCGAGGCATGAGTTGCAGTTCACTGAGCTGTTTCACACTGAACTAGATGTTACTTCACTATCTTTTGTGACAAACTGCAACTCTCTTGTAAAATTGATCTTTTAAATTGACAAACATCATATGTGTAATTGATGGCAAAATTCAAACTGGATAAAAAAATGATTTGTCCCTCGCAATTGACTGCAGTACATATTTGAAGATAAATCTTACTCACTGGTTGTTTAAAATACGTAGCGAGACACAATACATGACATACGACAGTTGCTATATTATCTCAACTCACGTCAAAGGCTGCAGGGCAGCTGCGTTTAGCAGCAAGGCGGTTGCTGTTGTTGGTGTTCAGGTTAGCTAAACCTAAGCGGCTTTCCTCCCTCCTCTCGACCTCATCTCCTGCCCTCTTTCCATCCGAACCTCCAGGTGTCTGAGCCAGAGCCGCCATCTCAGCTTCCTCTTTCTTGGCCTCTTCTTCGTCCTCTTCCTCCAACGTGCTGAACTCGAGCCTCAGTCTCATGTCCTCCAGGGGGTCAAGGCGGCCACATGTCTGAGCTGCTGTGCCTTCACCAGGCAAGACTAAATGCGCCATGGGAAAACCCTCATCCTCCAGTAGAGCATCTCTCTCCACGTCTTCAATCTCAATGAAGACTCTCTCCATACCGAGCAAAGGGGGGCCCCGAACTGGGGTGGAGGGCTCACTGTCTAGTGCGGAGTCCGACAAACGTCTGAAGTAATAATTGTAGTTAAGGGAGTCGAGGGGCTCCATTTCCAGACCCATATTCCTGCAGGGAGACGCTCCGCAGCCACCCCATGCTTCATCCTCTCTGAGCACCGGGGTCTCCTCCCCACCAGTGCAGTGACCAGAGGCCTGCAAATCATCTGAGCTCTCCTCATCTGTCCCAGGCCTCCACAGTTTGTTGTGGCGCTGCTTACTGTGAAGGCAGAGTATACGTTTGTTCATTCATGAAACCAAAGTTACACAAACTAGATCCTCTAACACAGACAAACCACACAAAATCTCTTCTAAGTACAATCTTTTACTGCCTACAATATGGCTGTAAGCTAGAGTTCAACCAATGTGATCAAGTACCATTCATTTATTCATTCATTCATTTTATCCTCTGGAGGGCCGATCCCAGCTGACATCGGGTGATCAAGTACCAATCATCAGTAACGAAGGAGACCGCTTGGAACCGATATAGATTTGCAGAAAAAATGAAAATGAGTGCCTCCTATCTCTAGGTGGGTTTCCATAAGAGGTCGACTGACAGTGGATTTTTAAAGGCCCATAATTATTAAAAGATTAAAGATAACTTGATAATTCTAGTAAGGATTGTAATTTGTGGAGCTATTATTTTCCCTCAAAGTCAGTATTTCCAGTTGAGACGCCTCATATTAACGATGGGCCTCTAGCAGAGACAATTTCTGTCAATACCAATAGTTTGGGTTTCCATCCTAATGTATCGCAAATTTTAACAGAATTTTCAAAAAGCAAAAGAAAATGATAATTTATGCATGTTTACAACCACTACAATTATGTGAATGTTAAGAGTTGGTTCATCATCATCATCACCGTTCGATGTAGTATAAACTGAAGTTGGCTTTAGCTTTTCACCCCCGAACTGAGCCTCTGTCAAATTAAATAAAATACAATTCAATAATATTTCAACAATATCTATTATTTCACATTGAGATGGAGGGATTATAAATAAGCTAGTAAATAAATGAATGTTCTTTCATTTCAGTGTCTACAGGCTACTACTTGTGATATGTAGCCACTAAGACAGCTCCGTGGGTCAGACATTACTCACGATGAGAGAAATAAATAACAATAAAAAAATACTGATAATCGTTACAATGCTGAAGATCAGCTGCGATAATCAGTCGACCCCTAGCGTAATCGCTTTACAGAGAATTGTTTTGAGTACTGAAATAAAGTTGGTACCTTGTGGCTACATTATAGTAAAAAAACTACAATTATGTGAGCTGAGTGGAAAGCTGTAAACCTACCTGGCGTCCAGGATGCCCTCGTACTCTGCCAACTGCCTCATGAAACCAGCGTTTGGCTGAGCTATACTCCGTTTCTGTTTGACAAAGTTGTATGCTTTCTCCAGAGACCAGCCGAATTCCTTCATTGCATAGGCAATAACAGTAGAGGCAGACCGGCTCACCCCCATCTTACAGTGCACCAGGCACTTGGAGTTGTTCTTCCTATTGGACCAGAGAAAAACATCAATACACTTAAGGTGTCTGGGGGCTTGTCCTGCAGTTGCAGTCGGGGGGTGGTGTAGCCATGGGTTTTGGGATGTTTGATGTCATCTGACTAAATTGCATTTTCACATAATATCTGACTATTATCATCACAGTATTCATTAAAAAAACACAGATTGTTGAGTATCACAATACACTCAGACAGTGGCAAGAAAAAAAGAGAAACAAATCTGCTCATGGATGAGGTAAGCGTGAAGTCCTCAAGTAATCTTACACATGTTTATAATAAATCATAAAACCACATTGGTCAAACAATAGTGAAGTGATGTGAACTGCTATTAAGTGTGACCATACATGACAGCAACTCTAGTGGAAAGGCAACAACCAGGAATGTCACAGTTATTACTTTACATTATTCATCATATTGCAATTATTTCAGATGATCAGGATTATTTCACATACAGGTGAAACTAACAGAAATAACATGTTTCAGTCATTATTTCCACGTCGTTTGACTTGCGCTCTTTTAATAACATCACAGCAGGTGATTTTGATTCTGTTTCTTGGTCTAACATTTCAGTCGTGGACTTTGTATAATCAAGTTATATCATATCTGCACAATGTACTTTTTAATGTGGACTTTTTTTGTCCATGATACATGGTTCAATGTGATTTTATACCTTGGTTGAATATTTCAATAATGGACTTAGATAAGGCGAGCTTTAACTAAACTATTATTAGACTTATACCATAGTGTGGCATAAAGTTAACAGAGTAGGCAATGATTTTGTTAATCATCAACTCAAATTACAATATAGTGACAGCAACAACTGCATTTGTCATGATGGTGACAATCTCAATATCACATAATATCACGCTCAAGACAAAACTATGTTGGTTCATCTCCAACATAAAGACTATACTTCTACGGAGCTGAGACCAGGAAAGCAACACATAGCCTCCTAAATAACCTCCAAGTTTTCATCAACAAATGCCTCAGATGCATCTTAAACATCAGATGGGAGGGAGGGAATGAGGAGCTGTGGGGAAAAGACCAAACAGCCCCTAATTGAACAGGAAACATAAAGAAAGTGAAAAAGATGATGGACTGGGCACACACCGAGGAAACTGAGGAACTCCATCACTGGACAAACTCTGCAGTTGAACCCACAGGGAAAACGATGGAGCACAACAGCCAAGATGGAGAGCAAAGGATATAAATGGCAAGATCAGGACAGACTGGCTCAAAGCAGGATGAGGTGGAGGAATACAACCAGGCACTCGCTGAACACGTCTCAACTTTAGCTTTTCCATTTTTACTTCAGGTAAGCTTTCTCAGACAGTTGCATAGCAACCAGATGAACTGCACCATCTCAGCTCAGTGTCTGTTACTGGCACTGCTCACAGCTGGGCCTGCATTCGCTTGGCAGAAAACGTGTGCGTGATCACGGCTCTGTTATGTGGGGAGGGCTTGACGCAAGCCGGTCAACGGATGATTTAATGATAACGACTTTAACAATCCTGTTAACATCTATTAATAGCAAAGTGCTGTGTGAGTACACGTCTCAGATACAGGTGTTTTAGTTCATAATCTCTATGTATTCTCCGTTTAATTACACATCATACTCCTCTCATATCCCTACATCACAGTATTTGTAGTAGCATCTTACTTGGCTTTGACAATGAAGTTGTAGGTGTCGTTCCAGTGGGCCAGCAGGTCTGTGGCGTCTTCATCGTACACTCGGATGTTGTGATAGGAGAACATCCCTGGGAAGAAGTTGTCTATCTCCCTTGTAACATTCAGGATGTAACCAACTCTGCAACCACAACATTCACATACTAGTCTTATTAGGTATTAAGTTGGGGCGGTATGGAAAATTCAGATAAAAAAAGAAAGCAGTGATATTCAAATGTCCTTTGACTTCTATTTCATTGTATGAACACAACATATTTCATGTTTTGTCTGTCTATGACTTCATTTCATTTGTAAATATACATCCATTCATCACATTCAGGATGAAACACGTTCAAGAAAAAGTTCAAACAGGAGCAAATTAAGACAAATAATGAGCACATGATTTGGTCCAAAAGCAGCATCTAGGAAAGATCTAGTCCTTTAGGAGCAAAGATGGACCGAGGATCGACAGTTTGACAACAAACGTGTGAGAAAATTATTGAAATGTTTCAAAGCAATGTTCCTCAAAGAAAGATATGAAGGGATTTGGATATTTCAGCCTCTACGATGCAGAAAAAAATGAAAAGATTCAAGGAATCTGACTGTATGAAGGACAGGGTGTAAAGAGAGTGTAAAGGACAAGGGTTAAAGTCTAAACTGAACACCGTGATCTCTGATCCCTCAACGTCTTTTTCTTGAATGAGTACAAATAAATACATGAGGTAAAACATCAAATAATGATCTATTGTATTATTTTCAGTGTAATACAGGTCAAAGGCAATTTACAAATCACTGCTTTCAGTTTGAATTTAACACACTGTGAATATCCACTGCTGCTGCTGCAGTGATTAAATAATTTACACTTTTTATGCAGTATAATAGATACAGCTTTCATCAGGTTCACTCCAGCATTTACATGTGACCTTTTAAAAACTATTTCATCAATCATCACATTGCACATTCTGCTTCACAAACATTATATTCTGCTTGTTCAACTAACAGCTTGAAGTGTCATTTGAAAATGAGAAACAGTGTTTTTCTCATTTTCAAATGTCACGATTAATGAGATAAGCCAATATTCAGACTTAGAACAATGAACAAGCTAAATTGAGCATCAGATTTAAATTCTTCTATTCCATTGCTAAAAAATCATTTTGCCATTGTCATCACAGAATTGATTTCAACCTGTATCAGAATAAGTATATTATAATCTATCAACTCACCCACAGTCACGTAGCTCTTCCAGATTTGATGCATTCCACTCAGAGCCCTGCAAAACATATACATGGAGAGAAGAGGAATACAAAAAATTGTGATGTTTTAAGGGTTTGAGGTTGATTTTAGATTAATGAGCAGCGTAAATACATGACAGTGTAACAGTCTGTGGGTGTCAGTGTAGTCGGGTGTGATTCAAACTGTTCTCACCAAGTACACGTGGTCAAAGATGAGTGTGGCCTTGTCCATCTGACCCAAAATTAAAAGCATCTCATTGTCTATGAACTCCTTGTACTCTGTGAGGTTACAGCTCATATGCTGCTCCAGCTCGTTACGGATCTGAATATGGAAACACAACATGAAATATTTGAAATTCTGACAACAAAAGGACGGACTTATATTGGCTCTTTACCAAAGCAAATCTCTAATCAGGAGTCGTTCTCATTTGGGTCTGGGCGTCAAAAATGTTGTCACGATAAAAATGTTCATATCAGTCGATGTTAATAATTATCACAATGAATGTCAAATTATTATTCCTTACAAGTTTAAAGGCTGGCTTTGAGTGGAACTTGAAGACATTCAAACATTAGACAGATGAACATGATTTCCACACATCCTTGAGGTGCTCGGTGGGCTCCTACCTCCTTTGAGGTGATGTTCTCCAGGTCTTGAAACGTCATGATGTTGCGCAGTTTGGCTTTGATGAGACACTCAGTTCTCTCTCGTTCAGTTGGCCTGCACATAATCAGTCAATATATCAGCGCTGCGGTCTGAATTAAATTGAGCTTCTCAGTGTCACAGTGAGCACGATTCCACAGGTGAAAGCAAAAGGACAACAGCTGATGTCCACGGCACTGAAATCTGTTCCATGACTAAGGACGTACACATGGACAGATATGTTCAGAGGACCTTATTTCGTCTCAGGGGTGTTTAGTTTGGTGGGTTCAATCACACCAATACTTTCTGAACATGAGAAATTTTGAAGCGAAATCTTATATTCCAGTACCAGGGATAATTAAAGTGACACTGTACAGTAAAACATGTTTTTCGAGCTGTCAACTGAATTATGTGACTTCACTGTGATGAAACGCATGAATGCTAGTGTTAAAATTCTGCATTTTATATGTGAAAATGGCTCAACTCGCCACTTCCTCTTTTAAAGTCATCTTGAGCCTTCCTACCTTAATGCTGACCTAGACTCACCTGTTCAGGATCACTCTACATCATGCAATTTGTGCATTATTAAAAAAAACAATATTAACATCCGACCTGTCCATCAGAGGGAGTCATTCATTTTCCAAACAGGAACTGAAGCTGTTATATCGCTGTATTCTGAGCCACCAGATTAGTTTGAAAACACCCACATTTGTCTTTCACCACGGCCTCGATGGGCTGGTTTGTTTGTCAGTTTGGATCTGTGTTAAAACATCAAAGCGTCACCTTCCGACCACATGACGCAGCCTTGTTTATTCTCTCCGAACCAGTTTAAGGAAACGCATTTAATTCACTTTTTTTTTTCTCAAGATTACGAAAATTAGCTTCAAATTCACTTGACCTTTTATGGGAACTTGGCTACTGTTACTGCTTTGGCTGCAGAGGACAGAGAGTTGTGATCCAAATAAGTAAACAAAAAAGTATATGGTTAAAACAAAGTCAAAGTAATGCAGTAACACAGTGGGCTGGACGATGGAGGCAGCTGCAGAAACACTATTTCTAGGTGAGTCTGGTTATTTGAAGAGGACTTCAGGGCTTCAGTTCCCCGTGGGAAAGGACTTGGATGATGGCAAGGTAAAACTATGGACAAATTACATTTAGCGTACACTTAAAGGTACACTGATTTTGAATGTGGCCATTTTTTAGGTGGTAAAGCAGCACGAAACCCCAAACTAACCCTCTCAGAGCCTGATATGGTTCTGTACAGGGGTCTGTGGTTCTCGGTCCTGCAGATGAACTGAACTATTCCTGTCTCACATCCAAACCTCGACATTCAGACCCTCCTCACCTCCTCTTTCCCACTTTGTAGCACTTCTCAAAATCATGCAGTTAGAGTCAGAACGGGGGTAAAGTTACACTTGAAAGTCAGACATGTGGAGATGTAAGTATTTCTTTGGTTGTTTCTCACCGGTCCACGAACATGGCAGGTGAATCGGGCCGGGTGGTCTCCAGGTCGGTCATAGCGTTCCACTCATTGATGCAGCTTTGCTCTGAGGTGATGCAGCTCTCATAAAAGGCCATCCATGTGAGAGCGATGCCCCCTGGGAAGTAGTTGAACCGGCGTGACACCTCACACGCCTTGTGGAGGACCTGCAGGGCTGACCTGGAGGACACAGAGCAAAACCAGAAAACCAGAAACCTCCATCAGCAAGAAGGCTGTATGGGGACAGAATCAGAGAACATAAAGATGCTGCTCTCATTAACGTAGACAAGGAGACTTATTTCTGGGTAATTCTGACACATGACCAGCAGGTGGCATGAAGATCCAAGACTTGAAACCAGTGAAAGTAGAGAGCAGTTAATGAAGAGAGTCAGCCCAGATGATCATAAAATGAGTTTGAAATGTCTTATAAATGTTTGTTAATCAAATACATTATTATTATCAGCATTAGTGGTCAGGTGGGTTCGAACTAAGAAAACATTCATATCAGTCGGTATCGGACATTATCACAGTAAACGTCAAATCATTATTTCTTTCCAGTTTAAAGGCTGATTTTTGGTCCTGAGTGAAAGTTGAAGAAACCAAACGGTTATTTGTGGTTTTGAATTCTTCATGACAAACTGAAAACTGGTGTTAAACAGCCTTCACTAAAGGCAGGAAAACAGTCTGCGCCCTTAAACTATTACACGGATATATGGCTACCTGAACAAATGTACATGTCAATAATTTATCATATTAAAGTCCAACCTCTAATTTGCTTCTACCCATAGGGGAGACTGTGGTTTCACACTGCACAGAGGTTTGTGTGTTTATTCAGATCCCCATTAGCTTTTGCATTACAGCAGAAATTCTTCCTGGGGTTCACACATTTTACACATAACACACTGTAACGCAGATTGAATCTGTCATGTTCAAACACATGAATATAATCTACAACACAATGGAACCCTTACACACCAAACAATATTTATTAACTAGAACATTTCACAGTGTTGAATGTGCCTGCTGCAGATTTGTCCTGTAGCACCCCTTTTATAGATTCACTTTTAACCAGTTCAACAAACAGTCATTTAAACAGATCTCCTGGTTGTTCTTCACACCATTTCAACCAGGAGGCCACGTCTGACAGAGACTGAGATCTGGTTAAAGGTAGCCCTCAAACAGAGCTTTCTCAATCACAGGTGATACCTCATATCACCAAGATCTACCTTGACTGAACGTACAGATATAAAATGTATTTAGGTTTAGTGGAAATTGTGGGAAAGAGAGTTTATTTTAATCAAAATAAAGAAAATGAACAATTTAAGCACTAAATCACAGATTACAGGCGTGTTTTTGTCTTGATATGAATCATTTAAAATCACAAATCACCGTTGTTTTTCTTCAACTTTCACTCAGGACCAAAAATCAGCCTTTAAACAGGAAAGAAATAATGTTTTGTCATTTATCTCATAAAATTTTGGAGCATATTGCCCAGCTCTGCGATAAAGGCATCCACCCTCTTCCTTCTGTGATTGTTACTCGCACTAATTGTGACACCAAATGAGTTAAACACAAAAAACTCAAAACTTCAATCTATTTGACAACATTTAGTCTATAGACTGACTGCGTCAAGGCCAAGGCAGCGGTTATTCAGCTGACAGTCCCTCCTGTACACACACACTGCAAACAACAGGGATCCCAGGTAAAACAGAAACCATTGACTCACCACATGGCCTGCACAGATACAGGCTTGAAGACATGTGACCTCCCTGCTGTGTTCACACTGAAGCCACTGAAGGAGAAGAGGAGGAGGAGGAAGATTAGTTTGAGTGTGGATGGAGATGAACAGGGCTCAGGGACGTAAACACAGGTAGACTGAGCTTGTCCGTGGGACTATTCGGGACTCCACCCAGTGGAACATTCCTCCAGCGTACACACACACACACACACACACACACACACACACACAGACAATGTGAACAGGTCAGCAAGAACCGACAAAAATGACCGTCATTCACTCTTCAGCCACTGGAGGGCAGTACAACAAAGTCAGAAGTATGGCAACACTTTATCCTGATTACTTTAAAGTTGTTATCAGCTCCATTTGTATCCTTGTACATACATTTAAAAGTAGTTCACATATTCACTATTAACTAGTTCCTTATTTACATCTATATTAGTAGCATATTTGCTCTTTACTAGTCATTATAAAGCACATATTAATGCCTCAGTCCACTTGGCTGCTTTTATTTTTCAATGCATATTAATTATGAGGCAGTGAGAAACGTAAAATTACACTCAGCTAATTGTTTATTGCTGTGATGTGCTTTTAGAAATTATTAATATTTGAAATTCATGTTTTTACCAGTCGTTTATAGATGAAGGTATTATGCCAATTCGTGACGTACAAACAAAACCTGATGATGATTTTAATATACTTTATACAGTATGGGCCTTATAAGGTGGTAGTGCCATATGAGCAGTTATTCTCACTTTACAGCACTTAATGAATATATAATACAAATACTAATTCACTTGTATGTAAGTGTAAGTTATGAACTCACACAGGTCCCTATTCTAAACTTGCCTAATTGAAGATGAGCAAGACCTCACTTTAGAATGAGGAACATATTCTGAGTTATCCATCCATCCACCCACCCACCCACTTTTTCTGGATTGCGGGGGCAGCAGCTTAAGCAGGGACCCCAGACCTGCCTCTCACCCACCTCCATCAGCTCCTCTGGGGGGGCACACCGAGGTGTTTCCAGACCAACTGAGAGATATAATCCCTCCTACCAGATGGACACGAACCACCTCACCATGGAAGCATCCAGGGGGCATCCTGACCAGGTGAACCACCTCAACTGACTTTGTAGATCGACCGGTAAATCTAGAGCTTCATCTTTTGGCTCAGCTCCCTCTTCACCACAATAGACCTCTACAACATCTAAATGAAGTCTAAAAGACTTAAGTTAAGTCTTGTATGTTGACACTATTAACACCAGCAGTTTTGTGTGTTGTTGCATAACAATAGACCATATTCATTAAGTGCCATTAAAGGAGCTTATGGTATTATCACCTTATGAGGTCCATTATGAGATTCATGTACAACGACTCTACTACTAACAATAAGCAGAAATTAGGAGGTTTTTGAGGGAAAACTCTTAGTTAATGGCCTAGTAGTTGGTGTCGTGTAGAATAAGGCATTGATAAGTGCTTTATAATGACTAATAAAGAGCCAATATGCTACTATATGCTAATAAGTAACTAGTTAATGAATAGGTGTACCTTAATATTTTAAGTGTTACCAGAAATTACAAGTACAAGGATGTAACTGGACCTAATCAACTTGAGCAGATAACCATTTAAATACATCACAGTATTATAACATGGTCCCTTAATTGTTTTATGTCTTATTCATTAGTAGCTAATTCATGTATTGACAACACCTTCTTTAAGAAAAGACAAAATGAAACGTACCCATCTCCATCTAAGTGTATATTGGTGTCACTCCACAGTGGTAGCACCATCCCAATGGAGCAACTTTTGCTGCAAATCACAAAGTGCTTATGAGTTAATCAAGTAACAAGAATGTGCTGTACTGAACTTTAGAGCTGAAGTCATTACCTGTCCTTATCTGCAAAGTCCATTCCCAGGACAATGTTTTCCTCTGTGTCTTGATGACCGTTGGTGTAGATGACAACCATGTAACGTACCCGCTCCGACCAGCCGCTCTCTAACCGCACAGCCTGCAAAAGAAAAAGGAAAAATTATGAGTATTGTAGTTATTTTCCACAAGAAATGCGGCAGAACCTTTGATACTTATAATCAAAAAGCCCAACCCTCAGTTAACGTTTGTCCTGTTCACAAAGACAACTGTCTGACTTTCCACCTCTCTAAATACTTTGTAAAGTGTGCGCGCAAGTGTGTGTCTGTGAGTTTTATACTGACCAACTTAATGCGATCTTCAGACCGGAGGATCTTGAACATGACCTGCAGGTGTTGAGGTAAATCCCCTGAAAATTAACAAGAAAAACAAATAAGAAAATCTAAAAGGAGTGTTCTGCAGAGGTGTGAAGTAAAGTACAAATACTTTGTTACTGGTCTTAAGTAGAGCTTTCAGGTATCTGTACTTTACTTACTACTTTTTCCTTTCTTTAGATTTTCAACAATTAACCAGTTTTAAGGAGCAAAACCACCTTGAGGACATCCTAACATTCATGTTGACTGGACATCAATCATTTTGCTTAGTACATACACTTAGCTTTAACCGTTAGTAACTAAAACTCTATATGTCAAAATATACATAACAGTGGTGATTTGAGAGAACTTTGGATAAACCTGTCTAATCCTAATATCAGATGTAAATAGTGAGCATCTATAAAAGAAAGTAAAACCAAAATATAAATCTATACGCTCCTTTGCTGGTGTCTTCTAATCTGACATATATGTGGTTTTCACGTTTCAGGACCAGTTGGGATTCTTCATTAGATTTATCTTCCATCGTGCATAAGTAACAATAACTGATATGAACACTTAATTAAGAGACACTGAAGTTTGTTTCCTTTTTTTTCTGATTAGCTAATGATTTGTGAGCATGTGGTGGTCAACTGTGGGTCACTTTACCATAAACACAGACAAACCCACGCAGGGAAAAGCCACCACAGCAAATACTAGTTTCCTTTTGTGTTGAGGTCATTTGTTTGCAGGACGCAGGCAAAAGAGCAAGAAACAAAGCTTCTTATGTGTGTGTGTGTGTGTGTGTGTGTGTGTGTGTGTGTGTGTGTGTGTGTGTGTGTGTGTGGGGGGGGGGTCCTACCTGCATGTTTGTGGTGGGTCGGGGTCTTTGGTCCCTGTGCGCTGCCGCCCTGCTGGAGGAAGAGGGCGGCTCCTTTAACCATGAAGAAGCTCTCACTGAGGCTGAAAAAAAGAAGGAAGCCCTTTACCTTAAACTGAATCAGAGAAAAATCAACTAAACAGCAGCACGCTCCGGTGTCATAAAACAGCAAAACGTAGTACCTGAACTCTGCTTTACTTTCCCATCATCCCATCATGTGTGAAATTTGCCCACCAAGGTAAGATTTTCACCAGGACAGGTATTATCCTACTGTTTTCTCTCTTTCTTTTCAAACATAAGAGTGCAGAATAACAGGGGAGTGCCTTCAGAGTTCCTGGTTTACCCACAATGCTGACATTAACCATCTGAAACTCAAAACCAGATTCTAATAATAAAATGTCTGCAGATGTTGGGTGCATACTTTTCAAAGCTTGCAGTGGTTCAGTGAGCAGGACAGGAGGCTCATCAGTGTTTCAAAGTCACGAGAGCTCAGATTAGAGATAGACCGATTCATTGCTTTGGACAAAAATACAGTACATTTTGTAAACTATCAGTATCGGCATAATTTGGTTCCGATAGCAGCTGATGGCTAATATTCAGCTTCTCAACTGGAATTACTGACTCTGAGGGAAACTAAAAGCTCAAAAAAATAAAATCACACCTAGAATCGTCTAGATTTTTAGATTCTGGTTTCAGTTAGAGATTTACTGATTAATTACTTGAATTATGAGTTTGATGTTCAGTGATGATTATTATATATGATAATGATTATTTTCATTGTCGACTGATCTGTAGATTATTTTCTCAGTCACTCAATCAGTGGTTCATAAAATGTCAGAAAAAGGCGGAAAAGTGTTTCCCAAAGCCCAAGATGACGTCCTCAAATTTCTGGTTTGGCCACAACACAAAGATATTCAGTTTACTGTTACAGAGGAGGATAAAAAACAGAAAATATTCACATTTAAGAGGCTGAAATCAGAGAATTGTGACTTCTTTCCTTACAAAATGACTCAAACCGATCTATCAATTATCAAAGTAGTTGTCAATTAATTTTGTAGTCGACAACTAATCGAATCTATGTAACCTTTCTGGCTTGTGTTTATAAACAGAACTGTCAGACTCCGCCTCCTCTCCACTCAGTGAACGAGGGAGCGAGAGAGCGGTGGTGAAGCAAACAATAGACTTAATGGGGAGAGCGAGCAACGTGAGACAAAAAAGCCGTGACTAGAAAAAAAAGCATTATTTCCTGATTCTGTCACAGCGGTTATGTTCTAAAAACACAAATAAACATACCCACACCTTTGCAAAACTCTCACTCTCGACTCTCATTTCTGCTTTCTGTTTCTGAAAGGTCTGTGTGGATGTGTGTGTGCTTTGCCCAGAGTTTTGTCGCTCAGACACAGTTGCGCAGTAAGTGAAAAGAGTAGAAAGCCTTGCTTCGCTTTGTTTTTATATTGTTCTGTCCGTACACGCTGCGTGACGCTGTGATTGTCTGGAGATACAAACTCAGTGCCAAAGGTCCACATGGACGTCCTAAACACAACAAAACAAGAGGACAATAGAAAATCCAGGCAGAGGACAGGGTCTCTGCAGGTAAATCCACCACCACACACTGACAGAGGGTCACAAGTGATGATTGATTATTGTATGAGTCTATATAGAGTTTTTTATAAGGAAAACGTAACATACTTTGCCTTTAATGAAGGTGTCACTTTACTGATAGAGATTCATTGCATAATTGATTTATTTATTTAGGTATTTATTACTTTGACTTAGATGTTCAGTTTAACAGTTATCTAGTTTCTAACAAAGTCAACACTAGTTCATTGCTAACAGCCAATTAATACGCTATAGGATATTTTGATGTTAGTAACTATCGTGATTATATTGACTTTTCAAAATCTACTATCGGTCAACCTCTAATCCAGATTTATATATTTATTACTTCAATTAAGATGTTTATTTCAACAGTTTCAACCATCCTTTAGTTCAGATCAAGCCATATTTACATTCCAACAGCCTGCTCTCATATGGGTCTTTTGACGTCTGTTAAATGACAGACTATGGATCTGTTCTCAGGCTCATAATCTCATCACTGCTTCTTGTCCTGTCTAACCTGTCCTGGACCAATGACTCGTGGGCTGTGGCTTGATACGAAGGCAGCGATGAGCAGGAGGAGAGTGTTAGTGTCTCGGCACACAGAACAGACTGATGCTTTGTTTAACCACAGTCTCATTCTCTTCTTAACCACCACATACAGAGCCTGGTATGACTGAGTGGGTCCATCACAAGGCCTTTTGTCTCAGCTTCACTGCTACAGAACGTACTATTGTTATTTCTGTACAGTCATGTGTTGAAGGACAGTTTGGTCATAAAAATGTACCAACGTTAAGGATTTGACAAGTTTGAAATGCAGTCCTGTACTCATCAGGAAATGAAATTTGTGAGAAAAATTAAGTCAATAAAATAAAGTCCTCTACCTCAATGTAGTGTGAGATAAAATTAAGGTTAAATGAATGAATGAAAGAAAATGCAACCCAAAACACCTCCTGTAAACATTTGGTTTGATGATGTAAGATTAAAATAACAACAGTACAATCATCATAGAGCTGGACGACATGGCCAAAACTGTTACCATGATAAAAATGGCAAATCATTATAATATAATCACATAACAAAACAAAAAATGACGCAAAAATAAATGCAACGAGGTTCTGTGATTTAGGGCTTATTTTGTTCATTTTGTTTGTTTTCATCAAAATAAAGAAAATAAGTGTAATCTGAGGCCTTATTCGACAAGACTAAAGCGAAGTGAAAGACCAGCAGAACATTTCACAAACCTAGGCGCAGAACATTCCAAACTATTAGAATGATAAAATGTTTGTTCAACATCAAAATATACACGAGTAAAAAAAGTAAAACAACAAAACATATTTTGCGATCCTCATCATTCTATCTTTAACGTTACATCTCACATGTAACTCTAATGTCTATGGAGTCTCCCTGTTCCTGTTGAGGACTTACATACGGTAGATCTCCCTCGGAGTCAGAGCAGCTTTCTCCACGAAGTGAGGAAACACGGTCAGCATTTGTTTATGTGAAGCTTTTACCACTAGATGCATCTTGTTGCCTCTAAAGCCTCCTTAGAAGAACTCAATCTTTAAAAAACTGGACTCCTCCAAAATTCACTCGAAGCCATTTTAAGATATAATCAATCAAGGGTGGTGATTAAAAAAATATGAGCCTCCAGCATTTGTGATTACATCCTTTAGACATCCTTCAGTCCGTCCTCTAAACCTGCGTATTCCTGTCCATTTTGATTCAGCTCCTCTGTGCGTGGTCTAATCTAAGTCTTCCTCCCTCAGTTTCCACCTCGGTCCCGAAGCCTCCTCATGCCACTAGATGCATCTGCTCCCTATCTCTTCCTCAGAGCGCTCACTTCAGCAGTCAGCTCTCCCACTGCAACACTGTCACAATAGCATCATTCATGAAAGGGTTGGTAGGTGGTGAAAATACTGCTTGGCATCAGTGTCAAAGTAAACTGGTGTAAGGGACCTGTTTGACATGAAGAATCTGAAATGAACACTATAATGACGAATCACTGAGGAAAGCATGTTCCTCACTGAGAGGCTCCAGACAAAGCATGACATGACTGTTTCTACTGTGGACGACCCACACACAGTGGAAACAAAGACCCAGGCTGTGCCAAAGCTTTGCTGACACTAATCATGACTTCTGTGATGTCAAACTGATTCAAGACCAGCATTGTGACCAAGCAGGAGCCGCAGTTTACAGACTCACGGTTATGTAATTGAGTACAACAAACCTGTGACGTTAATTCCAGCATTTTTTCCTCATTGACAATGGTGAGAAACTGAGCACAGATAGAGACAAAATACTGCGTAACTCTTCGACAGACCATGTGTTTTACAGGCTCCCTGTAAAATCAATTTTGTATTTATGTGAATCTCCATAATGTGTTTATGCTCATCCAGGATTCCACAGATTGTCTGGGTTTCGCTGGGGTGGTTTTGAATTTTATTTTATGTTTTCATGTGGTTTTGGACAACCATCCTTATGTAGCCATATACAGGCCAAAAGCTTTGTTAATTGTGGGGAAAAAATATAATTGAACAATTCAAATCTGAAATGACACTTTGTTGTTGACTCTGACACTCAGTTGTGATCTTGAACTCTTGAACAATGTTCCTCAAAGAAAGATGTGAAGGGATTTGGATATTTCAGCCTCTACGATGCAGAACAGAATGAAAAGATTCAAGGAATCTGAATGAACAACCCTTTTGTCCTGGATTTGGCTCCATACAGTTTGTGTCAGTTACTGTTTTGTGGGGTTCATTATGTCTCATCTCAGGTCTGTACTCTATTGTATTAAATCACTTTATTACCATCGAAAGGTAAAACAAGAGAATACTGAACTGGTAAACAGACTATTTTCTAAAAAATGTAAATCTTACCTCTGATTATTTTTCCTGTCATCGTCACTTCCAAAATCCTGAAAGACAAAACACAGGGCAGAGGATATGAGTGGGATACTGGGTGGACTGTGGACTGGACTGTGTGTAGGTGACATCCAGTGAGCCGGCGCCATCTACTGGTACTTTCTTGTCTTTATTATGATCTCATCTGCAATAAACGTCCCATAAAGCTGACAGCTGAAACATTAGGACCCCCTTAAAGACGGCAAGTTCAGCAGAAACACTTCCAAACATCATTCACTTTGCTTCCTGCTGCCCGGAGCTTTGGTGCAGAAAACGATGACAAATATCATGAAAGGAGGAGTGGCACTAGATTTTTTTTTTTTTTTTGCTCCAGGACATTTCAGGCAGCCTACCTAGAAGAACATCATCCACGTTCATAAAATTAGAAACTAGAGCATCATCCCTCATCTTATGATATCTGGTTAAATCTGGCAGTGCTCTATATTTGAACGCTGACTTTATTTGCAGCTAAAGTTTGGTTTGGTCTTGAT
The DNA here is from genome assembly GCA_037367275.1 of Coranthus polyacanthus. NCBI lineage: Eukaryota > Metazoa > Chordata > Actinopteri > Kurtiformes > Apogonidae > Coranthus > Coranthus polyacanthus. Next base: position 36,051,677 of record JAPQRN010000005.1, on the reverse strand, counting down.
GGTCTGTTTTACAAATGGCATTTAAAACCTGGTTTGAAATGGGCTGCAATGATTATTCAATTACTTGTCAACTGTTCTGTGGAAGTGTCATGCTCATATGGTGTAACCGGTAAAAATGTACATGAAAATATACAGAAAAAAGTTCATGTGGAATACAATCCAATTCTCTATTGCAATGTTGTGACATATTTTTAGACAGTTTTTGCATCATTTGTCAAAGATTATTTACAAAATATATGTCTTCTAGAGCTGGGCTAAAATGTTATCACAATATTGATACTTATCAAGATAAATGTCAGTTCATTATTTCTTTCCAGTTTAAAGGTTCAGCTTTGGTCCAGAGTGAACGTTGAAAAAAAACCAGATGGTTATTTGTGGTTTTATATTATTCATAAAAGACGTAACAAGATGAAAACCTATATTCTCTGATTTTACGATTTAGGGTTCATTTCCTTTACTTATTTTTAATTTAATGTCGGCTTTTACAACATTATAAAATAAAGAAAATGAGCACAATCTGAGTTTTTATTCAACGAGATGAAAACAACGTAACAGATGGTTATTTGTTTTAAACTCTTCTTTAAGGTCAGAACGGAACGAAATAAAACAACAAAGTGTTTTAGTTCAGAATGTCAACAAAATAAAGTATATCACGATAATAATAATTATCACGGTATAAAAATATATCACAATAACGATAGTCATCTTTGTGTCATGACCCACTCAATATTACAAAATATATATAAACTTTAGAGATAATCCTAGTTAAATATATCTTCATGTGACATTTTTAAAAATAAGTATACTCTAAACGGATGAAATATCTTCTGTGGTTTCCCCATTTGACATTTTCCAGTGGATGAAGTCTTACATCGTGTAACAAATGGTGAACAAATCTTTTTGAATAACATAAAACAAATATAAATACTAAAACTCATGCAAGCTTTTGAAACATGTTTGTGAGATATTTTTTGAATTGCTCATCTTGCCAACCCTTATTTGTCACTGATAATAATCCATAATCAGTTTGCGCAATATTTCCAAGAAACGACGTCTAAATTCTCTGATTCCGGTTTCTTAAATGTGAATATATTCTGGTTTCTTTCTTCTGTGACCGTAAACTCAATATCTTTTGGTTACAGACCAAACAAGACATTTGAAGACATCATCTTGAGTTTTGGGGAAACACTTTTTCAACATTCCTAGACCAAATGATCAATCGATTAATCGACAAAACAATCCGCACTTTCCTAAAGCTTGGAACCCGTGGCGCCAAAACACCGACCTGGTCCATACGCAGTGATTATTCACTGAAAAGATATTTAAGGCCATTTCTTACAGCATCCAACTACTTAGCATCACGTGATTCTTAATCTCAGTTCCATCTGTGTTTTGGATTTTCTGCAAGTTCACAGACTGACATAACTACACAAAAAAAAAATGGTGGCGTTCCTCCTGTAAAGTGTCGTCTTCCACACTGAGGCTGCACTAACTGCAAATAAAAAGCCAAAACGAGGGAATGTGAACAACCTGAGTGCAACGCTGGACATGTTTTGCAGCAGCAAAATGAGCACTTTGTTCTGACAGCTAAAGCCAGCAGCCTCCCCCTCCCCCCTGCAGGATTGTGTTTACAAATCCGCTGCTGCTGCTGCTGCTGCTGTAGTCACACAAACAAGTCTCTCCTGGTAACAATGCATCCAAATAACAAGTTCATGTGACACTCGTGCATTTAAAACAAACACCACCCAGACCGGAGAGGGTCTACGGGCTGCTGCAGACGCGGTCTCGACAGTTTTCTTTACACACAAAGAAAAAGAGCCCGGCTTTTCCGCTTACCTCCCCCGCACTGCTGTTGGTCGTGCTGGCCGAGGATGCTGCACTGGGGGTGGGAGAGCGTTGCAGAGTCACCAGGGCCATGGTCGGTGGTCTGCAGCCGCGGAGGGCTGGGGAGAAGGGAGGAGAGGAGGAGGAGGAGGACGAGGAGGAGGAGGAGCGCCTATCTGTGAAGATGCGCCGAGATTGTCTCTGTCACCGGGGAGAAAATGCCTAGTCAGAGTCCCATCCAACAGCACCTGACACCAGGGCTCCGCCGGTGCTCCCTGTCCGTCCCGCTCTGTGCGTCCTCTCCTCTGCGGGGGTGGGAGTCCTCATGAGCGGCGATTTATCACAGATTTACCCTCCGTTTGTATCGAGTTTGCAGACCCCGAGATTTCATAGCTGTAGCGCAGACAGACAAACAAAATACGGCGCTGGTTGCAAGCAGGGCAGAAATGACATGCAGCTCTGCCGGATGCTTGTGATTGGCTGGCCTAGTTTGCGTGTGCGCTGTCATTGGGCCAATGTTGTCAAGGTGACTGGCCAGACTAGGTACTCCCCAGGATAAATGTAGAAATAATACTCTGCTCATTATGAAACTGAGGGACAATAATAATCATAATAATAATAATAATAATAATAATAATAAAAAAATAATAATAATGAAATTTTTTTTTTTTTTCTTTTCGCTTCTTGCCATCGGGTCCGTGTGTCTGTCTGTCCGCCTATAATTAAAACTACAGCACATTTCGACAGGAAAATTCTGTCCCATATCTCAGTCCTCCTAGAAGATGGCCCGGATGTGGATCAAGATTCTAGAACGTTTCATATAATTCTTCACCATTTCTAGATAGGGCACTTCCTGACATTTTTGTCATTTTCTCGGCAGCTATTGTTTTGAAAAAAGGATCACACACATGTTCATGCTCATTGACACTTCACCACAAGTAACTGAACAATAACTGATGATAGAAACATGGATCCACATCTTGGGAGGATGTTTTAAGGGTCAAGGAACTGATTTATAGAATATGTCATTGTTTCTCTGAGCGTATTCACAACATAGTGGAATTATTCAGCACGTTGGCGGTGACGGTCTGTAATTTCTGTTTGTCTAGTTTGAAGAAATGAGATTCAACAGAGTCTAAATCAGACTGGACAGCTTTAATTAGTAACGGGCACGTGACTTAATATCGAAATAAATAGAAATTATTTTTAGCCAAAATATTTATGTCAAAAATGAAGAGGACAGCTGTTCACTCATCATTTTCACATACAGTCAGTAAAATGCCCTTTTAAATAAGGGCTTTTAATGTAACTCTTCTTTCTTTGTCAGAATCCTTGAAAGAGGATGAAAGTGTTTCTCTGTTGAAGGTAAGATTTCAAATGTGTCCCCTCAGCAGAGCCTCCACAGTGGATCATCATCATCCCCTCTGCTGCTTCTCATGGAGAAACTGTAAACAAAGCCAGAACAGAGTCCAAGTGCAAGTGTGCTTCCCTTCTCATTAGACGTGGGCAGCAGTCCTACCCTCAATTATCAGTCTCTGATGAGATGAGTCTCCTGCTGCTTTTCACCCATCGCAGCTCATAACAAACATCCACTGTGACTGCAGGAGTCTAAGACGGGACGAAATATGTGTCGTTTTCCATCTCTTCCTTCTGCAAAGGCCGGTGTTGACTAGCTGTTTGTGTTGGTCGTCTGCTGTCACACCTCTTGATCAAGACCCCTTCCTAATGTCTCAATGGGCAGGATCAGGGATGCAACACCGGCCAGCAGACTGCAGCCACAGTACACAGACAGTGTCAGATACACTGATGTCCTGAGCATCACCTAGAGCACAAAACAAAAACTCGTATCAGTCTGGCCCTCTTCAGATCTGTGTCTTCAGATATCTCGACACAAGTGTCCAGTTCTAAGCCCGTCTGTTCACACCTAACGTTAGAATGTGTCTCCAAATGTGCCTTGAGTGATCACTTGCAATCAGATCTGACTTCTCTGCTTGATATACAAATAAACAAGCTCATCTATAGCCAAAACATAGGGGAAGCCTTCATTTCAAGTTGAACAGGCTGGATTTGAAATGTTTCTTTGTAAATTTAATTCACTGTGCTCCTCGAAGGCAACAGGCAGCAGCTTTTAAGGTGGAATGTTTTACTGTTTACTTTAATGTCTGTTACTCATGATGTGCATGAGGCGACTGTGAATCAATCAACCATCCCATTTGTTTTATTGGTTCTCTTCATGACATACACTGTAGTGATGATTGAATTTTCAACAGCTTAAAACATGTTTAGGAATTTGTTTTCCGGATTATGTGAACTGTGGATATTCTATTTCCTCACAGAGAAGAAAAGCATCGTCCGCTCTCGCTCTTCAATCTGTTCCTCTTCAGACTGATAAGAAAATGTGGACTCATGTGTCCCAGACCACCTCTGAATGTGTCCTGAGTATGTTCAAACCTGGCATTACAGGTGAACACGTGATCGGATCGCTCAGGATGGATGTTAATGCCAGGTCTGAACAGGGCTTCTGTTGCTACATTTAAACCTGTATATGATCATCACCTTTCTCCTGACTTATCACAGCTTTTACAGCATGTCTGTCACCCCATGTGCAGCTGATGACTAACAATACATTTGTTTGCAGGGTGTCATCTCGTAGCTCCCTCAGATCTCTGAGGTCACATGCAAAGTGCCAGACAGTCCAGCTGCTTTTTAAGCTTAAGCTACATTTTTTTACCAGTGTTTACCCTTATTACCATTTTTCACCTGATGCATTTTAAGATGGACGTTTTCTGAAATTTGCAACACAGATCATTCCTTCATACCTGTGCCACAAAAGGGGTAATCAGGGCTCCCACTCTGGCCACGGCACTGGCAGCTCCCATTGCTAAGGCTCTGATTTCTGTTGGGAACACCTAATGCAGGAGGCGTACATGAAGTTTGACTTGGATCAACAAATAAACTTGTATTTCAAGCATTTGCAAACAAGTTCAAACAAGTACAAATAGTACTGAATGTTTGTATTCTTATTCTAATTGTACTTTTAACATTGAATCTAGTATGAAAGGCTTGCGTGAATTCTGTGTGTCTGACTGATGACAGTAAAAAAAACCTTGTAACTCTGCATAAATGCACTTATTTAGTCTCATTTATAAAGTATTTTAAATGTGTATATGGTTTATGCTGATGAGAGGAAATAATAACAGAGAGATAGCCTATCCACCTAAAAGCATTTGTTTGATTTCTTTTACTGTATTAAACATGTGCATATTTATAATAATAAAATATGGAGCAAAATTGTGACCAAAAGTTGTCAATTTAAAATAAATAAATAAATCAAATAAAGAAACAAACTGACACTTCAAATTGTGATCTTGAACTCAGTTTAAATATAATTTTAATTAAATTCTGAAAATATTTAGAATAGTATTATTTTCAGTATTCATTTTCATATATATTTGGGTATTCTATGTTATATTTTCATCTGCAATTTGTATTGTAGTTTAGCAGTTTTCCAGATTCAGGTCTTATTTTCAGCTTCAAAATCTATTTTTTCAGTTTCAAATGAAAAAAAGGATTTGAAACAGAAAAAATAGAAAGTGAAAAAAATAACAAATT
>JAPQRN010000005.1:35972891-35987278 GCA_037367275.1 Coranthus polyacanthus | reverse complement strand
CAGATTATCACTGTTGTGATAGGAAAAAAGACTCTGCTCATTTACCTCTGCAGGCCGGCTGATAGGTAGCATTTAATGCTGCGTTCAGGTGCTCCTTGTAAATTTGTGCTCCTTATGAAGAGATAGGGTGAGTGGCTATTTGACACCTTTATTTGATTGGGTAGACCTGTGGTCAGTCTGTGTCTACCTGTGACCACGTCCTGCTGTACAGTCTAAGATAACTAGATGAATCCTCTCACTACATACGGGTTATAAATAAGGGTGACGCGAGGTCTGATGGTGATGAAAGCTGCCACTGTATATGTCTCCCATTCTGATTTATTCAGTTGTAGCCAGGTTTAGGGCAGTGTAAATGTATTTAAAATATAGAGTGTTCAGGGGTTTAATTACACTTTAAATAATTAAATACTTAAGTCACACCCAACGGGCATACATTTTGGAGAGTAAAAAATATGCATAGCTGGATATTAACTCTGGCATTTTGATGATTATTACTGATAATAGGCTAATTAGATTTCCTTTTTTTCTTTTTTTTTGGAAGTCTGACCCCACACTATCTCCAATGTTTTTTTGTTTTTTTTGGCAAATTAGGGATTTTTATAGTAAATAGCCATGAATTAAGTGGGATCATGCACAGGTTACCAACCTGATCATGTCATTATTGTGAAATAAACGCTGCACATGATCCCTTACATAAGATGGAAGTGATGAAACGTGACTCAAAAACTTCTGTTAGCTTACAAAGTGAAAAAAATGCATTTATCACAGCAAACATGAGTAGAAAGTGAGGAACCTTTCATTCATTTCATTAGCTTATTACAGCCTAGAACAAGGGATATATTCACAAAGTACTGCATCATTCCGGAAGAGGAGAAACACCAGAGAGATTTCTCAACCCGACAACAATAGTTCATAAATAATCAGTAAAGTGTACCTGATACAAGCTATCCACGAAGCCATTAAGATCAACTTAAAGACCCTTTTAATAAAGAGTGACTTATGTGTTTTGCTTCCTGATTTTTGATGACAGATTGAAGAGGAACTCGCTGCCCTTCAGAAGGAACGTACTGAAAGGATAAAGCACCTGCTGGAGCGTCAGGACAGAGAAATAAACACTTTTGACACAGAAAGTAGAAGCCTCGGCTTTGGAAGCCTGGAATCTCTGGACTTCCCCAAAGAAGACAACAGATGAAAGTGGATTTATCTCTAGAGGACAACATATCTGTGCCCTTTCCACATCCACTTGACCTGCTGACCGTCACATCAAACGCTGACAAAGCCGGATGAACTTTCTCTCTTTTGCTTTTCTTCTATTAGATATTGGATCTTTGAATCGAGGTGTTATGTGCAATGAGGACTTCTTTTTGTGAAACTTGAATGGGGGGGGGGGGAGTAAAACAAAAGATTCTACAAACATGTCAATAAATCAAACCTAGTCAGTGTAAACTCCAAACTCTTATGTGTTACAAAATAACAGACTCTTTCCTCCATGCCATTTCCTCCTTTTGGTATGAATTGAATAAATCAGGAAATTTTAGTAAAATGGGCACTTTGATATGTTTAAGTAGAAACCCATCATGTTCATATGATGCTTAATGTGTGTGTTACATAGAGGGACATTGTGGAATGTGAGCTGCGGACTCCCCGTGGTGTTAAGCTGCTTTGTCTGTTTTTACTTTACATTTTTTTGATTCTCTTTTCATTTCTTTTCTGCTTAGAATGTGAATATTACTGTATAGGGTCACTGGATAAAGTCAGAGTTTAATTTTGTATTTATTTTCTGGCCATACTTCCATATTGTGCTTATGCATACAGTATACTGTGGTCCCTCACTTTTCTAGGCGACAGTTCTTACCTTCTCTTTATTTGATACGTAAGATCAATTGGCGTTAGCGCGGTCGATCTCATCACAACTCAAGATCCCACTCGGTAAAACTGCTTATTATTGCATGCACTTTAAGGACAAATTCAGGTTGTGAAGTGAAGCATGAATCTGTCAGAGATTTTAGCTGTTTGTAAATAAAAGTGGTCATAGCATTTTTTTAAATTTATTTTTAGTTTAAGCCTATGGATACTGGGCATAAGCGCCATATTATGGAGTCAAATCAGGGCCAAAGTTTTGTTCATTTGGGAAAACAAAGATTTTTAATCGAACAATTAAATTTGAAACTGACACTTCAAGTTGTGATCTTGAACTCTGAAAAGTACCACAATACTAACATAAAAATAAATTTAGGAAAGTTTTTTCAGCTGAAAATATTTTTAATACATTTTTTAATTTTCAGTATTAATGTTCATGTATATTTTGATATTTAAAGTGTTATTTTTTTACAATTTCAAATCAGATTTTTTCCTGTTTTGAGTGAAAAAGTAAGATTTGAAAAAAAAAGATTTTAAACTGATCAAATAAAATTTGCAATTGAAAAGTAACAACTTAAATATCTCTCTCTATATATATATATATAATTAATACTGAAAATAAAAAATAGGCATTCAAAATATTGATTGAATCAAAATATTTAAACTGAAAAAAAACATTTCCTACATGTATTTTAATGTTGAATACATTATAATATTTTTCAGAGTTCAAGATCACAACTTAAATTGTCAGATTCAAATTTTAATTTGATTTTTTTTTTCCACCTTAATACAACCTTTGGCCTGGATTTGCTTCCATACATGTTTGATATGATAATTTCACAAATGCCTTTCTTTAAGTTGTGCCTGAAGCAGATTTGAGTTCTGTGTTTGTTATTATATCTATATTTTATTTACTGAGGCTGGCACCATTTTTTTTTTTTGTTTTTATCTAAACGTGTGAATCATTTAATGTTCACTAATCAAAGTTCTTGTAAAGGAAAATGGTGAGAATTGTGCTGTATAACTTTTGATATGAATATTTGTACATGAGAATATAGCTAGAACATACAGAGACACTGGTCTATTACTGATAACAGAGCTTAACGATAAAGATTTTGCTTCGTTTTTGTTTTATAATGTAGAGATACGGTCATACGATAGCTCAATATATTGCTAAGTCGAATCACTAGACTCTCAGATTGTATGAATGCTGGAGAACAGAACCACAGACTTCCTACAGGATCAACGCAATGGTCGTTTTCTGATCAGCGGTTTGACAAAAAAACAAACACAACTTGTGGGTCTGGATTGCATTTGAGTAATTAGTGTCTAATGATCAGATAGAGATATTTTTTGCCATGTTCATTATGGTCATTGAACAGGTTGCACAATGTTTCCATTTGTAATGAATGGAAAGATAATTGTTTGGTGCTTAATTTCTAATACCACCTTTTAGCCTTGTAGTGTTTTGTCTTGGAGAGACCATTGATTTTTACAAAATGTAAACCTGGAGCATTTTGAAACCCCCTCTGAGTCAAAACTCTACTAAGTTTTTCAAACACTCATGACTTATTTAGAGTGCCCCATGCAGTGAAACAAATTAAGTATATGTATGAAAAAATAAATACTATTTTATCACGGGTCGGTTTTTAAAACATTGTTTAATGTGATGGTCTTGAATGCAACCCTGCTATGTTTGACAGGTATTTCTACCTGCTTTTGTTTTCTCAGAGCCACAACTTGTATTAATGTTAAGTTCAGGTGGAAAATACCACGTTCCCTGAATTGCCTGAAAGTATTTTATTATTAAATAGAGGAATATAAATATAATTTCTGATGGCAATAGAACTCAAATACTCTTGTTTTACATGTAGAAGCCGATATTCAGATGTTGTTTTCTCCAAATTTTTCAGCCTTTAACATTTTCACAAACCTTTGAAAAATTGAAGAAAACGTTTCTCACACTGTATGCAGTAAGGCCTGTTTTTTCTGGTCACATATTGACTGAAGCCTTGTGGACAAGTGGTTCCATACAAAGTGCTTTAGGGGTGCTTCGGTGTCTTTAACAAAAAGTTTGCTTGAGAGCTTCAGAACATTTGTGCAAATTTACTAGAGAGATGTATTAAGTTAAGACTAAAGGGGACTTTCCTAAACAACCTTATTCACCATTTCCTGTGCAGTTCAAAGACAAAATAAAAGAGATTCTGTTGAAAAAAACAAAAAGGAGTCTCGATCAACATCCTGCATCTTATGACAGTGCATTTCTCATTGTATGTGGTTTGATTTCCTTGTAATGCACTCTAATGTGGTCTGGGACTTCTCATTTTTGCTTATGACCACGATGACCTACATTATATCAAATCTACAGCAGGTCAAAGATAAGTTGTGAAAATTAGAACCTGAAAAACCTTGAAAAAGGAACCAGGGGTGAGAAGGAAGTCATATTACAGAGCGTCCACTGTTCTTTACATTTTCAAGGAAACGTGCTTACTTTAGGTGTCGATTGGGGTTTTCTTTTTCTTTTTTTTGGCATGTCTGTAGTGTATATGCTGGCAGGAATACGGCTGTAGTTTCCTTGAACTGTCAACGTCGGCGGCAGCGTTTGCCCGCCTCACCACAACCCCCTCTGTTATCCCCTGGGGCAAGTGGAAAGCCCCGAGGATGGTATAAGAGTGGTTAGCCTTCACCTGAAGTAGTGCTGACAGTGTTGTGGTGCGTCGAGTTCCCCCATGTCTTTTCACAAGCATTTGGTGGTTTGACTGCATTAATGCTTCAAAACTAAGACGTACCTTACCTTGAAAAAAAATGGAGAGCGTGTGAGCTTTAAGAGAGATGTTTCAGTTTCGCAGTGCAAAGTCTGTGAAACCTGCAGCTCCCGCGTGTAACAAGTGATGGAGGAAGTATTCACATCCTTCACTTCAATAAAAATATTAATAGCATTCTGTGAAAATAGTGCAATACTGCAAGTTCTGCAATGAAAACGTTACTTTAGCATCAGCAAAATGTACTAAAAGTGTGAAAAGTAAAAGAAGTTAATGGGCCTCATATTTATATCTGAACTTTCTCTTCCTTTTTTTTAGTGTGATGGGCTTTTGATTCAGAAATCCTAACTGACCCACATAAACATGAATGAATGGAACCTGAGACGCCAGCTGTGTCAAACACAATGACAACAAATGATGAAGTGTAGAGGGTTTTCACACTGAAAATTCCTTCAAACTAATGAAATATGCAATCACCTAGTGAAAACTTATGGTAGAATTAAAGCAAACTAAGTACACACAGTTCCTATAATGGGTCCTGACTTTCCAGAAAATTCAAAATATGAAACACAAACAGTGAATTCAGGAAGTTCTCCTAAATCACATGCATGTGGCCCACTGTGTAGAAAAATGGTTGATGTCAATAGTTTCCTATCATATCTGATGTTTTTGATTCATTTTATATTTAAGGTTGAGCTCATTTGAACTATTTTTTAAACTGTTGGTAGTTGAATCTACATCAGTGCGTCACATTCTATAAAATCGTCACATGTTTGTGGCGTCGCCGTCCTGTGAGAACCACGTGCCTCTAAAACGTTTTCATGAGCTGAGATTTGCATTTCGTCAGCTTCGTGACGATGCATTTTCCAGTGAATCCCAGACGGTTTTTAAATAGTTCATTTAGCTGAAGAAGGGGGAGAATTTGAAACTCAACCCATAAAGGAAACACTTTGTCCCTCAGTTTATCACAAACATTCAAAATCAACACATTTGGAGATATGTGGTTTTCACTGGACAGGAAGGGGATGGAAAACTACAACCTGAAAAGTAACAAAAGACAAATGTAGTGGAGTACTGAGTACAAGATTTTCCTCTGAGATGTAGCAGAGTAGAAGGATACGGTATCTTAAAATGTAAATATTCAAGTAAAGTAGATCAAATTTTTACTTGAAATACTTGAGGAAAAGTACTTTACACGTTACGTACGTTACATTGCACCTGAAATTTTTGTCCTGTAGTCTTGAATGGAGCTATCACAGGTTGTGTCCAAGCAGAAGTGACCATCCTTCTGAACACTCATCAGTGGTGGTGACTATGATATTAGATAAGTCATAAAAAAGCCCATGTTGTGATATTTTCATATTTTAGGTAGTGAGCCGCCTGCTTCCTCATCACATACCAAACGCTATAACAACATATGACACAGGACGACGATCCTCTGATAACGTAAGCGCAGCGTGTCAGGGCCTAGATCTTTTGGCATGTGATGACACTGACACATTGCTTTGGGCTGAACAGACCCACCCTTTACGCATGTGAAAAAGTTGTTGATTGAGAAACACATTTCCTGTGACCCCACCAGCTTCCTGCACAAATGCCTTGATGAAAATGCTGTTCAGGAAAGACCAGAGATGGAGAAGTACAAATACTTCATTAGTATAGTATTCAGGTATCTCTACTTGATTTGATCAATATTTGAATCAGTTATGGCCCAAAATGTGTTGTAGTCCTTTGGTCTGCTTCAATAAAATTTATAAAATATTCTTTGTTTAAAGAGTTGCCCAAACAAAAGACACTAAAGAGGACAAAGGAGGAAATCAGGCCTATATGTGTGTGGATAAATGAGAAAAGTTAATCTACAGGAGAAGAAATATTTGAAAGCAATACAGAATCCCCGACAGGATATTCTATTCTATTATCTGTTGAATTGTTTACGTAAATTAACACATCCTTTACATAAATGAACACATTTACACCATAAACTGATACAGAAAGGGTATAAAATGATCAACCAAAACCTTCTCCTATATGACACACGTATGTACACTTGTGCCTGAGTAAAGACAGTGTATACTTTTGACTCTGGTCTAGACAGGCATGATCTGAGGAGCTGATGTACACGTTCTGAACACATTCAGAAAAAAACACTCTTTATCAAATCCAGAGAACGTGGCTCCAACAGTCAATATGAAAAATGACAGTTTCACTTTCAAATACACTTGCAGGGTTAAAACTGCACGTCTGGCAGTTTTGAATTATTTGCATTTTTTTCCCAAGACTCATTACATTTGTTGATGTTATTAGTATGATCTCTGTGCATCTCTGTTTTTGTTGGTGCATCTAAGTCACATTACATTTAAGCCAGTGAAACCACTGGATGAGCCACATGTTTCATGTTAATATTAGATTCCTGTGATGTCTTCTGTCTTCTCAAGAGGGGCTGGAAAAGTTTTTCTTAAAGGTACACATTTATTTGTTCTTTTATCACATAGAAAGTGGACACAAACATCACCACTGTGTGGCCTTGTGGACTGTGGTGAACATACTTTTACTTTTAGGCAAGTTCTCACCTTCTCAGCCACACTCTCTAGAGGGCGGTAAATAAGCCTTTGAGTGAAATGTGTGAAAGGGTAGGCTGCCCTCTGTCCTTCATTACATTCAAACATGTATAACTCCATTTCCTACAATCAGCACATCAGCGTTCACATTTGTTCAAGTGCAAACAAGAAGTAAGTACTGTAGTAATTGTGGTTAGAAGTAATTTTTACTACACTCTGTGGTCAGACTTGTAACAATTGGACAATGCCCCAACGTGTCTGTTGACAGTGCAGGCATGTTGGGGCATTGCCCACTTTGATAAAGAAAAAGAAAAAAAGAAGAAGAAAAATGCTCATCTGAAAAAAAGGAGGAAATTCTGGGAAATCGGGTTGCCTCATAAAGTGCACGTCATTTCCTCCTGTGACAAATGTGTGGTTTCTGTGTTTCAAAAAAAAAAAAAAAAGTTTTAAAAGAGTGTGATTATGACAAGTCCCTGCAATTGGCCTGTGGTACTCAGAGGAGAATGAATGGTCATGTAAAGAGTATGCATTTTCAACTGTATATGGAACCAGCAGCAAGTAAGTTTTTATTATATTTACTCTTAAGTTAAAAGATAAAGTGACACTATTGCACTTTTTGGGCATTTTTTATGATATTGCGGTTGTTTTAGTGATGTTTGTACAGCTGTAGTGGGACTGACTGAAGCTTACGTTTCAGCTTCACAGTTTTTAGAGACAGTTTGTTTTATTCCTGCATCAACAAAGTAAACTATTTTTTAAACAGTTTGGACCATTATACATTCTGTGTCTGCAGTATATGGTTTATAAAATGCCTACAGTGGTCATCCAGCAGATCTAGTTTGTTTTGTTAATGAAAGTTTGCCAAGAAGTGAGTCTTGTCTTCCTCTCGTGCCGTCCACTTGTGGCTTTAAATTGAAGTTCCCCCTGTCGATGTGATGTAGCATAACCTTAACTGACTGCGTCCTTTCTCCTCAGCATTACTTTCCCTTCTGCTCGTTATGGCTGTTGATTCATCGAGAACTGTCGCAGCAAGCAGAAACCAGCAGTGTGGGAATTCTCTGCAACAGCCTCTGAAGCTAACCAGACTTATACAGAAGGAATCTGTCGACATAATCAAAACATATGTGAGTGCAGACTTCAAACTGCAGTGTCTTACTTTACTGTGTTGAATCCTTATGTGCTTGTTCAGGATTTTATTTTGCTTTTCTTAACACGCTCTGCTGACAAGTCAAGTTTCTCTCTGTGGCTTAATTATGTTTTATCCTTTCTTTTTTTTTGCAGAAGGTCTCTCAAGGGGACATGTCTGAGCTCTTATGCAAGGTGTCAGTTAATAACATCCCTGACTCCAAAATCTCTGGCCTGGAACCCTCAGAGAAGATCGTGAGCATCTACACGCACCTCCAAGAATTCTTCCCACATTTCAAACGGGTGTACGAGCAGCAGATGGATTTGCAGCTGCCGACGAGCCCGCTGCTGGACGAGCTGACCACGATCAGCGACCGCAGCAGATGCCTGGCCATTCAAATAAAGGACTTTTACCAAAGCTTCTTCCCAAACTCGCCATTACCAGATCCAGCAGGGGGCGCGACGTCACTGCCTCCACCTCAGAATGTCTTCCAGCAGAAGGTTTACGGCTGTATGGTCCTGAAGACCTACAAGGAGTTCCTGTCAAATGTTTCCAAAGAACTAAGGACTCTAAAAAACACCCTGTGCAGAAGGATACGGAAAAACAAATTTTACTGAGGATGACCTAAGGCTGGCCTTAGACAGGAAGATTTCTACAAGACTCAGTGGTTTGTTAAAGACTAAAAACATAAATGAGTGTAAAGGTGGCTGGTTCATCAGATGCAGACGGTAATGGAGGCTATTTATGTTATTTAATATTTATTTTCTTGTCTGTTTCTGATAAGACGAATGCTGTTAACTATCCCCTTCCACTGTATTTAATATGTCTAATATATGGTATGTATGGTCCAGTACTTTGCTGATGTAAACTTATTTGCTGTCCACAATTATTAAAACATAATTTGCAGCTGTATTTTTTGTGGTCCTTGTAGTTCTGTAGTCTGGGGAAAAATGTATCCAGTGACACATACGCATGTTTTTGGACTTAGTGGGATTTCTAGACAAAAACAAGTGGACTTTGACACATCTTGTGCTCTGTTCAGTCCATCAAGGGGGGTTAAAAGAAAATCAGGAAGCTGCTGAGACGCTGACTGTGTGATATCAGCTCCGAGTGACGCATGTGTTCAACACAAGGCTGCATCAGATAGGAAAGATTTCATGAAACTGGCGGGCTGTCTGGCCAGTCACAAGGTGTGGGTGTGTGTGGGTCAGATCACTGTATGTGTCCACAGTGTGTTGTGTTGCATCCTCACACGAAATTAGATGCAGATGAGGACAGGGAAACTAAAGTAGAAATTCTCCAGAAATTGAATAATAGGCACTAACTGCAATCTGCCATATATAGCAAACAGATAACATATACCGTGAATATTTTTGGTTTAATGAAGTAATGCTTAACTAAACTTTCCTCAGATCACAAGCTTTCGGGAAACTGGAAGTTGATGGGGGATTCACTCTGGGTCATGAATCAAGTTCCCTGTTATAACTCAGATTTATTTAAAGCACCAACACAGAGGGTACCTCAGGACAGCAGTCTTCAAATGCAAAGACACCTTGGACTCATGTCAAGTCTTCACTATTGAACACAGTGCGATCACCTCATTCTCATGCTTTTAACCAGTAAGAAGAAAAAGAAAACACATGGGCAAATCCAGTGCCAATGCATGGAAGAACAGTCAGTTTACTGCTTTTGCACAAGTTCAAACTATGTCAGTCCTTCTAGGTTTAGAATTGAACTTTCACCCTTAAACTGTAATGCAGGTTTTCTGGACTGAGAAATTAATGAAGTAAAACCTGCAGCATAGTATGAAGCCAAATCCAGACCAAAAGCTTTGTTAATTAGAAAAAAAAATAATAAAATAAAATAAAATTTGAACATTAAAAACGTAAAAAACTTTAAAAAAAAGTTAGGAAAAGTTTTTCGGTTTACAAATAACTTGGATTCAGTCAGTCATTCAGTCATTATCTGTAACCACTTAATCCCCTGGAGGGGCGCGGGGGGGCTAAGCCGATCCCAGCCGACACTGGGCGAAGGCGGGGTACAGCCTGGACATGTCGCTAGTTCATCGCAGGGCTAACTTGGATTCAATTCTGAAAATGTATATTTTTATTTTTTCAGTACTCATTTCCATAAATATTTTGATATTTAAAATATATATTCATTTGTGTTCATTTTGATTTTTTTTTTTCAACTTCAAAACCTTTTTTAAAATTTGGAACTGAAAACAATAGGACCTGAATCTGAAAAAAAATTAAAAGTACAAATGAAAAATAACATTACATTTTAACACCTTAAATAACAATGAATGAATAAATAAAAAACTGCATTCAAAATATTTTCAGAATTGAATCAAAAATTACATTTAAACTGAAAAAAACTTTTCTTACACTTAATTTCCAGCTCAATAGTACTGTCAGTTTTTTAGTTGTTCAACTAAACTTTTCGTTTTTGAAGTTAACTAAACTTTTTGGTTCCTTACCACACAAGCCTCTGAAAAATACAAATGTTCAGAAATGAGATAATAAAATCCAAAGCAAAGCAAATGCAAAGTTAAATGCAAACATTTGAAAATGTAACTTATACTTCATCTTTAAGAGAAACATCTGAGAAATGTATCCAGCCCAAAAATCAAATGACTGTACAATGTGATCACCATATACTGCCAGAAAACTCAACCACCAACATATTTATATTTATTATTTTATTGCAAAGGTTGATGACAGGTGACAACTCAAATCAATAACCACTTCTAAAAAAATCATCAAAAACAAAAAGTCACAAAACACGTTGAAAAGCACAGTGTTATACATAGATGCACCTGCTAAACCACTTGCTATAGAAATTACATGAAGATACCATCAATCAGGTCCAAGTATATTATTATTTAACATGCAATACACATCAATGACCTTAGGAGGGCAGTATACACCAAGGATTGAATACACTGACATATAAAGTAGAAGTGCATCAGAGGTGCAGCTGGGGATCTTACAACAGTCTGTCAGTTGGCATTAACATGAAGTTAACAGAGTACAAAGTGTTAATGACACAGTGGAATTAAGTTACAAAGTCAATGCATCCTGGTACAAAAGTATAATCACAGAACATTAAGGGATGGACCATAAGGCGATGATTATCGTGATACATTTTTATATGATGATGATAATTATATTTATCGTGACATACACACTGTCGGTGAAAACATTTTTTCAGTCTTTCAGCGTGTTAGTTCATTTACCTCATGTGAATTTTGACGTTGAACAAACATTTTATCGACAGAATTGTTTTGAACGTTGTTACTATATTTGTGAAATGTTCTCCTGTTATGGAGCCAAATCCAGGCCAAAAGGGTTTGTTCATTTGGGGGAAAAAAAATAATCATACAATTCAATTCAAATTTGAACCTGACACTTTGAGTTGCGATCCTGAACTCAAAAAGTACTACAGTGTATTCAATATAAAAATAAGTATAGGAAACGTTTTTTTCAGTTTAAATATCATTTTGATTTAATTCTGAAAATATTTTTTTATAGTATTCATTTCTATATATATTTGAATATTTATGGCATTCATTTTTTAATTGCAAAGCTTATTTTTTCTTTTTCAAATCCTATTTTTTCCTTTGAAACTGAAAGACCAGCATTTGACACTGTAAAGACCTGAATCTGAAAAAATGAAATCTGCAATTTGCAATAAGCCCTAAAGGACTACAGGGACTACAGGCATGTTTCTGTCCTGATATGTCTTGTTTTGTCTTTTACGTTGTTTCTGTTTTGTTTTGTTTTTTTATGTCATTTTCATCTCGTTGCATCTTTACGAATAATTTAAAACCACAAATACCTGTCTGGTTTCTTCAACAATCAGCCTTTAAATGGGAAAGAAATAATGATTTGACATTTATCGTGATAGGAATCAATGACATTAAAATGGTTATGGTGAGAACATTTTTGTCTGTATCGCCCAGCTCTATGTAACATAATGAAGAATATTTGTAAGGCTAAAGTTGACAATCTCCAATACACTTGCAATTGTAAATCTTACTCTGTTACAGTAATATTTTCTTTTAATTTTTCACTTTGCAGGAGGGGATTTTGAGTGTCTTTAAAAGATGCAATATATTATGGTTATGTTATTGATAATGCTGTTCTTCATGTTGTTGCTAAAAAAATGTGTGAACTACCATAAATGCCACACCAAATCAAGTGAGGAATTGTAGTGGTAGTTTTTAAATGAGCATCGAGATCCTAAGATTCTATAAAAATTTTACATTCTGATATGAAGAAACAGATGGTCTGTGGTTTCGGATGGAAAACTCTTGAGCCTCAGTGTCACAATGTTGAGATTTTATAATATTGTGAAGCCTAATAAGGAAGGCAGAACAGAAGTGTATATTATTAGTCCCTTTTGCTACTCTCCGTAGCACCTCATGTTACTGTATGGCTTGTAGAGAAATTGAGAGATATTTAAGATTATATACCACAAACCACACAAACATTCACTCTTTATGGAAAAGCTTTGTCTTTCACTTCCTGGGGTGAAAAATTTTAAATATATTGTAACAGTATTTTGTCACTTTTTATAAGCACTTGTGTGTTTTTGAAAAGACATAATCATCTCTGTAACAGAATGGAGATAAAAATGGATTTGAATCCAATTCTATCCGATGATCATGTACTATACTGGTAAGTCTTGTTACAGTCTGATCAGATACCGCCTTTAAGCATTTAATCTTGCATGACAGCACTTCCGTTTCCTTTTTATTAGAAAAGCACATCATGATGACTTCTATTTCATGGCGTCTTTTATCACACAAATGAAAGCGTGCAAAGCATGCACTGTCTAAATATGCTGTCAAATGTCGGATGAAAAAGGCCATCTCAAATGATGATCCTGATAATATAATCACAAACTGTGTTTATTAATCACATCTAGATACACAGCTGTATATATCTAAAGACAAATCTTTGATTGACATTATATCCCTGATTATGTAGAGTTACTGATTTATGGCATTAATATGTTAAAGGTTCCTTAAGCATCTCCATTTGCATGCATAGAGCTACACCGTCTGTTACTCCAGACATGGATAATTGATTATTGCTTTCTTCAACTACTCACAGCGTTAGATTATTGCTTACATCAAACCAAGAGATAGAACTATATCTGCAATATGTATTTGCATTTGCATAGATATTTAAACACAAGTAAGGCATATACTCAATGCAAGCAACGAAACTTAGTGTAGCAAACATAGTTTCAAGTAAAGAGTGAAACCATAGATAGGTGTCGTCAGAGTCCACTCAAAGTCCCTGCATAGTTTAATGTACCAACCTCACTTGCACAGCGTTGTCGCGTCCATATTCAAGAAGCGAATGTTCATTTTTGTCTCAATTTCAAAGCCATTCAGCAACTGCAAAATAGAGTTTTATATTATGTTACAACCCCAAACGAAAAGTTGGCACAGTATGGAAAATGGAAATTCAAACAAAGCAGTGATATTAAAATGTCCTTTGACTTGTTTTTCATTATACACAGTATGAACACAACGTGTTTCATGTTTTGTCTGGTCGACTTCATTTCATTTTTAAATATCCATCCATTCATCACATTCAGGATGAAACACATTCAAGAAGAAGTTGGAACAGGAGCAATTTAGGACAAATAATGAGTTCAAATAATCAAATAACAATGTGATTTGAAACAGGTAATGTGAACAGGTGATTGTAATCAGGATTTGATCCAAAAGGAGCATCAGGAAAGATCTAGACCTTTAGGAGCAAAGATGGACCGAGGATCGATAGTTTGACAATAAACGTGTGAGAAAATGAGTGAAATGTTTCAAAACAATGTTCCTCAAAGAAAGATATGAAGAGATTTGTATATTTCAACCTCTATGATGCAGAACAGAATGAAAAGAGTCAAGGAATCTGAATGTATTTCAGTGATAAGGACAAGGGTTCAAGTCTAAACTGAACACTGTGATCTCTGATCCCTCAGACGACACCATCTAGACCTGATAGAACCACATGGATCAGGATTACTGTGACAAACCTTTGTCAAGCTCTACAATACAGAGTTACA
>JAPQRN010000005.1:35957231-35972791 GCA_037367275.1 Coranthus polyacanthus | reverse complement strand
GACAAAACATGAAACATGTTGTGTTCATACTGTCTACAAAGAAATACAAGACAAAGGACATTTTAATATCACTGCTTTCTGTTTGCATTCCCCCTGCCTTTTCTGACTGAGTTTTAAAAACATTGTCCACAACTCAGTTAAAAGTGAATGCAGTCATTATATGCAATGTCAAAGTGGAGGACCCCACTGTGTCAACAACAGTGTAACAAATGTAAAGCACACTTTAGCAAGTACCACGACTTATAAATTTACAGACACTTTGACTGCACATGTGCTGACATAGATAAGACCCTTGTTTTATGGCTGAACAATCAGACATACTGGCAGTTGCACTCTTGGAGGTCTCTTCAAGCTTGTATCCGCCGCTCGGTGCCTCGCTGACAGAGGATGTGAACAGTATTTATAGATCACAGCCAGCAGGAGAATCCCCCCAGACATCATGCATTGTAGTGGAGTGTACTCTGTCTTCCACTTTGTATGCAAAGCTGTCTTTTTTTTGTGCTTACAGACAGAGTGGATTTTGCAGCAGCACTGAAAACAGACAAGTTACAGTATGTGTATGTGTGCGTAACTGTATTACAGCTGTAAGGAGACTACAGCTGTAAATATCCTGTACACAGAGTAACAATTGTTAGGGGAAAACTCTTTAAATCAGCAGTTAAAGAAGGCTGACTTTACTCAGCTGTAAAGTACTGTCAATTATAGGTTTATGGTCATTTATATTTTGTTTGATTTTTTTAACAAAACATCATAAGAGTAAATTAAGACAGTGATGTGACATATAACGCTCCATCATCTCTCCAATAGTTTTAGTAAATAATGTGGCTTCCCCTGTTGTCAAAGACACAATGTGCAGTCATTACCAGAGATACGCAGCTTCAAACAACATCATTCAACACCCATACGAGATGTTAATTATCAAACTGCATCCTCACTGTCCCCTTGTCTGACGTCTGTAACAGTCATATTTCAGTTACATCATACTTATGTGGGGAAACACTGAATACAAAGCAAATATAGCAAACAAAACCTCAGCTTAACCTAGCACTGGTTTACAACGTATAAAACATGTGTTGTATTTCTACTCAGAGATGAATGAAACAAAAGACATATGATCTTACCAGTCTTTGCAGCATATTATTCAGAGAGTAGTTTATAGACTAGAATGGGCTTGCTGCAGATTTGCCCATATAGCACCCCAATCGACACACCAATAGATTCATAGTGTCACTCAGTTTTACAAAATCTTTCATATTTTGTTTAAAAGTTCTCAACCAGGAGGCTGAAGTCTGACAGTGACTGAAATATGAAATTTGGCCTCAAACATTGGCTTCTGAGTCGCAGGTGGCACCTCATATTACCAAAACCTTTCCACCATGAGGGAGAGAAGACTTGGCTGAATGTGCTGGTATAAAATGGTAAAATATACAAAGGTTCAATGGAAATTGCAGAAAAGACAGTGATTTAAGAAAGTGAGTGAACATCTGTTCTGATTTATTATTGGGTTTAATGGAGCAGGTGATGGAACTGTCACTTTGAGGCTCATACTTGACATTCTGTTCACATTCTGTAAGTCACTGGGCTTTGGGAGTCACATTGTCTGAAAGAGGACGAATGCAGCTACATTTGTGGTAAATACGGTGAACTGGTTGTAAGAGTAATAGCAGTTTTAAAAGAAACATTTTCCATATTTCCCAGAGTCTCTTTCCACTCTAGTGATGAGATCATCCACTCTGAGTCTGAACGATCGGAGCAAAACCAGGAAACAATTTTAAACTTAAATTGTGATTTCATAAATACTTGACCAGATATCAAGATACATACTGAGCTCAATAACGTGAAATGAATGGGAAGCATAACTGTATGATAGCCGAATTTTTCACGTTTTGATGTGTGATTTGTGTCCATGTTCTTAAAGCTGCAGGACGAGTTATGCACTGCACTTTATAGGGAAGATTCACCTGCACATAGCAGACATATAATTAACAAAATAAAACAAATAAATAAATATATCCTAACGCAAAACAACTGCTTCTAACAAATTCAATCCTGAAGCAGTCTTCCTCTAAAACTTCTCAATATGATCAGGTCACATAATCTCAACTGCAGGAAATTGGAGAGCTTTTGTTTTTTTAACAGCGAGAGTTTCTTTTGGCCGCAGGGCTTGTGCAGCAGGTCTTTACCACCTGTAGTGACTCTGTGTGTTTGTGCAAATATAACAGTATGAATGCTTCATGAATATGTATGAGTAGGGAAAGGTGAGGTATAGATCTGGGGGACTGAACTGTGCTTTTAAAATCTGTGAACTGTACTTCAACTAAACTGAATACAAATTATCAACAGTCCAAGATGAGGTTTTTCACAGGAACTAATTAACCCAGCTAAAAAAGAAACATTTATGTATGGATCATGTTTCCTTCCAGCGCCTATGTGTTATATAGAGTAGACCAAACCAAATAGATCAAGCTGGCACTTTAAACACAATGAAATAATGAAATGCATAAGATAATAGCATGGTTTAAAACATTGAGAAGCTGCAGGCTGTTTCAGCAGGGACCGCAAAAGTGTAACACATACCTGCCACCAATTAGCGGTAAAATGACCACAATGAGCAATAGAACACAGCACTCAAGTTCTGATTCATGCCTTGGTCACATCTCACATTCATAATTGTAGCACCGTTCTCACCGGTATTCCCAATAAACTTCTCCATCGCCTTCAAATCATCCAAAACTCTGCTGCCAGAATCATAACCCCGCTTAAGTCCACGGACCGTGTCATACACCTCGCACACATCCACTACAGAATCCTCCTGCTGACCTTCAAAGTCCTCCATAACCTAGCTCCGTCCCATATCTTTCAGACCTCCTCCATCCTTACACCCCTTCCCCTGCTTTACGTTCCCGTTCAGCTGCTCTGCTCTCAGTCCTTGCCTTTAACCTGAACACCATGGGTGGCAGAGCCTTGAGCTGCTCTGCACCATCACTCTGGAACTCACTACCGCTGCATATGTGCCATATGCCCGTGTCATCAGGGAAGAAAAGAATCCATGTATGTAAAAACCTGGTCTGCCCGTATATTCAGATTTTCAGCTGACCTCATTTTATGGACACATAACGTTGCTGAACCTAGACCTGACGCAACCCCAGATCGTAACACTACCCCCACAGGCTTGTATGGTAGACACTAGACATGATGGGTGATCACTTCATCTGCCTCTCTTCTCACCATGATGCACCCATCACTCTGGAACAGTGTCAATCTGGACTCATCAGACCACATGACATTTTTCCATTGCTACACAGTCCAGTTTTTATGCTCTCTAGCAAACTGATGGTTGTTTAAGAAATGAGAAGCTACTCACTGCATCAGTTAGGGGTAAATAACTTCTTTCCAGCTGAAACAGTAATTATCTAATGGAAGCTTCTTACCTATTTGCTTAGTTAAATCCAGGCTGTGTATAATAGTATTTTTGATTCTCTAACAAATCATAACTGGAACTGATGGAATCTAAAAGCTTTCAT
Source organism: Coranthus polyacanthus (assembly GCA_037367275.1). Lineage (NCBI taxonomy): Eukaryota > Metazoa > Chordata > Actinopteri > Kurtiformes > Apogonidae > Coranthus > Coranthus polyacanthus. Next base: position 35,969,267 of record JAPQRN010000005.1, on the reverse strand, counting down.
TAGACATAAACTTAAACTTCTAAACTTACATAATAACCCATGAAAATTGCAGCCCTGATTCATAGTTATTACACAGAAACTACCAAAAGTGTTTCCAGGTCCCAAGCCACGACATCAAACACATCATTTGTACAGTTTTACCTTGAAACAAAAGGGAATGTTTGGAAAACAAGGAAAGATGAATGTCATTTATAATATGGTAATTACCATTTTGACTTCTTGAAATGTGTTATCACTGTATTGATCACAGGGTTAGTACTTTGGTAATTACATGATATTACTACATTATCAGGCATTGCCAAACTATTACCACACTATTACCACGTTATTACTGAGCTGTGTGAAGTGCTACCAGAATTCTTCAAGAGAATATTTATCTGTCGTTGTATTTATATTCCTAACATCAGACTGCCTGTGGACAAAGACAAATGATAACTTAGTCTTCTTAGATTCAGTTAGATTAGTTGTTATTAGTTGCATTCACCTCTAGATTAAAAACCTGAAGGTGTTGGAAAATCATATCTAATTAACTTTGACAAAAAAACAGGCAAATCACCAGGGCATTTATTTAAACCCTTTTATCTAATGACTGGCTTCAAGGTCCTATTTGATCTAAACTGGTCGAGTGTTAACTCATACTAAGGTTTTGAATGTGACTCGACTATCTATCTATGGAGCAGACTGAATGACACAGGGAAAAAATGATTGATTTGGCGTCTGGCATGAGCTTTAGGGATGCTTTTTGGACGATTTGGGGAGACAACCTGCATGCGAGGCTAATCTACTTACAGTGACTGTGGAGACTGAGGACTGCCTGTTGTTTTTCTCTCCTCTTCAGTTCCTGTGGAGCAAAGAGACCTCTTCATCTACCTCCTGCTGTATTAACTCTATTACCATATCCAGTGCAATGTCATGACTGTGGTTGTCAAGGTGAAGAGGGCTTGGTTTGTAGTGAACTGGACTATCACAGTCGGCTCTCTCAGTGGTGGTACGCAGTGCCTTTCCTCAAGGATAGCCCTTGTGTTGTTGTTCAGTAGGAACACCTGTTTACTCAGCATCACCTCACAACATCTGCCAGTGACCCGTTTTCTCCAGACATTAGAAAATATACAACAGAAGTGGGCTTTTTGTCATCTTGCAGAGGCAGATGTCTGTACATCCCCACACTTCCTTCATTAGCAGTTAGAGTCACTGGCTCAACACAGGCACAAATGTGAGAGATACTCAGTAGAAAATAAATGCTGCAGTGGCTGATTTGAGGTTTGAGGCAAAATCCAAAACAATTTGACGGCTCTGCCAGAATAATCCTGCCATTGGGTGACTGCAATTGTCATTCTCCTCCTTTCCACTGTCTGTGTTCAGCAAGTTTGAACAAAGATACATCTTTTTATGTGATGTTTTCTTTTCCAGGGTGTTTCCTCATGTGCACATGTTTGACCAAAACAACAACAAAAACAAGTGTCATTTGCTAAAAGAAATACAACCAAATCCAGAGTCTTTGTCCTTATTCTCTAATGATAGTTGAAAGTGTCAGACCTGTCTCCAACTCTGGCACAGCACTAATGAACAGACTAGATGTTTGCTACACCAAAGGTTACGACACATACATGTGGACATGATTTGACAGTTACACCTAGTTTTCATACACACCTTATGGACATGAATGTCACGGCAATATTGAGCTTTCAATGATTTATTTGAACAGGGGCAAAAATAGAAGTGCAACACACATCTTTAATAACAAATAAATAAATACACAACACATTTAATTTATTTTGGGTTTCTTGAAATCAACACAGGGAAAAAATGAAACATGTACAGGCTTAGAGGATTCTATTGATTGGTGCTGAACACACCAACATGCCCTTCAGTGACTACAACCGGTAGCTTCTCTGTGCCAACATAAAAAGGACTGATTGGATCAGTGCCACTGCTACTGTTACGCACATCACAAGTGTCAGAGGGGGCATCAAAACATCCTAATGATTGTCATCATAGTGATGAATAACAAATTTATGATGAAGCACAACTACAGTAGGCACCATTCAAATTCTAGGTAATACAAGATACATTTACACACACTGTATGTGTGTGTCTTACATTATATACAATGGAAGTCAGTGTGATGTTCACGGTGCTGTGGTTGAATGGATACATAACTGGACTCCTGTGAGGGAGTCAGGTATAATTTTGACCTTGTATTGATTTCATAAAACTCCAGCTGAATCAAAACCTGTACACCAGATTCTCTTTTTTGCTTTTGCTTTTTTTCTATTTGTACAATAATTCTGCAGATAAAAATAGTTCAAAGAAATCACCAAAACCCACGGTACCGTGACATTCATGCCCATGATGATACAGATATCTATATTTTGAAGTTTTGTCCAATTACATTAAGAAACACATTTAAAAAAAAACTGTCATAATAGTTTTCGGTTTGGCATTTTATCCTGACAGGTTGGTTAGCTTCAAACTCTTCTTTAAATAAAAAATCACACATATACGATAAATGTGTCACATAAAAGGTGTCATTTTTCTGCTAAGGTCTTCTTGGCGTCAAACACACTTCTTATGGCTTAAAGCCATTATTTGGGATTTCCCTAATTATTTAGGTGGGAAATCAGTGGCCTTTTGTGACTATGCCAGTGGCACTGACACTCTGCCAAAGTGCAGCTGCTTGTGTCTTGGCATCAGACTTTATCACAGACTATTTTCATGGATGCTTTTAGCTGCAATAGACAGTATGAATCATTCTGTTGGTCAGTTGGAAAGGTCATGTTCAGTTTTAGCTCACTTGGAAGGGCAGCAGAATCACAGGGTTGGCAGATTTTGGCTTCTTGGTGTCGTAGATAATTAAGTTTAGACACAGTAGAAAAGTAGATTTGGAATGTGGATGTCTCAAGGGCTACAGGTCATCTCAGGGAAATGTTGGGATGAAGCCAGGATGTAAACTGTGAGCTGCAGGGAGGAGGACAGCTGTTTTCCTAAGATGATGAATGAAAGACAAAGGTTTCAACACTAGGACAAATAAGCCTAAACAAACAGCTCCATACTAAAAAATAAATAAACATCCATAAGCTTGTTTACTTTGCAGGAAACAATCAACAGCGTGGTTCTAGTGACAGCTGTTCATCTGACCTGCCATGAAATTGTCAGTCAATATTTCATTTTGCTCTTGCATGGCAAAATGTGATGAATTGGCCATATCTCTTTTGCCTCTTAACGTGGTTTAGTGTAAAATCGTCCTTTGTGATTTGCTTTCCCACCTTTTACCTCATCTGACCCAGTCCTGAAACAACCTTAATACGAAGAAAGAGGGACCAAACTAAACTCACCAAAATGTAAGACTTTCTTTTTTTTGCCTTAAAGTGAAAAGTGAAAAAAACATAAATATTTGCACTGCAGCAGTAAATCTGTTTAAAATGATGTGGCAGCTGCTGACAGGATGGAAAATGTGCACGTTATCAGACACAGAGAGATTTTTGACTGATTTAGACAAAGGTATAGATGCGCACTGATGACTCCAGTACACATTTATTTGTACCATCCATAAACCAAAGTTCAATTATAAAAAAGGCTGCTTTCATTAGATTTGTATCTGGAAGGGCCTGAGTTGTTTCAATATTAACACAGTGTTCAAATAAACTCTATAGATGGAGTGAATCTGAGAAAATATGGAGTCAAATCACTTTGAGGGGGTCACTTTTTCACCTGTTCTCAGAAAGACAGACCATTTATAAAGCACTTGATTTGGCTTTTATTTATCATTATTCCTATGAATAAGCATATCAATAATAAGTAAAAGAAAAGAGATGAGAAGTAGCTGCTACCTTGTCTTTTCACAGAAAAGAGAGAAAGACGGAGAAACAGATGCAGTTTATTTCAGTAATCATTTATTTCAGTACATTTTATTGCTGATAGAAATTATGTTCAATTAAAAACTATTATATTTTCTGCTTTAAGAAGATGAGAAGGAAATCCCGTTCTTTATAATTGCTCTATCTATATACCAGGCAAATGAAAACTGTTTTTATTTGTGGATTTTGAAATGAAAATCAGAGTTTGCAGACTGTCGCCCCCTTAGATCATATCCACCATACTGAATAATTGCACTGTGTTGTAAGTACACTCAAAGAAACATGTATATGTTATAAATCAATCCCTTGACACTTGAACTGAATTCATGTCTCTATCATTGAAAGTTTTGAAGTGACTTGGTGGTGGAGTTGATGTGATTTCAGTGTCAATACTGTCGGTATGAGTATGAACAGCCATCAAATATGGCAGATTTAGAAATGAAAACATGCTCTCAGTTCTGGATCATCTTCAGGATCAGCAAGAAACTGATCATATCAATAATGTCTTGCAGCTTGTGTATGAACTGCCTTAATTTCCAAGAAAATGACAAAGATGTCAAAAAGTGCCCTATTTCCCAATGGTGGATAATCCTTTAAAAAATTTGGAGTCGGACATGCTACCAGGAACCAATCAGGCGTCTGGCCGACATAACATCCTACTGCTCAGACTCTGGATACAAATTGCATCATACAGGCTCCCATAACTGCAGGATCTGGGCTTAATTTTTTTACACAGTAGGAGGTAACAGCATTGTGGTGTTCATCTTTATATACAGTTAATGGTGGAGACAGATAGACCTCGTTGCAACACCCTCACGGTTAATTACTGTTCTGTTGTCCTTCCTTTAATTTCTGTCTCTGAAAACATGATCAGAAACATTTATAAAGAACTTAATTGATCTTTTTTTAGTTTAGTTTATTATTAATAAGCTGGTGGTGTCTTTATTAAAATGAATTAGTGATGAAACACCCTCATGTATGAGTTATACATCAATAACAGCCTCAATTGCACATGAACTGTGATGATGAAGATACAGAAAAATAGAAACATATTACAGGTCATGATTTCAGGGCAGCTCATTTTTGCTGCACATAATTTTTCGCAAATGTATTGGCTCTTGTTCAACCCTTGACTTGAATTATTCTTTCAATAAGAAACAACAACGGTATGTTTAATATCTGTCGTTTATGTTAAATTCTCATTCTTTCATCTGACAGCCTGCCCTGTGGAAATGACTGTGTCCTGTGTGATTTTTAATTGTAAACATCAGGCCTATAAAGTGCTATTTTTATTGTCCCACTGCTGTCACCTTCAATAACATCATCCCTGAAGTCACGGCATCACCAAATCCTCCATCACAGAAGATTCCTTAATACTTAATACAGTGTAACAAAAATGTAGTCTTTAGTGAGCTAAAGAGCCTGTCTCTACGGTACATTTTTTAAACTCTTCACTAAGGTTTTACTAAACATGTGTTCAGTCTGGTGCAGCTTATTTGTCATTCCACACATGTGGACACAGGGGTGACCTTGTTTTTACCCTTGATTTGACTTGAACATAGAAGACGAATGTGTTTGACTTCAGTCTTGTACTATACACTTTTCAAATCTTTAATGGCCAGTCTGTCATAAACTTTTAGTGATAATTGTCATTGTGATGAGCAGCAACATATTTTATACCAAAGGGCAGCAGTAAAATAGAAATATTTTCATTCCATCCTCTGAAATTTTTCTCCTACAGTTGGGTGAAAATTTGATACTAAAAATTCTAGTCATATAATCCTTGTTTAGTTGTCTCTTTGGCTGCAGGGGACATGCTGAATTAATAAAAAAAAAACAACAACCTTGCACTGATTATATACAGTACAAGGTTTTAATACCCTTGGCCCTGACTTTAGATTATTGAGCCTTTGCACTACCACAACAGTGCAAGGTTACTCCGATTCTCTGATCAAGGACTCAGTTAAACAAAAGCCAAGTGTGTTAAATGCTCTCAGCAGCATCAGTTAGTCAACATGCACAGCATTTCTTTTATTTTTCATGTGCCTTACGACGACCAGTTCAGAGGTATTTCAGATTAAAATCTCATTTTTTCAGTTATAGAGATAAGATAATTTTTCATGACAAAAAATAGAGTAAATAAAGTTGATAAAGAGAAGTATTTCAGTTTTAGGTTAGAACAACACAAACATTTTCAGTAAACTCATTGATGTATAATATACAAAACTAGAACAGAAATTGGCAGAAATTCTGAATGTGCCTCCTGCAGACTGCAGATTTGGCCTCATACTATAGCACACCTTGCATAGATTCATAGTTTCATTCACTTCATCAAATTGTTAAACGGTCATTTAAACACTTCTCCTGGTTGTTCTTCACATCATATCAACAGGAGGCCAAGTCTGAGACTGAGATTTGGCTTAGAGTTGCGTTTAGTCACAGGTGATTCCTCATATCACCACACTCTTTTTACTGTGAAGGAGAGGAGACTCAACTGAACACGCTGATATAAATTTTACATAGAATTTCTGGATTTGAACAGAAATGTCTGCTCTGATTTATTATTGGGTTTAATGGAGCAGCTGATAGAACTCCTGTCATTTTGAGGCTCATAGTTCACATTCTGTTCACATTCTGTAAGTCACTGGGCTTTGGGAGTCACAGTGTCTGAAGGAGGACAAATGGGCTACATTTGTGGTAAATATGGTGAGCTGGTTATAAATGGTCTCAGAGTAACAGCAGTTTAAAAAGAAAAGTTTTGAATATTTCCCAGACTCTCTCCACTCTGGTGATGACATCATCCACATCAAACTTAAACCGTGATTTGGTAAATATTGTACTAGATATCGATGTACTGATTGAGCCAAATAAAGTCTGAAGACTCAATTAAAGTTTCAACCATGTTTCTAAATTAAAGCATGATGCTGTAATGTGGTTCTAAAGAAGGTTTGGGTTTGAACATTTTCAGTAAGTTTTACAATTGGTTGGTACAGTTTTTTGCAATTTTCTTTGCCGTGGTTATTTGAATCACACTAGTCATACCACACTACTAATTTTTCACTTGTTTTTATGTATGATTTGCATGTGTTTTCTCAAAGTATGTATTTGTATGAAGAATTAGAAGACACAGTAGGCCCATAATTACACTCAACCATATGTTAACAGATAATTAAGATATAATTGTGTGTTTTGTGTGTGCATTTGTTTTTAAATCTTCACTACTTATAGTGTGAAACGATCAGTAGTCCGTCCGCTGCTCAGCTCGCTCAGTGAATTCATTATTTGTCACCGACACCAGAGGTCATGACATTGAATCTCGGATTGTGCTGAAGGAAGATAACAAAAGTCAAGAAGCACTGGAGGCAGTAATTTAGATAAATAATGCTGCGTCTTATAGGTCAAGGTGTGGTACAGACAGTGTCACTTGTCCAGAAAGACCTCGGTGAACGTTCAAAGACTTGTCTCTCTCTGTAACGATTTCTTCAATTTTCTCAGCGGGCTTTCAATAGACTGCCAATCTGGGCTATCAGTTTTGAGCTGCACACTTTGGCTCATTTGTGTACACATGATGGATGATCAGTGGCATCCAGTTGTGAGTTTGCATGCAAATAACAGGTGGTGCCTGCCCACTCACATACATGCATGCAAATTAGTTTTCCCTGCGGACCCAGCATCTGGTTTGATCACCTGATTTTCAATGCATATGAAGTTGAAACGAAGTTTATCAAGGCATTTTTTTCACCACTTTTTCATTTTCTCTTGCTTCCAACACTTATCGTTTTCAGATTCCACTATATATAGGTTACCGCTCTTCATTTTTTGACTAATGTTATTTATTCACTTGTGCATTTTGCTAACCTGCATCCTGCATGATTTGTAGTTTGTGTGTGTTTTGTCTTAGCTAATAACACATGACTACTGAGCAAGCATCGAGGAGTCTTGTATATTTGAGGATCTACATCAAAAAGAGCGACTGAAGTTCAGTGTCTTTGATGTGTGACTGCTCTTTTTATCACTTCAAACAGAATATTGTGATGTGCAGGGTGAGGAAAAGGTGCCAAATGGCAATGTTTATGGATTACATACCTGAAGTTGTACTTAATTATGAAAACATAAACCTGCTCAGTGCCTTCTGTCAAAAGCAATTGTTTCATGACCTTGTAAGAGGTATAAGCTCTGATGGTATATGTATGTACGTACACTAAATAAGAAATTGGTGCATCAGGATATATATATAAAGCAGGAACTTTGCCCCTGCGTATATGAAAAGTATCTCTTTTTATGGGTGTGAAACATTCAAAGCAGTCTCTCTCTGTCCATGGTGCTGAAACATCCAATTACAGTGTCTTTGTCGCTCTCCTTGGTGCTGAAATGACTGCACACTCAATGTCTCTTTCCATGGTGCTTTAAAATTCCAAGTCATCTCAAGTATTTGATGAGGATTGATGTGTCACAGTAAATAATGAGGTTTTATGACCTTTTATCATTTTCTACTTGTATTTGTCTCCTTGCGTGTGCCCTGTCTCCTCTTTGTGCATCTTTGAAGCCCCTCACATTGACTGCGTAGAGATTAATGTGCAAAATAAATGAAGTTAACTTGACTTTATTTTGTGAGAAATGGGTTTTTCTTGTGGAGTTTAAGCACATTTTTTTAATAAGAATTTGTGTGCTTTTGAGTTTTTAAATTACTCTCACTCCCACATTTTCCGTTCTCACACACCAAATCTATCAGAAAAATGTTCAGATATGCTTGGGTTGTTCTCATAGCCAAAAGGTTAAGCATATAACTGCAACATCCTCAGTTCAGGTAACCCAGACCTGGATGCATATCATACCTCATCGGTCACTGTCTCTTTGTTTCCTGTCTGCCTCTGCACTGTCCAAGACACCCACTAGCTGTCTACTTAATGCTGCACTACACTTCCCTCTTCTCTGCTTGTAATACAAGTCAATACCCTTTTTGTTCCAACAGAGATTCGTGAGGCTTTCAAGGTATTTGACCGAGACGGCAACGGCTTTATCTCAAAGCAGGAGTTGGGGATGGCCATGCGTTCGCTGGGTTACATGCCCAATGAGGTGGAGCTGGAGGTTATCATCCAAAGACTTGACATGGACGGTATGTCTTTCTCTTTCTATAGTAGGCCTTTCCCACCAGATTAGTTCTGGTTCCTGAACCGGTTCCATTCAGGAATCACAGAACCTTGGTTCCATGTACTGTAGTGAACATCCCATGTTTTCAGAGGTAGACAACTCTTTTCCTTAAGTTTTTTTGTTTGTTTGTTTGTTTGTTTGTTTGTTTGTGTACAGTATTAGTTGTTCTTGTGTTCAAGTGAAACCAGTCTGTTTACTCTTTCTTGTACTATTTTACTATTTCTGAGCATTTCCTTAAATTCAGTAGATAATAAATCACCACCAAGCACTGGCTTTAGTCTGCAGTTATTGTACATTCTTTTTTCCACCAGTTTCTCAGACTTCAATATTGTTGTTGTCATCTCCATCCACTCTTTCCAATTCAATATGACACAACCACAGTGATTCACACTTCAGTTCAAGGGAAAGCCTACTATTTTTTGGTTCCAGCTGGGAACCAACGTTCCAGGTTCTGAACCAATTTATTTTTTGTCAATATGGTCCGAATGGTTTGAAATTAGGTTCACAAACTGGAACGGAGCACTTTCTTGTTGGTGGATAAGGACTATTGGTTAGACTGTTCATATGTGTAGAAGCTGTAAAATCCAACACATGAGCCATACACTAACATGCTTGTTCTTCTGTTTTTTTCATTAGGTGATGGTCAGGTTGGCTTTGAAGAATTTGTCACATTGCTTGGTCCTAAACTTTCTGCTGCTGGCATGCCTGATAAGTTCCACGGAGCAGACTTTGATTCAGTGTTTTGGAAGGTATATATATATATATATATATATCATCTTTATTATCATCAAGTCTATATCTCTTACTACTATAGTTCATAATTCGATTTTCCACTCTCAGCGTTTCTCAGGGGTTTCCGCTTGCTGTGATGAGCCATCTGTTTTAATTAAAATTACAATGCAAAGCACTGAAGCAGCATAGTGCTTCTTGCATTAGTATAACATCAAATAACTTCGCTGAGATTTCTCAGAAGATGAACTTCTTCATTTACAATCTATACTAGTGTTGTGATTACATTGATACATTTTGACTGAGCAGTGTGTAAGTTAAATTTCATTCTTGTATCAGATAAAATAATCCAAACATCTTTCATACTGTAATTTCAATGAAAAATATATGGTGTTAAGCAGAGGTAAGAAGAAATGAAGAACATATACCTATACCAACTACATTGCCACTACATTATTTTGAAAAGTGCCACAAAAGTCAGAAAGAGGATGAGAGGAGGATGATGAGGTTCTGAATGTCCAGGTGTAGATATGAGACAGGAGTAATTCAGGGACATCTGCAGGACAAAGAATCACAAGACGCTACACTACAAGACACCACAGAACCATACAGTATGAGGATGTAAAAAGGTTCATTTGGGGATCTGTGCTGCTTTAACACCTAAAAGAAGCGATATCACTTTAAGTACATGCTAAATTTAGAATATTATCACAGCTTTACCTTCCTGACATGACATGTTTCCCACAGAGAAGTGAAGCCCTGAAGTGCTCTACAAAACTGCCAGACCCACCTGCCAATGTTTAAAACAGGAATGCATGTTGAGCTGTTTTAACCTATAAAATAGGTATGAACACCAGCATTGACAGCTCAAAAAACACGTTTTAGTGTTTAGTATCACTTGTGCAGTACTAGTACAGTTTTCAGATATCTGTACTTTACTTGAGTATTTCTCTAATGGATTTTTACTTTCACTCCATCATTTTTACACAAATATCTTTTTACATCTTACATTTTCAAAACAGGCTCATTACTCTGTTTTTTATGCATTCAAGGGGGATTATCCTTTTTTTATTTTTTTTGCATCAACACCAATTTCAACCTACTTGGATGGAACAATAACACATAGAAAAGACGAGCCCTTGGTGTTTAGAGCAGTGCAGATCACACATGACAGACACAGCGACATAAAAGACGTAACAAGACAAAACAGACAATAGAAGGAGACTTAATTGTGGAGAAAAGGTGTTGTCTATTTAGACTCTGAGTCTGAGAGTCTGAGACCAAAACTAATACCAATCCTGATGATGTGAGGTTTGGTAGTTTTGCACAACAACTAGAAATGTTTCTAGTACTTATTACTTGTACTCTTTGAGTAAATTTCAGAGCTTATAGTTTTGTATTTTTACTTGAGTAAAGAAGTTGAATTACTACTTCTACCTTTAGCACAGTATTTTTTACACAACTATCTGGAGTGAACTTCAGTTGGGGTGAAGAATATGTGGACTTTTGCCACGTCTGCTGTTAAGGCAGTAGTCTGCCTTCAGTCATCACCATTTATTTCCAGGAGTTACCCATTCCCACCTCCAGCTGCTGACGTGCAGCTCATGTGCGTCACGAAGGAGCATTGAGACAGTAGCTTTTCCTCAGCTAATTATCTGTTCCTTGACTTTTCTGTTCTCCCAGTGTGACATGCAGAAACTGACAGTGGACGAGCTTAAGAGACTGCTTTACGACACTTTCCGTGACCACCTCACTATGAAAGACATTGAGAACATCATCATGACCGAGGAGAACCACCTGAACAGTGCAGAGTGCCATGTGGACATCGACAGTACGTACAATATTACAAAGGTTTTATTATTTCACATGGACTGTTTAAACCTGTGTTTCTTCAGTCTGCTATACTAATATGTTGCTGTAAATCTTTTCCACAGCGAGCCCAACACAGCAGGAGAAACACACATGTGTGCGGAAAAGTCTGATTTGTGCCTTTGCAATTGCATTTATCATCAGCGTTATGCTCATTGCAGCAAATCAAATGCTCCGCAGAGGAATGAAGTGAAAAGAAAAGCTTCCAGCTGGACAGACTCTTCAAAAGGAAACCAAAATATTTTGGGTTTTGTTCAGTTTTTTAACACATTAACAAGGTTGTATCACAGTTTCTTTATTTAACAAATGAAATGATGTCATGTATTTGTCCTGTATGACCACTAAGTTTTCAAAAATAAGAAAGAAAGAAAGAAAGAAAGAAAGAAAGAAAGAAAGAAAGAAAGAAAGAAAGAAAGAAAGAAAGAAAGAA
>JAPQRN010000005.1:35899047-35941371 GCA_037367275.1 Coranthus polyacanthus | reverse complement strand
TCTGGGCCAAACGAGATTTTAAATATCAATATTAAAATGTAGTGACACCAGTTACAGCCTCGTCTTCCTCCTCCTCCTCTTCCTCCTCTTCCTCCTCCTCCTTTTCCTCCTCCTCTTCATCCTCCTCCTCTTCCTCCTCCTCGTCTTCCTCCTCCTTCTCCTCCTCTTCCTCCTCCTCCTCCTCCTCCTCTTCCTCCTCCTTCTCCTCCTCCTCTTCCTCCTCCTCCTCCTCCTCCTCTGGTTATGAGTGAAATGATGAATTCAAGGTCCTTTTGAGTGGAGCAGTGGACCGTGGGAGAGAGATTACTCGCTTCTCATTTGTTCATTGGGTGATAATTCACCCTTGACCAGTAATAAGCTTTTCACACACCATGCGGCTGTAGCCGTCTGTGAAGATGTAATAACAGGCTGAACCTCTGTGTAGCAACGACCCAAGACAATATCAGGGTTATTTCCACAAATACATTTGAAATCACACCATAAAGTTGGCTAAAAAGTGTCATTGTTGTCGGTCATAACAGTCATAACCTACTACAATGAACTGAACTCAAAATATACTGGAATTCATGTAGTATGTTTAACTGAAGATACTTTTTTTCTATTAATTAAAGCATACAATAAAAGTATACATTGTAATTCATATATACTTAATTATACTTTAGAGAAATATGATAAAACTTAAGTATATTCACCACTAATGAGCTGATACCACGTTTAAAGTCAAATAGAAACTTAAAATATATGTGACACCAAGAGTATTTAAAAGCAGTGCGTTTATATTTATATTCGTTCCAGTATATTCAGACGTATTCTGCTTATCTTAAAGTTGACCTTAAGTAAGTCTTTGAACATTTAACATACTTAAAGTTGGTCCAAAATAACACACTTTGTACTGATAAAAAGCGCCACTTCTTTTTTCACCTGGGTAAGGCCACTGTACACACTTCACTGCGAGAATATGCCCCAAAATATGCATAAAGTTCAAGTAAATGTGGTGGAATACTTTCAAAAGGACATGTGTGTGTTGAAATGGCTCCCCTTTACACATTTAGTATCTGTGTCTGAGAGATTTAACCTTCCTTACTTCCTCCCTTCTATTTATAACAGTGTCATAGTCATGCCTGCACTTTGATAGTACCAAGTGATCTCATTTACACACACTTGCACACACACACAATCACACACTCATATGCAAGCACGTCCTTATGCACGCGCACAATCTGTGAACGATGCCAATAAACAGTCATGAAATGTTTGAGCAATGAGTGAAACAGATGGAAATACTGCTCTGAACGCGACAATGGCCGGGCATTTGGCAGAGGGCCATATCTGAATTGTAGCATGTCCTAATGGATCAGCTGAAAGCTATGTGGATCCTGGCAGTATCTGCCCCGACTACCTGCTCTCTGTCTCGTGGTGTCGGTGCCAAGGTTGAAGTCTGCGCCCGCTGACAGCTGAGCTCACCCTGGCAGACGCCCTGCACTTCTGCAGAGGACTCCATGCAGAATACAGAAGGACGAGCCGCCGTCCTGAGCAGCGTTCAAGACAAACTCACTGCCACGTTGTGTTGGCGCCGCCGTGCACAGGGCGGACGCCATCAAAGTCACATCCTCATAAAGCACTGCGAGGAAAGTGTGTTTTGAACTAGTTTGTAGTAGCATTTTGTTACAGTAGTTTCATCTTACATTACATTGAAATCCAATACAGCGCCGCCTTTCAGTGGCTCAGGGCCCAGAAGAGGCCAAACGCTGATGTAGCATCTGAAAAGACACATTTTTTCCTTTTTTGTCATGGGCTGGTTTGCACAGATCCGGCTTTTGCTTTGTTTAACTGTATAGACTGTTGTTAAAGGTGCTATACGGGGCCAGGTGATGAAGCAATAATGATAATTATCATCATATCACCATACACTTATTGTGATATGCCTTGCCTTGGAAGCAGGGCTACAATATACTTGAAATGTTTAAAGTCATGGTTTAATTAGAATTATTAATGACAATAACTACTGTTTGAAAGTCGATTGTGCAAAGCACATACAAAAAGAACCTTTCTGATGCTGTAATTATCCATAATGAGATGTAACGTAAGGTAGATAAACCCACTAATCTGCTTTGTTGGTGCAGATCATGGCTGAAGGATAACATCAGGTTTCTAGACTGGAATTCATGGAAAATAATGTCAAAAATGTCACATATAGAATCCCGTAGATGTTTGGCGGTTTCTTTGATGATTTATTAGTTCATTACTTGACTTGATTGATTTATTCATTTAGTGGCTGATTAATCATCTCTCAGCCTTTTCCTGGTAGAAACTACCGTTATTATATCGGCCTTTAAAAACCCAGTTTCCTCTCGATTCCAGTTTGAAATATAATTCACATAAACATACAATATATACAGTGTTATATACAGCATCCCATGCAACACAAAATTGAGATCTCAACGTATTAATCCTCCAAACCACAAGAATGCTTTGAATGAAACTGGCAGTTTTGATTTGTCTTGAGTTGACTTTTTCATGGACTTATATTTATTGCATCTTCCGCAGGGACTCGTGCGCTGTGTGTTGTAATCTTTAATTCATCAAAGAGGCATTGTAAATTATAATGAAGCATGGTAAACAAGATGTCCCATTTTATGGCATATAACATGAAACGGTGACTTACTGGCATCGAGAGGTGGAAAACACGACGACGTAACCATGAACAGACCCTTTTTCATAACGTTCCGACCTTAAACACAATCATTTGAACAAAAGGACATAGTTAAGGGACATTATACTGTATGCACAAGGATTTAGAGAAAGAAAAACACGAGCCACGTGTGACATTTGTTTCAGATTATTTTTTTATGATCCAAAACCCAGCTGAAACAGCTGTGATGTGTATTATTTGTGATAGTATTGTGGTGTTTTCCTCTAAACTCTGTGGGGAGTCATTGTTATTTCCACGCGACGGCCTGTCTGTGCTCTTTGGAGGTTTATCAAAAATTGAGGTGCTCGTCCCCTCGGCGGCACAAATAATGTAAGAAGGCTCCTCTGTGTGAGTGACGAGTCTCTTCCTCACACCCCATGTGGCGGTGATTCGTTCAGCTTACTCATGTGTCTCCTCCAAAACAAATTAATATTTATTATAGTCACTCAGGCATTCAGCTCCGAGGAGTTATGACCCCTGCAGACTGTGCAGCGCGCTCGCAGAAAGCAGCTCGCTAAAACGCTTCTATTTTCAGTGACCATTATCTGCATGAGACATAGGAGGGTCACAGAGGATTCCTGTGGTGCAGATATCAATAAACAATGCAGCCTCTGTCTGTCATCTCTGTGCAGCCTGTGTCCTACACTCGCCTTAAATGTCCCAGGCAGTGACGTGTAAAAATATCTCACTGGGGAAATCTACTGCAATTACACAGCCATTCGTCATATGTAGTTAATAGTGCCAAACAAATCATTACTAAGCACTAAGTCATATGGGAAGATCCTGAAGGCGTCTTCGCTGATGCATCTGCTTTTATCTGCAATGTGAACCATGTATCTACTGGTAGAAATATGACTGTAATCTCAAGTACAACTTGTCCCCAGAGGAGCTACTTGTGCAGCAGCAGTGAAACCAGATCAAAAATACCGTCAATTAAAGATGACAATACAATGCATTACATAACACATACATTCAGCCAGTCGGACGTTTCACAAACCATCGGCAGGTTTTCAGAGGGTTTCGATGATGTCCAGGTTCCGGGTGGTGGGGGATGTGGATGTGGGGTCGGAAATGACTTTACAAACTATCAGTGTATAGAGAATGTCAGGCTTCAGGGCTGGAATTACCGACTTTGAGGGGAAATGATAGCTCCAAAACTAAACATTGCACCTAAAACTGTCTAGATTTTTTTACAGTTAGTTCCAGATTTATTGATTCGTTAATTTGAGTTTGATGTTCACTGATTGAATGATCACTTCATTTAGGTACTTTTTACTTTGACTTAGATGTTCAGTTCATTCAGTTTCTGGTAAAGATCATTTGTGACAGTGTTGAAAGGATTTCAGGGGGTAGTGACATCGGCAATCCCCCTTTAAAAATCCACTAATGGTTGAGGTTTTTCAAGTTGTTTTTGACCATTATCCTTAACATATTTCTGAAATAAAATTATCAACAGTCATAGTACTTAAAGTTAAAAGTATATTCATTTCACCACATAACATTTATAGATATATATATGAACATGCTGAAATACATATTATGGTGGCTCTTGACCGCATTTTTTTAAATATGACAAAACATTTTGCCCAGTGGTTTTCATCAGACATTTCATGTGAACACAGTCTAACTTTGTTCAGCTGCCACGAGGTACCTTGATGTATCTTTATGTATTTCATCTAACTGGCTTTGCTGGTTAACGTAACTGAACCTTAGCAATGATTTTAGGGTAATATAACCTACGTTTCTATGTTCGTTCGGCTGAAGGCGCTCCGCGTTCTCTGACAGGGAAACCTCTGTATCGGTATGGGCAAACGTTTGTGCCGAGTTAATATTAATTAAGCTTCTAAAGTGGAAATACTGACTCGGGAGGAAAATAGGGGCTCGTAAGATAAAAATCAGTCCCACCTGAGTATTTTACAGTTAGTTTGAAGTTGACTTCCACATTTATTGATGAATTACTTTGAGCTGGATGTTCAGTTCAACAGTTATCTAGTTTCTAATGAAGTGAAAAACAGTTCATGGACAATGTGTTTCCAGTGTCTAATTTTTCGGGGGAGGGGCCAGGGACGATGTCAACTGATTATTCAGCTGTCGGCTTTTCCTGCTCCAAACTATCATTACTGCATGAGCCTTTAAAAATCCACCTCTACAACATAGTAAACAGGTTAAAAAGCAGGTGTGTGTGTGTGTCTGTCGGGTTCGGTTTAGTGTGTATTCGAAGCAGGTGAGCTGTGTGAGTGTATCGGTGCAGGGGGAATTGTCACGTCGATCTACAAATGCAACTGCCGTAGTCTTTTCCTTATATAGCATCATGTAGTATCGTAATGTGGTGAAAATACAGGACAGAAGAAATCAGTGAATGATGGATTGAATGGATGTTCCCATGTGCTGTGCTTACATTCAAGACATAATATGCAATAGTGATTCCAAAGGGGTTTGATAAATGACAAAAATACACAGTAACTAAAATCTGAATGAAACAGAATAATACATGTTTATGCCATTTGTCATTTCCTGGATTATTGGATTCAAGGTTTCAAAAACAAATAATTGTATTCTAATGGATTTATTCGTATGTGACATTTAAATGTGTTTGCGCGTGAGATTAACCAGTGTGTGGTTCTTAATGTAACGCTGGACAAAGAAGCTACAGCAGATTCTGCGTATGACTTTGAATTTCTCTTTATATTCAAACACTCCGGTTGAACTTTAAATAACCCTGAAGGCGCACACTGAGTCCCGACAACACTGGCTCTGCTTACAAATGACTCAGTCCTTCATTCTAACCTATGCCGGTTCACATTGCATTCATGGATTTAGCTTGTTTATATAAGCGCTGATTCCCTTTCATTCATTCTCTTTACCTGCTTATTCCTGTTCAGGGTAATGGGCGCATGGAGGCTATCCCAGCATGCACTGGCACGGAAACACCATGTTATCATACAGTTTACAGTAATACGCTGAAATAAGTTGTGTGACGTGTCATTTTCACATCGACTGAGAGAATAATGCGAGCGCTTGGAGTGTCTGCGCTTTGCTCCGTTGCTGAACTACTGTGTGATCCTGCAGTGATCTAGATCTAGGCCAGAGAGAATTATGGCTGCTGATGTGAAGGATCGCTGCATCACCTAAATCACAGGGACTGGGCTCAGTTTCAGGTCTGACAGAACAGCTCATATACAGTCTATCAGCTCATATCTCTATATCACGAGTAAAAGGTGACCTGAGTCCGTTTGGAAAACGTAAACACATCAGATGGGTTTGTGAAATGAAGTTGTGAAGTTACATTTGATCATCACAATCATCGCCATACTAAAAATATCCGCTATTTTTACAAGACTGTTGTGGGGCAACACTATTAGATCATTAGATTACATCAGATTAATGTTGCAAGACTTTATGTCGGTAGTCCAAATAAAGCAGTTTAGATGGACATTCTGAAGGTGCATTCCTCTAACAGCAGGACCATAATCACGTGCCTACTGCAGGGTTTTCCCCAGGTTTCCGGGGGGCTTTGGTGCCGTGTGTGGCTGTGGGTTCTGGGGGTCCTCCTCCAAGAAAGTCTGATGGTACTTGACTAAAAACTGTGCATTCACTGTCACACGAGGGACTATTATAGCATTTTCCCTAGGTTTGTGGAAGACTTAGACCTGAAAGTCCAAACCAACGTCTGTGTTTTTGTTGCACTGTCTACATTTGGTCCGATTAGTTTTGTTTTCACACTGCAATTTTGGGATCAGACTAATACGTCCTGTTGTCATCATCTACGTCTCGTGTTGCTAATTTGCCTCATTT
Organism: Coranthus polyacanthus; assembly: GCA_037367275.1. Classification (NCBI taxonomy): domain Eukaryota; kingdom Metazoa; phylum Chordata; class Actinopteri; order Kurtiformes; family Apogonidae; genus Coranthus; species Coranthus polyacanthus. The sequence goes on along the minus strand of JAPQRN010000005.1, from coordinate 35,934,884 downwards.
TTAACTTCTTCCATTTCATTTACTTTTGCTTTTCACTACAATAGCCGTGCATAACTTCCTGTGATTGGTCTGAAAGCCTGAACGACCCAAAAATTGTTTTCACATTCGACGTGAACCGAACCATGGTTGATTGAGACTGAGACCGCCTCTTTGGGTCGGACGTTTCACAACTGCAAAATTGAACAAACTGGAAAGTCCGAAAGTCAGGATCAAAGGAGGTAGATGTAAAAACGACCTGGGACACAGTGGGAGGTTTGGGGGGGAATGTTGTGACAATATATATGAATAAAAAACATATATGTCACATCATTTTGGACCAATATTATTAATATTATTGCATCTGTAAAAAAAAATGGGAAAAGCTACAGGGCAAAAAATACAAATTAGCTTAAAAACATAACTTGCTTAGATTAGATCTGGGAAAAGTCATTTAGTTAGTTTTGATGTTCTCCACATTGATTTGACTTTACAAAATGACTTGGGTGCTGCACCTAAGCCTTATAATGGTTGGGGAAACCCTGGTATTGTGCATGAATGCTGAGACTATACATATATGTAGGTTTAACAAACACCAGACACTGTGTCATTGTGGAGAAATAATTAAAACCCCTGTGAAATGAGGTGGATCCAAGTTGCTGTAAATTACAAACAAAAACAAATGATGTGGATTTAAAGAGTTGTATCGTGAAAAGGGGAACATTAGTAGCTGTCAGTCAGTACAATGAAACCCTGTGTGAACATGACAGAAAGGCATCCATACAATGAAGACTTGGCTCAATACGGCAGATACTTTACAAATGGGTAGGGCGGAAAGAAACGCATGAAAGAAAACATGTAAAGACAAGAAGTTTCAGCCCATGAGCAAACAATTAAGAGGCATGAATAACAGATAAGCCACCGTGGATTTAAAATGTCAGGACTGGGATTTCCATCCTTTTCTTGAACAGCGGCATTTCACATGTTCAATTAAACCCAGAACAGCGGGCAGGTGTTTGAGTTGTTGGAAGAAGCTCGTCTCTTCTGGCGCGTAAACGCAAATTACTTTAATTCTTGGAGGACTGGGTAACTTGTGGAATTTCGTTTTTTCTTTCAGGAGATGAAAGGCGTAGGTGTAGCTTGTAAATCATACTGGGTGATGGAAAGGCTTTCTCAGGTGCCACTTCTTAGCCGGTGAGTCCTTTTTTTGTGGTGTGTGCGGTGTTGCCCCGGGCTCACCTTGACAAGAAACTGCTTATTGAATGACCAGATGCTCCACGCTGGGTATGGATTTCATATTTATGTAATAAATTTGGATCATTCATTAAATTACAAGTGCCTACATAGTTAAACATAACCCATAAACGCGCCTAAATGCTCGTCCCCTCATATTTACAAATATGTTCTAGTAAATAGCAAGAGAAGTGGGACTTAAATTTGAGATGTGAGTAGCCATCAGACGGAACTTGACACCGGTGCGCGGAGATCAGGTTAGAAACATGCATCGCAACAGAACATCTCTAAATCGCATTCCACATACTGAAATCTAATCCGAGGACATCAGGATGTGTGACATAATCCCCAAGACATCTGAAAACTGCGCTCCTCCAAACGGGGCTCCAGGGGTGGTTTGAAGAGATATGTGGACCTCTGTTACTCACTGTTTGCTCTCGCAGAGATCTATAAACGAGGGGCGGACACCAACTGCCCCAAACGTCAGAGCGCACTTAACTATAAATCTCTCCAAACTGCCCTGTGCGCCCGGTGCGGTGTTATGCGCAGACATCTGTCCCGTTTCAGTCCAGTATGAGGACGACGCGTGTGGAAACCATTCGTACTACATAGACACTGTCTGACCCGGAGAAAATGGAGAATAAATACCCCCACGTGTGTTGTTTATCATGTCAAGATCATGTCAGATGTTGGCGATTATGACATTTTAACGCAGTTGTGGATATAACGGAGCGTTAACTGCAATCAACAGCTTCTTGCCCGGTGGAAAACAGACATTGTGCATCTTTTGCGCCCTGTTTTTTTTTTTGCGCAGGAGACGCTGATGTCTTCATTGGGCTCCTTTCAGTCGGAGATGGTGGATGTCTCTCGGATTTCCAACGTGGAAACGTAGCATCCAATTAATCAACGACTGCAACTGTACCCCGTAAGTCGCAGTGGCACTTGGTCCGCGCTCTTCGCCACCTACCTTTGGACTCCAAAGTGTGGAAGGACGCATGGTTTGGTGCGCTGATCGGAGTATGAAAAACACACCTGGTGCGGCATTTCAGCGTTTTTTCTTTAAGGACAAATATCGTATTTGAACTTGTTTTGAGGAAATTCTCGGATTGTGGCTGTTACGCCGATTCGCGCAGCTGATTCAGCTCGGGACACTAAATGAGTCGAGTTTTCCCTTTGGATTTTAACACCAACAGCCAAGCGAGTTTCAGGTCTGCATGGGCCATATTTAAGGTAAGCAAAGCCTTATCATTTTTAATCAGTACTATAAATAAAAGTACTAATTTATATAGAAATAAAAGTACTTTCAATTCTAGGGTTATCTGTGCGTCGAGGACATACGGTGTTTACTGGGATATTTTTTTAATGGAACGAGAAATGCAACTTGTGCATTTGTAAGGACAGTTGTGAGGACTTGAGCATTTTTAAGCCCAGTATTTATCCATGCATAGCTGTTTAGGTTAGTGCAGACTCAACATGCCATTAGACAGAGTCACGTAAGCTTTGGGGATCGCCATCTGGCCAACTCACACCATTATTTAGGCTATCGTTGCCAACACGCTTTGGTGCGTGCTTTAACCAACGCAATTTTGTGTAAGACGCGCCCTCCGTGCCTCATTACAGCAGCAAGAGCTGCTCTGATATCACAACAACATAAATAAAACCATATACATCTAAAATCCCAGTCCATCTGTGAGGCGTTAGAACTTAAAGTCGCAGACAGAAGGTTAGTGAAAAACGCTGCTTTTTACGCACAATTTTACGCAACATTTCTGTGTTCTCACTGCCATAGTCCATCATGTTTATCAAATCTGTTTGGGCTGAATTTTATTTTCTAATTCTATAAATCTGATGTCCATATTTTCAACAAACTCATAGCAGACAAAGTGAGGATCAAAGCCTCTTGACATGATGACACAGTTATTAATACAAGATGAGTCACATCACAGATTCAAACACATTGCTGACATTATTACACACAGGAGTTGGCCTACATTCTGGTGTCCAATTCACAGGACTGTCAGTAAGTTTTAAAAGTTTTTTTTTTCTCTTTTTGCTTGATCTGATTAGTCTCCTTATCGAAAATAAAACATCCTCTTTTTTTATTTCCTGCAGCTTTCTTCATAGGAACTGAGTCTAAGATGAAGTTATGGGATGTTTTGGCCACGTGTTTGTTGCTCCTGAGCTCTGTTGCTACACGGCCTCTCTACCAAAACACTCACCCAGCCAAGAGGACTTATTTCCCCAGCAGCTACAGTGATTCTGTGTCCCTGTCTGTGGAGGACAAAGAAGCAAAGTTTCAGCGTGAAGACCGCAACCTGCAGGAGATCTCAATGGAGGATCAGTGTAAGGCTTTAGAAACGCTTTGTGATGTGCAACTGGGAATTTATGATGTGATTTGTGTTAGATATTTCATTTCAGTGTATGTTCATGTAGGCCATCGGTTTTGTCACAAGACAGATTCAGCGTAAATGTTACAAAGTTGCCGGCCAAGTAATTTAGCCTTTCCTGACTAATTACACTTGAGAAACACCATGTAAAGTGATATGTGCGCAGGCTGAGCCACTGCTGCAGAGTCCTACATTGATAAGGCTCTCAGACAGGCTGCTTATCACACGGAAGATCTTAATTTGTGTTTTATTGCGGCTGTTGGTTACATCATGCAGATGTCAAAACAAGCACGCAGCAGGAATAAGAGCACAAACAGGAGGCGGCTGTGCATATTTCCCCTTTCTCCCTTTTGTTTATATTCACCTCTGCCTCTCCGCAAATGAGTGACACATGACCTTTACCCATCTGCCCAGAGTTAGAAATCATGGCTTGTTTTAGGGGTAGCAGCGTCAACCAGATTGCAGGAATTTCAAGGGTTCAAGGGACCTGGACGACACCAGAAAGTTTGAAGCATCAAGCGAGAGTTCTGTGTTTATGTTCGTTTTAACTGCGGCAGTGGGCAGGAATTTATTTTGTTTGGACCAATCTGACACTGTATCATCTTCGCACAGGAGTAAAACTCAGCCAAGAAACTAGATAAGGAATGGAACATTTGGGACAAATGTTTGTCCTGTCACCTGGTTTTCTGTTTAGACCATCGTGACATCGCTGATCTGCTGTGTAACCCAAGACTATTAACTATGCACTAATAGCGTAAACAACCCGGAGCTCAACAGAAGAATGGGTGTTGTAGTTGGCACGGAATAGCACAAAAACAAGTCGGTGTGTAGTTGTAAAGCTAAAACAACTTTGAATTTGCTCGGGTTAATTCTCGATGTATGTAACAAAGTACTTCAGCAGAGTTTTCATGTTTCTGTACTTTACTTGAGTATTTACTTTTCTAACAACTTTCCGCCCTTCGTTTTAACACTCCCTGTACTTCCTACTCCTTACATTTCCAAAACGAGCTTGTTATGCATTTGAGCGGAACTCTACATTATTTGTGCTTCATTTTGCGTCATTGTGCACCTTCACGACACTGACACTGATTTCAACCTCAACAAACGGAACAATAACAAATAGAAAAGACGATCCTTCGGTGAATCCTTCGGTGCATGTCACACACGACAAACGAAACAATACAAAAACAATGTAAAGGATGAGACGGAAACAACGTCACATCTAGACAAAAATGACGTAAAAGACATAACAACACACTCTTGCTACCTCTGAAACCAGCATAAGGGTCAAAATGGCAGACTTCCTGTTGGTTGTAGGTTCCTGTGGCTCCAAAGTCTGGATGATACATGTGAATACCAACATTTGGTATGTCTACGCCTGTCTACATTTCTTGTCAGTGTTAGAAACATCTGCTGAAGTTGTCCCTGCCTGAATTGTACTGGAAACCCAATATACTTGTGTGAAAATGCTGCTTCCTATTACTAGTATTTTTTCTTGCTCTAGATTTCATTTGTTATCTTTGAACATTTGAACAAACAGAACATTTAAATTAGCATATTTCTTAATAAATAAACAAATAGTTAAGTGTTTTTCTTGTGTAAAGAGTGTCTAATATATGGTGCTAATGAAAACAGAAGATTAGCTACATTGTATTTATTAAATAAACCGGGGCCACAAATGTTTTCTCAAATCTTTTAGGTTAGGCTAGCTAACGTTAGCTGCCTTTAGCTCAGCAGCTAACGTTAGCTGCCTTTAGCTCAGCAGCTAACGTTAGCTGCCTTTAGCTCAGCAGCTAACGTTAGCTGCTGTTATCTTGCTCGCTAATGTTAGCTGATCTGACTGTTAAAAAGAAAAAAGTGTATATGTATATGATAAACGTTATAATCGTACATTTCATAACTACTAACTCCAAAGGTAATATCCATATTCAGTGACTTTAAATCCCAGAAACGGCCATGAATTACTTAGAAATACAGGTGACAGAAGTTTTTCACACATACGTAGAACAAATCAGGTCTTCTGGTACGCATCAGGTAGCGATAGACACGATAATTCAACGTTGTTTTGACGGTGAAAGAATCAGTAGAAAATGTAGATGCTATGGCAGTTCATGGTAGCCTGTAGTTTTGTCCGTTTGGGTCCTGGGTAGACACTGAATTTCACTTTTGGGTTTGAGCTGAATACGTTCTCTAGGAGAAACCTGATGTTGTAGCCAGCGCTGCCAGATAGAAAACTGTGTTGTATTGTACCAGAGGCTTAAAATTCTCGGAAAATTGAGGAAAATTATTCTCAAGTTACGTTCATAATCACAACAAGCCGGATTGACAGGAAAGACGTGAGAAGAGATGCATTTAAGGACAATCCTGATTGTATGAGGAAATGAAGTAAAATGAGATGACCTAGAGTGATTCTAACCACTAACGCTGTGTCACAAAGTGATCAAATTATTGTATATGTGGCATTATTGATCGTACATTGTATAGAGGGCAAGATTGGCCAACACGATGTTAATTATGGTCCATCTGGCAACACTGGTCGGAGTGTAGTTTTTGGAGTCTGGTCGTGGTGGCGGTGGTGCAATTCATCTGAGAGGAGGAAACAAAAGACTAGTAATCCCCATAGATACAAGAGAGCCTTCACACCACTCTGGGCTCAGGCCCTAATTAATATTTAATTTAATTTTAATTTGCTTTTTAGTGAATTTAGGTATTTTACAGTTAATATTTTTGGATTCTTTGGATCCCACTGATGATTTAAAAGAAAACTCCGACTCTTTAATATGGATTCATGAGAGCAGCGGCCTGAAATAATGAATCACTCCGCTCCCATCCGTCAGCAGGTGTACACTGTAGCAGCTCTGCCCGTCAGCTGACATACAATAGGTGGTGTCTAAATCAAAGGGCAGGTGTGTCTAAACAGATTGGCCCTGGCTCACCTGATATACGAGCAGCGGCCCAATCAGCTGTGGAGCGCAGGCGGATCGGGTGTCCTGCGCTCTGCCCGAAGAACAGGTAAGAGAGGGGAGATAGGTGACACTGCAACAGGGAGAGCGCGTTAACCACAACACCACCTGCCAGACATCGCACCACGCTCACACACACACACAGACACACACACACAGGTAATGTAATTTGAGTTAGACTAATCGATTCATTTGAGGGCAATATGTCTCCATGATTTTTCATCGTTTATTGTTGCCAGACCTGCAGGCGTTTGAGTAGGAGAGACGTTGCTCCGTAATAGAATCAGCATGTACGTAAATGCAAGGAGGGGTTCCAGTCAGAACTCCTCGCTGCTCTCGGCAGATGGTGGAGAGCTGTGCTCGGTGTATGTTTTCAGTTTCCACCAGACTAGAATCTGCTTCGTCTTAATGACTCAGAGCATATGATTTCCTTTTATTCTGCCTTTGAAGTCTCCGTGTTCTAAAACTATGTCCATCAGGCTGAAAAACAATGTCATACAGCGTCTCTCTTGGTGGTGTAATTACACTCTGCCTACTGTATCTATGTCGACAATTGCTGTGAAAGCAGGTTAACTAGGGATTAATAAAGTTCATCTTGATCTGAATCTGTGGCTGCTTTATTAACACAAGTACACCTGTCCACATCACTACATATCTGTGAAATTCGCTGCTGGGCTGCGTTCAGCATTCTTCCACCTGAGACTAATCTATAAATCAGCATGCAGTGTGCACTGATCTGCACATTTCTCAGTATTTATTTAGTATTTTCTGCAATTGTGTTAGCACATATTTCTGCGTATACGTCGGCTGAACGTTCAGTCGGTGATGATATGCATTATTCTTTTAAGCAAAAATGGTATCTTTGGTTGAAATGCACAAGCATAAGCACATTACTAATCTGCACCTTTTTATTCCTAAATCATCTTCTTCTGTTAAAATGTTGCTACTTTATGAACACACACAAACCACACATCAAAATGTGGGAATAGTGTGCAATGACTTGTTTTAGCGATTCGAGTAACCACAGCAAAACTGCAAAAAAAGTTTCCACATTGTGAAAATGATCAAACCCACACCTTCTTTAGAGCTACATTACTTCATTATGCTTCAACTTAGAAACATGGTTGAATTGGTGAATCGGTGTCTCGATATCTTTTACAGTATTCACAAAATCTCAGTTTAACTTTGATGTTTTTTCCTGGTTTTGCTCAGAATGTTCAGACTCCGAGTGGACGATGTCATCACTAGAGTGGAGAGAGGCTCTGGGAAATATTCAAAACTTTTCTTTTTAAACTGCTGTTACTCTGAGACCGTTTACAACCACTTCACCATATTTACCACAAACGTAGCCGCATTTGTCCTCTTTCATACAATGTGATTCCCAAAGCCCAGTGGCTTATAGAATGTGAACTATGACCCTCAAAGTGACAGGAGTTACATCAACTGCCTCATTAAACCCAATAATAAATCAGAGCAGATATTTCTGTTTAAACCAGAAAAAAATCATTTTTACATCGCTGTCTTGCCCACAGTTTCCACAAAAACTACATAAAATTTATATCGGTGCGTTTAGATGAGTCTCCTCTCCCTCACAGGTCAAAGATTTTGGTGATATGAAGAACCATCTGTGACTGAGAAACCTCTGTTTGAGGGCTACCCTAAGTCAAATTTCAGTCTCTTTCAGACTTGGCCTCCTGTATATACATATATATAATGTCAAGAACAATCAGGAGAAGTGTTTAAATGACTGTTAAACTGATTGAATCTATAAAAGGGATGCTGTGGTATGTAGGGACAAAACTGCTGGCACATTCAAAGTTTCTGCTGAAATGTTCTATTCTATGTATGTTATGCACATGTTGCACTGACTCTGTGTTGAAGCTGGTATTTTAATATTAGCTTCATAAGTAAATCTGGTGCTTCCTTGTCTTCCAGATGACATCACAGGTCCCTATCCAGACCAGTTTGATGATGTTATGGATTTTATCGAGGCTACAATTGGAAGACTCCGGAGATCATCAGAGCCCAGGGGACGGAGGGAACAGAGACAAAGGGGAGCAGCAAACACAGGAGGAGGAACGAGAGGTGAAGGGAGAGGACACGGTGACCGGAGGAGGGGTCGGGGTCGAGGCGGGAGCCGAGGCGGTAAGGGAGGCCGGGGCGACAGGGGGAGGGAGAGGGAGAGGATCTCGGTGCAGAGTCGAGGCTGCTTGCTAAAGGAGGTCCATCTCAATGTGACGGACTTGGGGTTGGGCTACCAGACTAAAGAGGAGCTGATCTTCCGGTACTGCAGCGGCCCCTGCGTCGAGGCGGAGACCAACTACGACAAGATCCTCAACAACCTCACCCACAACAAGAAGCTGGACAAGGACACGCCCTCGCGTACCTGCTGTCGACCAATCGCCTTCGACGATGACTTATCTTTCTTGGACGACAATGTAGTGTATCACACACTGAAAAAACATTCTGCCAGGAAGTGTGGCTGCGTCTGAGGAAGTCACACGGGCAGAAAGTGACAAACACGACCAGCATTTATGAACTAAGGATCATCTTTACAGGCTGGAGTTGCTTCACTCTTGGAAATAGACATAGAGACTGAGGAGGGAGTGCATGGTCTCTCAGTTTCCTAAATCAGATCGATGCAGCAAACAAAAGCAGTTAAAGGTGAGTGTGTAGAGACTGAAGGTCCCATTTAAAGCCTGGTTGTAAGGAAAACTGTATATGTAACTCTAGTCTCAGTCCTCCAGAACCCATGACCAGGATTTGACGGTTCAGTCAGGCACAAACAGCGTCAGGTTGTACCAACGTTCAGAAGAGACAATAATGTGACACTTTGAGGTTTTCTCATTGTGCTTTCTGAAAAGGTGAGAGAAGAAACGATTCTCTGTCTCAGTTGGCTTGTTTTTTCTGGAAGAATATTTTTTTTTTTTCCCCAGGAACATCAGTTTTTCCATAGCTGGCTCCTAAGACTCCAGATGAACGTGGAGATATGAGGAGTAAATTCAGCTGCGCTCTAAATCACTACCACTGCATAGTCTGGATGTGGAGGTTTACATTCAGAGCCAAGGGATGAGAAATACCACACGGCAGTTCAGCAAAGACTTTCTGGTGCATCTGCATAAATCCAATCATATATATATATATCTATATCTATATATACATACATATATATATATATATATAGATAGATATACACTTGTGTGTAAGAGGTATATTTATTAAGATGGAATTAACTTATTGTTATTTATTTCAATCCATTTTATGAAAGACGCTGTTTTTCTTATTTATTTAAAAGCTTTGTTCGTCCTGGATGGTGCCATAGTGGAGCAGTTTCCTTATTCAAAACAATGATCCAGAACTGTTTCAACTCTCACCCACGCAAATCCTAATAAGGCTTAATCGCTTCACTTAGATTCCAGGTATTTCAATCCTCATATGACTGAGTCCAAAAAAAAACAAAAAAAACACAACCCAAAAACAATCATTAACTGTCAAGTTTAAGGAAGGACATGAACATAAGAGAGGGGACCAATAGAAGTTTTTCGGTCAAACTGATGTGTTGGTTTGGAGGATTTAGAAAGATTTTGTTTGTTGTTTCTTTAGAAAGCTCACCTCATTTGCCCTAATTTCAACTTTGAAAAGTACTTCAACGCATTCAACTTAAAAAGTTTAAGAAAAAGAAATGTAAGTTTAGACATCATTTTGATTCATTTCTGAATATTTTATTTTATTCAGTATTCATTTTCATATATATCTTGCCATTTAAGGTTGTATTGTTTTTGAATTTTTCTATTTCTGTCCGGTTCAAATGATCTGAAACTTAAAAAATACAATTTACAATGAAAAAATAACACCTTAAATATCATTATATATGAAAATGAATACTGAAAATAAAAAAATAAAAAAACATATTCAAAATATTTTCATATATTTTCAAAATTTGAATCAAGGTTATATTTAAAGTGAAAGAAACTTTCCTGACTCTTATTTTTATGTTGAATACAATGAAGTACTTTTAAAGTTCAAGATGACAACTTGAAGTGTCAGTTTCGAGCTGTAGTTTTTTTGTTTTTGTTTTTCAAATCAACTAAACTTTTGGCCTGGATTTGGCTCCATATAAAACCAATCACATGCCATTTCATTTGTCCAAGGAGGCGGCGACTCTTTTCAAATGCATGACCTCGAATCGATTTCGATAAACTTCAGTCCGAATGGCTAAAGATGCTGTTTCTAATTGAAATATGAAGAGTAGTTGGCTCTACTTTAGTGTGGAAGTCTTTGAAGATCTGTAGGTGCCTTTGAGGACCCATCCTTTGAGTCAGAAAGTACAGAAGCTGCTAGAATGCCTGCCTATCAGCGCACGTTACCCGAAACCTCACCCTGGCCTCGCACCAAGTCTGAGCGGAGGCTTTGCAGCGGTTTACTGTCCCGGTAAGCTTTAAAGTTCACGGGACTGCCTGTGTTTCTGTCTCTGCTCTGACAGGCAGGTCTTACTCCCTGAAAGGGGATTTGAAAGTGATCCCCCTAACATGAGTCTTAACCAAATATCCCTGCTGGCAAAGGCATTTTGGTGAAGGCAGTTTAAAGAAGATCTAGCTACTGTATTAGCTGTCGTCGCCCGACCGATGTAAATATCTCAAGACTAGACATTTTGACTCAAGAAAATACTTTGAAACGACAGAGGGAGGACAATAGGTGGTAGGCAGAGTCAGTGTGCTTTCTACATGCAACACGTGTTCAGCCAAGTTTATTCCAAAATATACACTGAGGGGGAAAAAAGAGGCTCCGTGAAAGCATGTTGTTGTGCCCATCAAGACCCAGCGATGGGATTGTTTTAAGTGGAACAAAGGGAGCCCTTGGTTAGGTCTTGATGTTAGCACGGATTAGGGACCAAGGTATCTGTGCCCACCCAGCAGCAGCAAGCAAGCCAGCTTTACTGTGTATAATCCCCCCGCACACAGAACAAATCCACTGCATCAAGCTGAAATTAGGCCAAACACTACACAGAAAAAGAAAAAAAAAAAAAAACCTCCAGCTTTTATCACAGCATACCTCATCAATTGGATCATCTTCCCCTTTAACAACTGATTCGTGCATAAGCCTTTCCAGATGAGAATGTGCAGTAAGGAGACTTCCCAGAAGCCTCGGAGCGCCTCGCTCCTCTACGATACCATACATTAAAGTGTGTAAACTGTGACCACTAGCTCTCTCATCTTCAGAACTGTTTATTGGTGTTGGTGATACTGGTTTTCAAAGCAAAACTTTAAAAAAAAAAAAAAAAAAAAACGAAGAAAAAAAAAAAGCAAAAAAGATGCAAAGGAATCCTCAGTGTTAATCATTTGAAGAAAAGATTTGTTTTCACTCCTTACTGTGTTAACACCTCTGTGAAAAACCTGTCATGTCGTCTCACTTGTTTTGTGTTACAGAACCAAAGCTCTCGGCAAACTTTATTTTTGTACAATATTCATTTTATAACTTTTTACAGAATTAAACTTGTTTCTATTAAAAGAGCGTGTGTCCTGGTGTTCTGCCGTGTCCACTAATCAGCCGCCGCCGCCGCCAGATGGGCCTCATTTGCTCAGGACGTGTTTGCACAAGCATCGTTGTAAAATTGAGGATGAAAATTTGGGTTAAATGGAGAGTTGTCGGGACGGTTGAGAGGTGGCCTCTGCTGTGTGGCGTCCCCTCCTGTTCTGCATTCCTGAACACCAGCCCAGGATCGGACCGTAAACAACAGCTAGCCGTAAAGCGCCGCTCCACTGTAAATCAAGGCCCTCCACAATGTTTCCAGTGTGTACAGGAGATCCAGTATGTACATACTGATGAGAAACTGGCAGACGGACCAGACAGTGAGTCACTGAAGTGGCCTTTAAGGTGTGTATACATTGTGTGGCTCAGAGAAGGAGAACCAGAGTTGTTTTGGGCCACGTCCAAGTTGAGTCACACTAATGGTAATTAACAAAAATGCAAACCTTCAAGCTTCAATATCCTGCAATCATTTTTATTTCTGATCTGTTCCAAAAGTGTCCTTTCGATGCACAGACCTAAATCTGATGTGTTCAAGGTGTGTGACCCGAGTGCTTTAAGTGATTCGCTTTAAAGTGGTTTTAAAAGAAAAGAGTTTACAAAGTCAAAACATTTAGCGTTTGGGTCTCGAGTCTGGTCCAATCATTAGAGCCTTGTGTAATTCAAGTGTTTATGAAAATGACTCTAGGGCCATAAACGTTCAAAATGTCATATCAGCCGAAAACGATCACAGTCACGTCAAATCATTGTTTCTTTCAAATTTAAAGGATTTTCAGTTCTGAGTGAAAGTTGAAGAAACCAGATGGTTATGAGTGGTTTTAAATGATAGAATAAAAAAAGATGAAACAAGATGAAACCCACGTCAAAGAAAAACTCCCCTGTAGTCTCTGATTTCATGATCTAGTGCTTATTTTGTTGACTCTCCTTTTCATTTTCTTCATTTTGATTTAATGTTGTGAAGGCCAGCCCACGGAAGAAGATGAGTTCAATCTGAGGTCTTATTCAACGAGATGAATACGGCGCAAGAGACGGTTATTTGTGGTTTTAAACTCTTCTTTATGGTCAGAACCGTAATAATGATTAACATCTGTTCAACATCAAAATATACATGAGCAATTAATTAAGTAAAACAAAAAAACTTCGGAGCAGTGTGGTTTTTATAGTTGCAGTGATACTATTGTAAGCTCCAAAAAGCTTCTATTGGTGGACATTTAGTAGCGATTATTCTATCAAACGACTATTCCAAAGGTCATTACTTTACTTTCATACTGGTTTTTTTCTGACATTAAATGCTCTTGTTACTGTATCACATAAAACAACAGTGAGGTCTCTTAATTTTCCCCGTTGGCTCGTGTTGTGTTCATGAAACTTACAAATGGCCACAGGAGAAAAATACAAGCTTTTAGGAACTTCCAAGTACTTCACAGTGAACTTCACAGTCGGCTAGAAAGTCCATTTTCTTTCATTTCACCACTATGCAAGCAGCCTAGTTCAACCCTACAGTGCCTTCCAGTGCAGCGCATTTACTGTCAAACACTGGTTTATGAACTTAAAGGTCACTTCCCTTAAATCACAAAAAAATCATTTTCTTTGGAACAGTTTCTTTGGTACAAAGTCAATCCAATGAAAACAAAACAAGAACAAGGACAAATAGAATTTCCATGACCGTTCAAACCTTTAAGTGCATGAGCAGCCTCTAGTTTTTGGTTATTTTCATATTCACTTCAAATATTCAGAAACAAGCTAATAAATTATTTTCTATTAATAGAATATAGATCTAAAATGACGCTAAAATGCATCTTTAGTCAAAATAATGACAACAAAAAGCCATCGCACCAATTAAACCTCCACAAACCTCAGGAGAACGCAGAGGTATCTCTTCAGTGACTAAATCTGACAGGTTTAACCTCTTGTTTTTGTGAATTTCATTACAGACAGAACTCAGTACATTTTTAATATCAGCTCTAGGTGATGGATTTACAGTCCATTTTTGTATCCAGGTTAAGGGAAAACCCAGCCTAGCATCAATACATTTTACTGCTCCAAAAGTAATGTCATTTATTTCACTGAAATGTTTGACTTTTAAACCACTTCTCTGGCCTTATTTACTTGGAAATGATTTCTAGTTCATCTCATGTGATCATATTGTTTACATTTAATTGTCTATTGTTAATTCACAACCCAGTGAAGACATCCAAAACATCCAATCCTTTTACTTAATTTGATGGCTTTTCCAGGTTGTTCATGACTGTGGGAACCCTGTGAAAACGGTGCACAGGGTCTTTCATGCGAGTCCGTCGTTTTGAACGGTTACCAGCAAGAATTTTGGAGGCACATTTCTCCAAATCTCAGCACATTAAAGTTAATCTATGTGCAGAGTTGGATTCTCCAGGGGGAAGTGTGAAAAGGCCTTGTTGTGACTGAAGTGAATGGGTTAGTGAGCAGCGCTGTAGGCCGTGGCTTCTCATCACGCAGCAGCTGGGTCATCCGTCCTCTTCTACTGGTGTTGGACTGGACCATCAAACAGAAGTCACTCCTCACCTCCTTCACCTCCTTCTGCTGGCCGGGAACCAAGTCCTCCACGAGTCTCTGTCCACTTCAGCTGCTCTTAAAAATATCTGCCTTGGATAATTCTTCTCCTCGAATGACTTTGTTTCATATTCGTTTTATGGTCACAGGATGTTTGCCAGGACACAAAGACGTTCGATTGTCTGCTTGTAATTTTGGTTGGCCTGAAATTTAAGTTCATTCTGCAGCTTCAGCAGTTGTAAGTTCCTGAGTAGAAATAAAGATAATATACAGCAGAGTCACAAGTATCAGAGGAAGCATGTTACTGTGCATCTGTAAAGTCTTTCAGTTGAGATTTTCTAATGTAAAACAAACCATGTGACTCAAATTTGTCTTTTTACAAACTAGTTGTATTTAGTGGGGAAAAAAGCCCCGACCCAAAGCCTTGGCAGCAGTATGTAGTTGTAGGCAGCGGTTGCATTCCAGAGCGATGTATAAACTGCAACATGGCTTTCATTTTGTATGTATATGTATGTTGTGGTTTTCTCTGTCAGCTGAAGTATTTATAGACGATCTGCAGGTCGTTCAGCAAAGAGAAAACAGATCTGCCTCCACTCTGTCTGGTTACCTCTGGAGGTGTACCGAAGAGGACAGTTACTTCCAGATTCTTTCACTTCGAAATCCAAAACTAGAAAAACAAACGCATAAAAACGCTACTTAACCTGCCACAAATAAACCCAGAAACATTGCTTAATTGCATTCGGTAGAATTTCAGAAATACTAACACGGAGCAGCGTCTTCATATTCTGGCTCTGACGGCGTCTGTGCGAATATCTGCAGGTTCGATGTGGACATTTATCGATACGTTTGCCGGGATTCAACTATTACAAATTCCTTTATTCTGGTTTTGAGGTGGAAACAGTAGGAAACATCTAAACAAGCCAATGATTGAATGAAGCCTTGTATTAAAAAAAAAAAAAAAAAAAAAACACATTCTAAAATAAAATCAGCTGCAATTTCTTCCTTTTTACAAACTAGCAGACGCTTCTACATAGTTGGCAGAACCAGACTGCAGAATCTGGAGTCCATTTATGAGGCATTAGCAAACTCCGGAGCTGTGGGAAGAGAGGACAATAGAAATGATGAAAATAAAGTCCATACAATCAAAACTGACATTAAAAAGCCAAGTTCTTTCATTGGTTGATGAATTGCGACAAGGCGACCATAAATCTGCCCGCGCAGTAAAGAAAGCCTGCACTTTTATGCACTGAAGCACGTGCAGAATGAAACTACATTTAGAGAAATGTTGCAGGAGTTGTTTAAATGATGCTCTCATGTAGAGTTTCTGACAGTCGGGTTTGCATTCTGGGCCTGATCCTGGGGTCCTTGTAGTTAAGGTTCTGTATATCCAACCACGAGGCCACCCTGTTAGTGACTGTATATAGAAACGAGCTGCTGTTCAAGTGTCTCAGATCTTGCGTTTCTTCCACTCTGGTTCCTTGTCGGCTTCCTCGTCCTCCTCCGATTCCTCTGCAAACACAGGCTCCGGCTGGGTCCTAAAGGGATTCAGACCGGTTTACTTAAGACTCCGATCCAACTTTAGAGCAAATGATTAACTGCACGTCAAATAAAAAGAGACAAATGACACAAATGTGAAGCAACGATAACTGTTGTGAAAGAGTAAAAATGATTTAAATCCCCAGATTGGACCAGTGGACGTGTCCTCTGTACAGAGTCTGAGACTCACAGAGGCCCTGTCCAGACCTGGCATTAACATCCGTCCAGACAAATCCAGTCACGTGTTCAGCTCTAATGCAAGGTGTGAACACACTGAGGACGCGTTCAGAGATGGTCTGGGTCTACTGTGTCCACATTGTCTTAACAGTCTGAACAGGAATGTGTGCTGAGTCGGATTGAAGGACTGAATACTGAGTAGGTGAACCATAATCTGGTGTTTTAAACTCTTGAAGATTCAATTATTACTAAAGTGTATGTCATGAAGAGAATCAATAAAACAAATAAGACTGCTCAAAGTTGTCACTTTGATATTTAAGGTGTGCTGTTTGATTCACAGTCACCTCATGCACTGATTAACAGATAGAAAACAGTCCACCTTAAAAGCTGCTGCAGTGAATTAAATGTACAAAGAAACATTTCAAATCCAGCCTGTTCAACTTGAAAGGAAAGCTTCCGCTATGTTTTAGGCTATAGATGAGATTGTTTATTTGCGTATCGATCGGGAAAGTCAGATCCGATTAGAGGTGATCACTGGAGACACATATGGACACATTTTAACACCAGGTCTGAACAGACGGGCTTAGAGCTGAACACTTGAGGTCTGATTTCTCAGGACGGATGTTAATGCCAGGTCTGAACAGGTCCACACACAGATTTGATCACAGCTTTCTTCCACACTTACAAGCTGTCCCAGTCTGATACTGATCTAAAGCTGCCCATTACTGTTTTCCACTGTTTGAATGTGTACCTGTAAACCTGCACAGCTCTTTAAACATTCATGTGTAACACTGGTAGGAGGAAACCCAAGTCCCATCACTATACTATAAGTGCACTGCCACTACTCGGTTTACACTAAGACAAACCTCCCAAATGACGCGGGGTCAGTGGGTAAATTGTCGGAAATAAATAAGTAATGGCGCGTGTGTCAGGTTGTCTTACTGTGTGTAAGCCGGGGCGACCCAGTAAGGGTTGTCTGAAGCGTCCTTGGCGTGGCGGAGGATGGCCTCTCGTGGGTTGCTGTCGTCCGTTTTGTCTAGAGCAATATTCTTGACAATGAATGAAGACAGAGTGCCACCGTGAGCTGCTACTCTGCCTCCGCGACCTGTCACAAAACAAATACATATATTAAAGAACACTGATCGCAAAACAGGTTTTCCTTCAAAAAACAGTCTTGAGCTGCTTTATTTTTAGCAGGTTTCTTGGACTTCGCTAGCACGTCTTTCAAACTTTTGAAAAGTCGTAAAAAAAGGGGATTACATGCGTTTCCATAAACTGGTTTGGACGTGGTGCTGTGGGCTACGTAACACATGGCTGAAATAAACAGAGTGGAAGAAGTAGAGCGATCTGTACCTGGTTTTTGAAAAAGATGCTTCCATTTGTGCATTCATTCACTTTCAAAAAAAAAAGGGAAAAAACCACCTCAAGCCAGCGAATAAAAGGCTTTTTTGAATTTTGCTGTTTCCATAAACATTTTCTAATGCGAAACTTCAAAATGTGCATTAAATACGTTCATTGAAACACATCTACCGTTACATTATGAACGTTTTATGATTGCAGTGTTTGAAAGTTTGTGGTAGAGTTTGGTTCACTGATGGGAGGTCTGGGGGTCATCCCACAAGAACATCTTACATTTTTTTAATAAAATATAGAATTACACAGAATGTTGGACCACTATTATTATCATTATCATATCTGTAAGCTAAGGGAAAAAACTAGAGCAGATGTGTGCTGTAGTTTGGCTGCACTCGACTGCACTTAATGGAGCTTTTGGAGGGAGAAACCTCCGCTTTCCACGGTGGACATTATTACGGTTGTCTCAAAAGATCAGGATGGGATACATTCACGTTCATTCACACACTTAAACACACCGGGACTTCCTGCTCCAGCTGGGCAGTGGGGTTGTTTGGGGGATTGAGAGGCACCTCTTTCCACTGCTTGTAAGCTTCGAGCCAACCGCCAAGCATTACCTTGCACTTATGCAAAGTGATTTCACACAGAGGATAAACAATCTGAAGACAGCCTGTCGTCCAAAAACCACTGACCTACTATTAAGTAGTCAAACTTATTTTTGGAAAATGGACCTACATTTTATTTGCAGACTGTCAGTTATGTTTGTTTCTTTCTCTCAGGCTGTGACTCTATACTTTTATCCTTAAATATATGTATACATTTTATCCTTAGATCCATGCCAGTGGGAAGCAACTCTGATGATTTCAGGGTTTTCTCTTCACCTAAGTGTTTCCACAGCACCTCAGCCCAGTCAAAGGGCAAAACTATGCCAAGAGTTTTCTTCCACATTTTGCTGTTATTTATGGCTGCACTAGGAATATTATTTATCAGACTCACATTTTAGAATTGTTTCCAGTGAGGTTTTATGTGTTGGTTGTGACTTTGTTGTTACTGTTACAACGCTAGAAACTGTATTTAGGTTTTGAATTATTGGAAAAGACGCAACACGGCGGAAACATTGCATATGACTTAACAAGAAGACAAGAAGAAGAAGAAAATCAGTGCAATCTGAGCTCTTATTCAACAAGAGGAAAAGACAAGTTATTTAAGACTTTATGGACGACTTCAACCATGACAAACAACAAAACTACAGGTAGAACATTCAAAACATTTATGATGAGAAAATCTTTTACTCCTGTGTGTGTGTGTATGAAACTTTTTGTGTTTTATTTGACAATGTCTACAAAATAAATCCCAAAGACAAAAACATTTACATCACCTTAATGCTAATTAGTATGATGTAACATTATATTGTGCTAATTTACCATCCAGCCCTACGTATAATATGAAAATCTACAACTCTGGGATGGATCTGTCTTTATTTTTATAAACTTTGTCATGATTGTTTATTTTATTTTGGCACCCTTTAGTTTATTCTCTGTCTAAATGTGTTGAACACAGGTTAAGAAACTGCACAGTGTAAGCGTTACCGCGTTGTTACAACGTACTGAAAACACTCGAACATATAGCGCAGCAGCTGTTTGCCATCTGGAATACAATGAAGGAGGAAATGTCATCTGATTGGGGGAAAAAAATCTGACACAGTGCCCATGATCATAGATAGGTGTGGTGTTTGTAAATGTGGGTTAGATTAAAAAAGAAAAAAAACACAAACAGACTCAACGTGGGTTCCAAAGAAAGTTCACAATGCATCGTTATATCGCAGCAGTTAAAATAATGTGAAGCAACAGCAGGCTTCAGAGAGAGGCCAAGTGGGAGCTGTGCTGCCATGGCTCTGCACTTCAGCTGGATTGCATAATACCCAACACATCAACAACTGTGGATTTGTACATCTGCCTCAGACTGAACCCTGTATTCATCCAGTTAGAAACATGAGTAATAATAATACGCTTCAGAAACAACTGTAGCTGCCTCATGATGCCGTTTTTTTTTGTTGTTCTTCTCACTTTTCCTTCTTTGCTTGTAAATCTATGAAGGTATAGTTTTACACTCGTAAAAGCTTTAAGAAAATAAGTAAATACATGAAAAACATCACCTGGTCCAGACACGGGAGGCTCGGGTTTGTGGGACTTCTTGGGGTCCAGTCTGTCCTTTTCCAGCTGTTTTCTTGTGCTGCGCTGGCGGGCCTCTCTGAACATGGGTAAGGCATGAGCTGGAGACACAGAACACAGTAAACAAGGAGAACCAAGCTGCTTCGGTAAATCGCACGGCAAAATCACGGAACGCAGCTGCACAGGGCGTCGAGGGAAGCGGTTCAGTGTTTGTAGGTCAGAAATAGTAGGTTATTTGTGACAGAAACGCAGAGGTGAGATTAGGAAGCATGGAATCTCACAATGGGAAGGTTTCCATCTAAATGCATCTGCAAAAGACAACGGAAACATAGGCGCGTTTCCATCTACTAGTGATAATGTGAATATTAAGAGTTGGTTCTTCATCTTCATCATCACGGTTGAAAACTTTCTTTGATGTAGTTTTTCATATAATAACAGAGAGAGATTACAGACAACCTGACCGATCCGCCGGTCTGGATACATGATACTGTTTCAAACTCTTCCATGGTTTGTTTCTGCAGGTCTTCATACATGGTGGCATTTTGCTGCCGTTTTCCATCTAATATAGAATCTAGAATATATTGTTCAGTGAACGTTGCTGTCTCCTTATTGCCCCACATCATAGATTATATACTGTATAAGGATGGACACTAATGAAGCTAAAATCCAGCGGTTACAGGAGTCGCCATGTTGCTTCTTTGACACAATTTAAATCCACAGTCACAGTGGAGATGTCACATCCGCTGCTTGATTGGTTCGCAGCCGTGTGTGTGACAGATTCAGGACCATGACTGGTCACTGCAGCTGTCAATCACCTGTTTTTATAAGGAAATAACAAACTGATCAAAAAGATGACAATTTGAACACAATCTACCTAGAAAGATTTCATGGGGAAAATTTTATCGGACATGTACTTTTTAGTAGGTTTTAGTTTGGCCCACAGAATAATATGGAGGAGGCGGGATTTATGACTATACTGCAGCCAACCACCAGGGGGAGATTGACTGATTTGGCTTCATTTTCTGATGACGGTGTCCATCTTTGTATTGGTGTGGAGGTTTGGAAATGTTTCGTTTCGAAGATGCACCGCGATCATCATAATTGGATCGAAACGTGAAGCCAGTGAATCTTCACATCTCTACTTGTAATGCACTGCAGAAGGATTTATGTCACATTTTTGGGATGTTTACGTACTGCGGTGGGTCACACAGACACTGGTGTTGAAGAGATGCAGCTGTTTATATTTTAGAGATAGTCTGATTTTTGAAAGCAATTTTATAAATAAAAGGGTTTTTCTCACTGCTTCCATGTGCAGTAATATAGAAAGTTGAGGATACAATACTCATTGCGCATTCAGATCGCTGACCGGTGAATCGTAATTCAATCGAATCGTGAGGCCGGTTAAGAATCACACCTCTGCTTTATGTACAGTCGATGGTCCACACATGAACACACAATAATTTGCTAAATCTATTTCCATTGGGCTTATTCGCATTTACCTTTTTACTATACTTTCACCTATTGGCCCACTTCTTAAGAGTTCTCTTGACATCCTACTACTAAACCTTGTCGAACATCTTCTAGGCAAAAAACACACAGACACACACCTGTTGAACTCTCTGCCATTGTGTACTCTTTCTGCCATAGTGCACACCAACATATTCATTATATCCCCCGTGTTTAGATTCAGACAATCACTCCGCCGCTCTTCACACTTTTGTGAACACTATCACAATAAAGGCCTCCGGCACTTAAAGCCACGAGTGTGCGAGTGGACGTGTGCATATGTAAGTAAGTGTGAATGAGCGCCCTCCAAGGTGTGTGCATACAGAGACGGATTGTGTGCGAGCGTTTGTGTTTGTGCAAAGTGAGTGTATGCTCTGCTCTTATCCTCAGGGGTTACAAAGAGACACTTTAGTAAAGGGTTTAGATAAAGTGATTTTCCATTCAGGAGCCCTGTCGCTGCTCAGTGTTAATTCTTCTCCTCCACGGTACATTAAGCAAAAAGGTTACTGTTAACAGATTCCCTCGCTTTTCTCAATGGGCCATCACTTGTTTCCTGTCCCCTCTAATTTTCCAGTGCCAGGGCATCAAGTGCGTCACTCAGCGCTTGTGGCAGTCCAACGCCTGCCTGATTCACACCCTGTTGGCATGGCGATGAAATCACATGATGAGTGTGAGAAAGACAATAAATGGCGTCAGAATTGCGCCTGGGCAGCCAATCAGGAACGGCGCGTCGGCAGCGGCGGGGTCGGGGTTTCGAGCGTGGAGGGGTGAGGGGTGCGAGGCACGCACCAGAGAGATGACAGCCTCGTGTGCTGCCGATATGACGGGATGACAGGTTCGTGCATTTGCAGATCACGCACGGTGACGATGGGAGAGGATGTCTGTAGCGTGATCCGGCCTCAATGGAGACCACAAGGCGGCCGCGTGGCACGGTGCCCTGCGGCTGTCCATTCACTCATCCACACCCCACCCCATCAGCTAATGGACCTGTGAAAGCCCTGAACTCCTGCGCTCCTTTCAAAGCCCTCAGTATGTGTGTGAATGTTTCTGTGTGTGCATTCAAAGACAGAGGTAGAGTCCAAACAAAGGGATTGAATTTTGGTTCTCTGAATGCGATGAACACGCTTTGAACATGCTCCAGTTCTCACATTATATTCACGCTGGCATCGTTTTCGTGATGTCTGTTCTCCTGACAACAAACACTTCCTTATCATGTGAAGAGCACTGCTGAGCGGATCGCTTAGTGCCACTACAGCCTTAATTGCTTCAGTAATTGCTAACTGATGAGAAAGCAATGCGTGAAACTGCACGGCATGGAAGGACAGGTGAGAGGGAACTGAGTTGAAATTAAGTAATTAACCAGCTGATGCTGTTATTTCTAGAAGGCATGGATAGAACAGATTGCGGTGCTTCTGCATGTTAGGGTGTCCACAAGTGCAGACGTGGAAGGACTTACGTGTGATGATGTAATCTTGTGTTAGTGTCTCTGCTTGTTTCTCTTTCCGCTTGCTCTTCACCACACACAGCTTAGCTCCTCTGGAAAAGAGACGGTTGGTTAAAAATGAACATTTTGGAAGGTAGCATCGAAAATTTGTCATAACAATTTGCTTGGAATTGTTTTTGGTGAACAATATACAGGTTTTCTGAAGGTATGTTACATTTAAGGCTTTTTGAGACCTTTTCCCTGTTGTTCTGGGGCCACACTTTGTCCCAGTGTGAACAATATTGGGTGCAAGGTCCAAAATTAACACCTGCCAAAAGCCGCATGCGCGTACATTTTAGGTTTGATAGATAAATAAATGGGGTTCACCATCTACCAGCAGATGTGACATATATCCTTTGTCACAATTAGAGAATTATTAATTCGGCCAAATTGAATTTTCCCATAAAGGCAGACAGAAAGGAGCTCAATTTTAGTGGGAAAAAATAGCTTTTACACAAAATATGTACATAGTAAATAGCCTGTGTTACATGACAACACAGATCGACGTGATCAGTACACAGTGTAAGACATGTTAAGTCAGTCAAAAACACATTGCAGACATTCATTTTTTAACTCATGTTTGCCATTAAATTACTATTTCCAATAACACAGACTGTAAGAAACATATTTTTCATTTTAGGTGGTTACTAAACACGAGTTTACACATCAAAACTTGTTAGTATGATAAATGTAATTTTATGGCTGGTAAGAAATACTTTCACAGCTGTCAATCATAGATTTAACCCCTACCTGCCTGAAAACACCTGTGCTGAAAATCTATTGTAAATTCTGTAAAAAGAGTGTACAGGAGGTGCAGAATTCTCATTTCCTCTCAAACCCCTTGAACACAAAAGGTAATTATGGAATTTTTTGCCCAAATGACACCGAAAAAATGTAAACACTTTTTAAGGACCAGTTAAGACCCTTCTATAGCTTCAGTCACACGGCTGTGACAAATCCTGTTAATAAGATTAATGTATTGATGTTAGGTAATCCCTCTCGATGGTCTTCCGTCAACATACCTGTGGCTTTTGACAGGGTCATAGTAAACCTTGGCCAGTCCATTTCCTGTTCCCACCATTATCTGATTGAGTTTAGGGTGCCACAAACAGCGAACGACGCTCTGCAAAACACACACACAGAAAGACGAAAACAAAAAGGTGACATTAGCAGTTTTTCGTGCAGTAAGTGAGCGAGGTGGTGCATGTGAGAAAAGGAGGTCACTGTTTGCACTGGAGCCCACAGTGTCAGGTCAGGAACAGCTTTTTCTATTGTGCGTAACATCCACAGCGGTGTGTTCAGAGCCTCGCTGCTTCTCCGTTAACAAAGGGACCATATTTTACAAGTATTGTGAGTGTGTGACCCGGCTGGTCGTGATACAGTGGGGATCGGTCCCCAGCGTGCTCTGCTGCTCTAGTTGACTATATTTGGTTGTTAAGATGAGGGCTGGATCCCTCAGTCTGTGTGTGACAGATGGCCCAGTGCCAACAGGCAAATGTGACCACATTTATCCAGAGGTGTGTGTGTGTGTGTGTGTGTGTGTGTGTGTGTGTGTGTGTGAGAGAGAGAGACAGAGACAGAGACAGAGACAGAGCAAAAGAGGGGCAGAGAGAGAAATACAAGCACAGTTGTTGGACAGTGATGAAGACCCTCTGTTCACTCTGTGATATGTGAGCTACAGTCGAGAGCTCCACTTCCTGCGGCAGTGCAGTGTGTCTTCACTCACACTATTAGAGCATCAGAACTTACTGTGTGGAAGGGTGTCACTTCATATCTGGGGGATTCTCATCAACACAACACAAGCTTCTTTATGTTCGTGAAGATTTTACGGACATACTCATGAAAACTTGACTTTTATTTGACACACTTCGTTTGGTAAAATACCAGTTGTATTTTATATGTTTGGAAAGCAGTTGTCCCCTCAATTTAGCATCAGAAATATTTCGTTTAGTTTATAAAACAGATAAATTTGCATAAAACTCCACCATTTAACACATGCGTGAGTGTGAGTCCTAACATGCAGCTTTCAGTTCTTCCTACAAAATCATAATGAAAATTGAAGTGAAACTGTGTGTATGCAGTGGTCTTTAATTTTTGCCAAAAGTTTAACCATTTTCATGACAATCGCCCGTCTACACACATCCTTAAGTGAATGTTCTGTAACTGTAGAGACATTTAAGAAAGGAGTGTTTAGCGCCTCTTTATGTGGACCAGGACAGTGTGTGTCTGTGTGTGGGGTGTGGGGTGTGGGGTGGGGGGTCCAGGACAGGAGCGTAGGATGGGGGTGGGTAGGACTACGACTGGGACGTCCAGATTCTATGACAGTGAAAGCTGCTTAACGCCCAGCTGTTCAGCTTCCCACCAGGATACCAGGCGAAGGAGTCTCAATCACACACACACACGATCTGACACACACGATCTGACACACACACATGCACACGCACATGTACACTGAGAAACGTGGACGCACGAGTCGCTCATTTTACAACAGAAAACATGAACTCGAAAGGAAACATTTACAACCTGAAATTGATCCATTTTCTGAAAAGCACCAGAGAAATAACAGTCAATCAGTCAATATCAATACTTATCATGATAAATATCAAATCGTTATTTCTTTCCAGTTTAAATGCTGATTTTTGTCTTGAGTGAAAGTTATTTGTGGTTTTAAATTGTTTGTAAAAGACACAGTACGACAAAAACAATGTAAAAGACGAAACAAAATGAAAACGGCATAAACTTCTGTCAGATAAATGTGCAACATACTGTAAGTCAGATGTTCTTACTTGTGACTTTATTCATTCAACCTTTATTTTAACTTGGAATATACTGTATAGTGAAGTCAAGGCCTCAATTTGATTTGATCATCTGATCAAAATAAGAAAGGCCAATTCTATCAGATAATAAAACCTTGAGAATAATTGCAGTCATTAAAATATAAAACAAATGAATCAATTAAAACAAGAACAGACAGACGCCAATTGTGAGAGAAATGTGAATCTATGTGCGGTTTGTGTCTGAACCGTAACGTCCACATGTAGAGTCCCAGACCAGCAGCTCACTGACTCACTGGACAGATGACGGTTAATCTGCTCAACCAGATCATGAGCTGCTGTAATTGATAGAACGATCTGGAAAATGCACTAAACAGGATGGGCTTAACATGAGTCACATATTTAAGATATATATAGACACATATTGACAGGGAGGTGATGACATTTGTAAGTAATTTCAACAAGTAACGCAGTCAGAAAAAATTGAAATGTGTTTATATTATAGATGCTGTCCTGTAAAATGAGCATCAAACATGATGTCTTTTCCATCCAGCGGTTTTTATTCACGTTTTCAATTTGCCTTGGTAGAGGTGGAAAGTCAGTGTATTGATAAAAGGTACATACGAATACGGATGCAATGGAAACAGATTTAGTGAATATATGGCGTGTGTGTGCATGTGTGGACCAATAAGGATACGGCCAAAAATGAAAAACTTCTTCACGTTTCCTGACTTTGACATTGAAAATCATCATGATAAATGTCGAATCGTTATTTCTCTCCAGTTGAAAGGCTGTGAAAGACGAGAGAGACCACGTAACAAGATGGAAACAATGTAAATGACACAAGACAAAAGCGAAGTAAAGCATGAAGCAAGATGGAAATGACGAAACGAAAACGAGGACAAAACACGACATAGAGCAAATCACACCTGTAGTCCCTGATTTTATGATTTAGCACTTTATTTTGAGTCAATGTTATGAATGTTAGATCAAAATAACACAATCTGAGTTCTTCATCAGCATGATGAAAACGTAGTAGTACGAGGGGCAAAAGCTAAAGCAGCTTCAGGTTTTTGTCAAAATACCTCTTACGTCCGTCATCTTCTGTATGTTATTATATCAAATACTACATCTAACAGGCAAACATCTGAACCACGATGACGATGATGAAGAACCAGCTATTTGCATAACAGTACGTAAAGTACATAAATTCACATTTTGTTTTGCAGATTTTTCTGAAAATTCTGTAAAAATTTGCAATACATTTGGATGAAAACCCAGCTATAGTTTACTTTCAAAATAATCCTGAGTGGTGACAATCGGCTGTACGGGTTGGCATATGGCCGGTGAGGTTTACATGGAACACTCATACCAACACGTCTGAACATGTATAAAACAACTGAAGCCTAGCTACAACGGATCAGCCTCTCTGTGAAGGTGCAATGAGTTACAAATTGCCGTATCAGGGTTGCCAAAGCAACACGCCAGTCCCGCCATGTGACAGAAGGCAGAGATGACAGTTAGGAATTCAGCTACACTCCACAGGTATTCACCCAATGCACGTACGGCAACACTTCTTGGCCCGATTCATGCAGTGAAACCAGAACACAAGTGACAACACAGCCAGGTAAGTGCAGGCCAGTCGAGTTCAGAAAACTCCCTGTTCAGACCCAAACAAATCATACTGTCAACACTGAAGGAAGTCAAACGGAAAGAGCGAAGCAGCCCCAAACAGACCAGTTCAGAGGGGCCCACCCCAGCTGGATCCACTGAGAAGTCCAGAGCCAAGCAGAGCTCAGCCCAGTCCAACAGCACGACTGTGATCCAGTTATTCAGAGCAGCGTGTTTATACTCTGGGAACCCTTGTTTACGCTTCACGTCCACAAAATTACATCACATCATGAAGGAGGAAACTTTAATCAGTCAGATGTTCAGTAGCCGCCTTCTATGTCCTGTCAGATTAAAATACCAAACGCTGATTAGGGATAAATAAGACAACAGCCACTTGTCCAAAATGTATGCCGATTATGAAATGATGTTATGCGGCACTAATGGGACACAACAGTCACAGCTGTGTTCCCTGTTTAGCCGCTAGTGAGTGCATCCAAATGTGAAGCACTCCTGACAGACTGAGGCACACAGGCCAACTGGAGGCAGCGGGAGAAAGAGCTACTCTTCACACCTCAGCTAAACACTGAATGGGCAACTGTCCGGGAAGTGTGTAATTAGTATGAACTACCTTACTGGAACACACTGGCTCTTACATCTTGCAAGATTTGACTTGGTGAAAGGCACAACAGAGAACAGACTCAAGGCCTCCCTTCTACCTTTCACTCTTCGCTGATCTTCGTGAGGATGAAAAGACGACCGTGTAAATCAAAGGCCTTGAAGAGCACAGTACTGGAAGCAGCTCATTGTTTAAGAGCTGTCAAGCGTGAGATGGTAGGTGTCGTACAAGCCAACGGCTACATGTGGAGATGTGAGATACTGAACACTCTAAATGTGGAGAAACAAAACATACAGTGGAGATGGCCAATCAGTAGCTGAGCTGCGGTTCTGAAATGCTGTAAACAAAAGGTCACCCTTTTATCCGTCTTCTGCTTTAGCATCTATAAAAAGTTAATGAATTATTATTAGTACTATTACAGCTGCAGGAGCTGAAATCAGGGGGAAAAAAACACCAGAACTTGAAAAAAGACACCTTCCTTCTTCTCGGTCTAAACCAAAAGACTAGATATAAATATAGATGACCTAATGCTGTTTCACAACACTGTGGAAGAGAGAAGCCACTGAGAAGTCACGCCTGATGGACTCTGAACAGCCATTGGATTTACAGCTGTCAATCACACATTTAACCTCCTACCTGTCTGAAAACACCTGTGAACGGTCAAAACCCCCCCCGTCACAAGGGTAGATGTTCTACAGCCTGAAAACAGAGTCCAGAGAAGGGGATAACATTCTTGTTTCCTGTCAGACTACTTGAATTACAATATGCTGAAAGGTAAAAAAGTCAGTCCTCAAATACAGGCTGGTAAAAAATAATATGGATAAACTTCTGGTGCCTGCCAGTTAAGCCCAATGTTCACTTCTACAAGTTTAATTTAATACATTCAACAATATGATCCAGCTATTTTCAACACTTTGTTGTTCCAGATCATCACCTGAAGTGTTATCGTCCGGTTTCAGTCACTGCAGGTGTGTGCGTGTCTTACTTTAATCTCTAAAACTGTCATTTGTAGAAACTTCCAAGTGCAACAGGAAGACAACATTTAAACAATAAAAGCTTCTTTGAGCAATGAATAGATTCTATCCATTGAAACGCTAGATGGCTTTTATTTTGTAATGGTAGAGGAAGTGATGCGTTTGTGAGAAAAGGCATTGTAGTACTTTTAACACCGCAAATGAGGTTTGGCACAAATTCCAACAATTTCTCATTATTAAACAGAGGAAATAGAAGGTTAGGAGGCACCATTTGACTGGGAAAACTTTTAGCAGTTGGTCTGATTGAGACAGGCCAATCTCAGCACCAGGCGGCTCTGGTCAGGATGTGGTCGACATGTGATCGACAGACTGGATGAAAGGGATCAGGACACAGGATCAAATATTTGCAACCAGCATTTTCACGGATATATCTGTATAGCAAAAATCCAGTTTCTGATAAAGTCAAAGATAGTCATTTTCAGAAATGCATACTACGTTCATGCTTTTCACTGGCTGTTAATTACATCGAGTGGTTTTATTTCCTAATGTAATGTAATGTTTCACAGCGTAGTTGGATTTGTACAGAAGGGGCATGAGAGCTGCAGTTTTCAGAAAGTGTCCATTTGAAATCCAGCCAAAGGCTCCAACCTTTGCCAGTGAACGAGGTCTCACCTGTTTCCTGCCCTTTTGATGGAACTCGGATAAGTTTAAGTGTCTGAAGTATTTACCAAACGGGCATAAAACTCCCAAGCGCACCCCAGAATCCAGGTCTGGGGTTATGTAGACTGTTTAGTTAGAAATGATTGGTGGTCCTTCCTTTCACTCGTCTGCTTGGTTCACCACTTTATGGAGACTGCACTTAAATTCTTGGGCCATCTGAGAGGCAGACGGCTGATGTAAACATAGTAAATAGCACATTCATCAGGTTCACCGAGTGCACGTCAACCAAAAATAACCCATGTGCAGCAAAAACTGCATTTTAACACCTCATAATTATTTTTTAAAGAGAGGTATGTATGTGATGTGGATGATCTTGATATGCTCAGACTTTGTTGGAGTCATGGTCAGTGAGGTGGAAGAAAAGGCAGAAAGCAGAGGATGGACTTCTCTATGTCCTTATCTATTAACTTTAATGACCATCAAAAGTAGGGCTAAAAATGACAATGACGAATATATAAATAGAAATAATATAAATAAATATATGATAAATATCATGATAAATGTCAAATCATTACTTTCTAGTTTTAAAGGCTGATTTTTTTTTTTGTCCAGGGCGAAATGATGTAAAAGACGCAACAAGATGAAAACGACACAAAAGATGCAAGACGAACAGGACATAAAAGACACAACAAGACGAAAAGGATGCAAAATTCACGACAAGAAGAAAATGATGTAAAAGATGCAACAACTTGAAAAGGGCATAAAAGACGGAACAAGATGAAAACGATGTAAAAGTGACACCAAGACGAAAACCTAGTAAAAGATGCAATGATTTGAAAACAATGTAAAAGATGCAACAAGATGAAAACAACGTAAGGGACAAAAACACACCTGTACTCTTTGATTCATGATTTAGTGCCCATTTTCCTTTTTTGATTTAATATTGTGAAAGACAGCGTACGCGGCAAATCACCACATTGACAACAAGCTGTGACTTTCAAAGTAAATACCTGACATCAATTGACAGCAAAGTGGGAATAACAACAATAGATATTACAATTAAAGTTGCCATTTAGTGAAAAGTATTTTAATTAGTTCCATATATACATTTTAAGAGGTTAGTTCTATTAACAAGGCCATTGCCAAGAGGATTGGCAGCGTCTACCGGTGTCTAGACTGCATTGTTATGTGTGGCACTCGTTGGATTTAGACGGGAAATCTGCTGGATTTCTGCACAGCATAAAGGGTGAGCAGACAGGAAGGCTTTCAGGGTTTCTCGCAATGGCAGATGGTTGAGCGAGTGAAAGGCCAATGGAAAAATCACTTCCAAATGTTTACCCTCTACAGTAAAGTGAAAGAGAAGACAAATGTCCACACTGTGATGCGAGAGAGCAGGAGGGTTGTTCAGTTCTAAACAGACTCTTTGACCTAAAGTGTCTGAGGTCCTTCTTTGATGTTGCCTATAGCGATATCGTCACCACAGTGAAAGTGGGTGCAAATGTCGCAGCTGATTCTGTTTATAAGTGTTTACGTAGACTCTGCGAGAAGAACACGAACCGGACATACTACGATGATTATATGTAGTCAAAATGATCCTCATTCAAATCATAGTAATACATATAATATCAAAGTAATAGGGAGAAGTCAAGTGCAGTAAGTTGAGCTCAGTGTTTATCTCTGTCACGTTTGTGGACCGTCGTCTTTCAGCTGGAGACAGATGTAAGCTCTAACTGTGTGAAGGGCAGCGACGACAGAGCGGGAGTGAACTGATGTTTCAGTGCTATTCTTAGCAACCAAGTAACCAACAAAGAACCTTATGTGCGGCGTTGTTTGTCACTTTATTCTAATTTCAGATCACGGCGCTGACAGTCACACACTGCAGTCTCTGAGTTGATAAATGTACAGACTTGAAAACTCGTACTCCTCTTTGAAACCAGCAGGCATCGCTTCATTTAAACTGACTGCTGCATGCCACGTTATTTTATTAAATTCAAGTATAATCTGTGACTAATGTTTTAAAGTAAACCTTGAATTTAAAGTGATTTGTGCAAAAAAAAAAAAAAAAATACCCTAACAGCTTCTGTTAACCATAAAATTGAACAAAATGGGTTATCCCTGTAGAGCCTCATTTTGTCTTTTGAATGACTGTACTGTTCTGTATTTCTTCTCTTCTTTCCACTTTTTAAAGTGTGTTTTTTTCTGGTTTTGTTTTGTATGTTGGTTTCTTGTTACAATATTTGCTCTGTTTTTAAGTAATATCAGTTTTTGGATGTTCTTCATGCCGGGTTTTGCGTAGGTCTCTCTGGAGCTTAGGTGCTGTGGTTGCAGTCGGGGTCATGGGGTTTGGAGGGTTTTATGTTATTTGGCTAAAAACTGTGCATTTTTACACAATATTTGACTGTAATCAATACAATATTTAGTACAAAAACACACACAGGTTGCAGATTTTCACATAACACATTAGCAAATAAAAGGGTAAAAATATGCTCAAAGACGAGGATGTGATGTTCTGACGTATTCCTTCACATGCTATCAAAAATAATAATCAGAAAATAATATTGGTTAAATAGTAAAGAACTGTGATTAAATATGACTTGGCTGACCAGGTCCCAACAAGCCATGTGTGAGACAATGTTACCAACGCTGAGACGTAGACTTGCATTTAGATCTTAACAGAATTAAAAGTTTTATGTCCCAAAAAGACCAAGAGAAGCTCATCCACGCCTTCATCTCCAGCAGACTCTCCAGCAGACTAGAATATAAGAAGAGTATAAACCGAGTCGGACTCTTAGATCTATGGACTCAGGTCAACTAGTCAACAAAGAGTAGAGCTTAGATTTGCCCCAAATGTAGACACTTTCAAATCAAGGTTGAAAACATTTCTCTTTTCATGTGTCTATGAATGACCTCTGTAACTTACACTCTTCTTATCACGCTGTAAGTCTTCATTCATTCTTATTGTGCTGTAAGTCTACTGCATTTTTAATACACATGTATTAATTGTATTATTTTCTTCTATTATGATCTCATGTACTGTGTTACTTTAAATTTCATTTTTAATATTTCAATGTCTTATTGTTTAAGCACTTTGTGTTTATTTCTTTCTGGATGTTCCTTTCATGTATTTAAATCACACTGAATTGCCTTTGTGTATGAAATGCACTATATAAATAAACTGGCCTCTCCTCCTGCTGCTATAAATAAAAAGAATATGAAAGTTCAAGAAGAATGGAAGCTCAACTGATTTTGTTCATTTTGATTTAATGTTGTGAAAGTCAGCATTAGCTTTCATTGAATCAAAATGAACAAAAATAAACACAATAATCTCCTGATGTGACTCTTTTGATAGATCAGTGTCTTATGGCAAAGCAAGGCCAGTTTATTTATATAGTGCATTTCATACACAAAGGCAATTCAATGTGCATTTTCATTTATTTTGTTATTCTGCTTATTTTGTTATTTCATTTTACTCTATAATAACAGAAAATGCACTTTTTTTGCAGACTTTCTAAAAATTTGTTTTGGATGTAAAGCTGACTTTAATGTGTTTGAACTCTTGTTTGAATTCTCTTCAAAATCTAAATGTGGTACATGACTCAGTGGGGACGAGAGATAAAAATGCTGATTGTAGTCCCTCACTAAGACACCTGTTCAGCCTAAGCGTGACCACAGAATGACAGCAAAATGTGACAGAGAACTCTCAACATAGTTGGCATGGTTATTTTCTCCCTTTTCATTTGACCAAGGCGCAGCACCTCAGTGTGTTTTCACAGAACCTAAGTGTTCGAATGGTCGGGAACCAGTGGAATAAGTATGTAATTTGTATGACATGAAATACTTCTATATGGACTGAGATGTCTTGTCTGCAAAATAGATCAATTCAAAGCGATTTTTTCATCCTGTTTAGATAATGAAATGATAATAAATGCAGTTTTAGATGTCACGGTTGTTAAAATGAATTGGGTGAACACAGACACCGACTCCCCTCCTCTCAGTTAATGTAACTGTGCAGTGGGTTGTGCACTTGCTGGGATGCTGTGCGGTGCAAGTCTGCAAGTTCACAGCTGGCTGGCGAGGCAGCGGGATGTATAGACAAATACAAACCCCCACACCCGAACATGTTCAATCAATGGCCCATGAGAAAGTGTCGAGCCTTATTCTGGCAGACCAAGTTAGAAGTCATTACCCTCTGTCAGACCTCACTGTTATGACTACACATACACAGAGTTAAATCTGTTGAAAAGGCTCAAAGGGGGACAGACAGATGAGGAGGAGGAGGAGCAGGAAGCACATAATAGGGAAAAAAAAAAATAATACAGCACCTCTGCCTTTCATTTCAGCACCTATGGCTGGGTGCCCTCACCAAATGGATTTCTGAGAAAGCAGGATTAGTATAAAGTACATAGCATGGTTATATGTGACAGTGTGTCTGTGCACGTGAATGGAACATGCAGATTGTGTCCGTAGATAATTTAATTTCAAACAGAACTCAAAAGGAGTACATATAAAAGCGTCAACAGCTGTCCTGCCAAACGTTTGTGGGAATGACTTGCAGTAAGGAAAGGTCGCATTACTCCCCATTTCTCATAACTTGCCTCTAACCAATTTATTTTGTACTTTTTTAACTCTCTTCTCATCTTCCTCTGTATTTTCCTGCAAATCAAACTGGTGTCAACTTCCATCCAGGGATAACATGGAAAATAATATCATCATGTGCACCATGAGCAAGAGTTATTCAGAAGGACAGAAGCGCCATCACTGCCAGAGAATAAAAGGATTTGATTTGATTTCAGTCAGCAAGGGAAATTAGGGATTGATATTAATTTAAATGTCATTTTGTGAAATTGTGGCAGGTCTGTGCTTCCTCATGATTACACCATAATAATGCAATACAGAGACTACTGACTGAAAAGTTGTTTTTTCCCCAATTCCTGTGGTGAACTATACTTTGCTCGGTAAAATGCATGGGTTCATCCAAAAAATATTAAAAGAATGTCATTTAGAATGCGTTTGATACACAACAACCTTTCAGGACGGCCGGATAAACTCAGAAAGGTCACAGTCATGTTCAATACATCATCTGAAGCTATAATTAAATACATCTCCAAATCTGGAAAAAATCAATTCTCTTTTGGCTCAGAATATGACCGTAGACTGATGTCGTGTTTCAAAGGAGATATATTTATATAAAACCATATAAAGGCTGCAGTTCTATGAGCACGGACTATTAGCATGGATTGAAATGTACATTGGTTTCATTATGTTCCATTGTGGATTGTGGATCGTTGTATTTTGTTTTCCGCTGTGCCTCATTGTTTCACTTCGGTTTGTAACCAACGTATCATAACCAGCCAAAATAAAAAACATCTTTCAGTGAGAGTCATCGTGGTTGTGGAGACGGGACTTACTGCATTAGTGACTTCTATTTCATAAACCCTCTGGAAGGAAGCTCGGTCGAAGAAAACAAGCTTTCCATTTCCCTCGTCTTTCTTCACGGAGGTTCCCGTTACAAGGAGCTTGTCATCTGGACTAAAACAGCAGTCAGTCCTAAAAGCAAACAGTCACACAAAAATGTCATCAGTTTACAAACCACACATAATTCAATCATAAAACAAAACCAGACGTAGGGCAGAGTGACGGTTACAAATCCTCACATAGCAAAATAGTTGGTCAGTCCAGTTGCTATGTTCACAGGCTTCTTAAAGTTACGTATATCCCATATTTTCAGAGTATCGTCACCTGAAAAAAGCAAATGGAGACAAAAGGTAAATCAGATATTGTGGGATTTACTTTACCTCACAGTATTTGTTGAATTAGAAACCTAATTATTACTAGAAACTAAATGCTTAAATGTGTAGAGGCTGGCTGGTGGTTTAGGGGATGGTTAAGGTCTTTATCTCACCTCCACGTGATGCGAGGGTCATTCCATCGTAGGAGAATGTGAGACAGGAGGTGTCTGAGCCTGGAATGTGGGCTTGCCGACAGTGGAACTTTGTGTGAACCTAAAATAAAAAAAGAGATGATTACTCAATGCTGAAGCATATGATATTACAAAACAAAAAACATGAGCAAGGGAAATCCATCAATCAACGAGACAATTTTAGTGTGAACGGTAATATTTGCATCTCATTTTCATCATCAGAATTATTTTGTGTTTTTTGCTGGTGTCTGTACCTAGCAAGCTTTTTCCATTCCACCTGCAGGATATGATTTATGGTCCAGGGTATGTCTGTAGCACCTCAATGCTTCATTTATAATGGTGATATTGTGACACATTTTACCTTCATCAAAAAAATTACAGTTCCTGCAAATTGGACACTTGAACATATCGCTGTTTTGATAATATTCTGATTAATTGTTCA